>CM076583.1:513566524-513625934 GCA_034641835.2 Pinus albicaulis
CAAAATATACAAAAATTAGACCATCATGTCCTACAAAATTTGGGCTTTTGCCTAATCATGTCTGTCATAAAAAATAATAATACAGTTATTCGATCAAATATAAATCTAACCCGAAGTACCCTGCCCAACATTTGTGTTCTGGTAAAATACAATGGAAGTATCTACATAGTGGAATAACCGCACCCAGTCTCGTCGTACCCCAACTAATCTCCTTTGAATAGCCTCAGGAAGATCCTCTATAGCTGCCATGGGTACTTGGCGAGTTAGACTCTACAAGTTTCTTTGGACGACATGGAGGGTTCTTCCTAGGTCTTCAGCATCATCCACCTCTCCTTGGCGGCACTTATGTCTTATGTAGCCCTCAGGTCTAACTGGTCCCATGTCTACATCATGATCATTAAAATTTTTTAAGTCATATTGTCCTATCAAAAATATTTTTCATTTTCATATATTTTGAAAAATTGAAAAATCACATAATCAAAAAATATTTGTGAAATCTTTACCAATTGCACCCCATGTTGCTCCGAGTGAAAGAACCAAATCAAGAACTGCTCTAAAATCCATCCCAGCATAGGGATAGTCCTCTACTGAGATGACTTGTTCTCCCCACCACTAGAAGAACTCATCATCCCATGTAGTGTGGGGAACCTGACTTCCCCGCAGTCTCTTCATCAAGTCTTCCCATCTGGCTATTCTTGGATCTCATGGGTACTGATGGTGGAGATGATCTTGGGCCGAAGCCCTGGGAATCTCTCAAAGAAGAATGAATTAGGGGAATTTTGAGGTCTAAAATGGGCCTCCTAAGGAAATTATAAAATAATAGTGGAAATCATAAAATAATATTTGATGACATCATCAAATTTTAGAGGGAAAAAAGAAAAAAATAAATTTTCAACTTGAAATTTGAGTAAAAACTTTAGGATATAAGTTGAAAATAAGAGTTGAAAAAGTAGTTTTATTATTTTGTTATTTTTAAATATTTTTACCCTTTTACTTAAAAAATGGTGAATCATCCCCCATGGTTGACATCATCATCTTGAATCCTATTGGTTCTTGTAAATTTTATTTTGGTTGTACATTTTTCTTAGGAGGACCATTTTAGACCTCAAAATTCCCCTAATGTCAACAGAATAGTACCATATCGAAAATGTTTTTTTTTGCATGCCATATAGAAGTAAGTTGTTTCATTAGATTTTCCAATAAGGTTGTGCATCAATCATAGAGGTTGGCCAAGCAATCCACTACTAGACTCATGTAAGTTCGTGAGGCCTAGTGAAGGGATGTTGACCCTACCACTATACCAATAGTGAAAAGAAGGATTTTCATGTACAAGTATCGTACATATTTTATTTGGATATGCATCCACACCTTCTTTGCACCATCCACATAGTACACTTGAACATAGTCATCTACATTAAGCCCTCCTGTGGGATTACCATGCAAATCAACTGGTTCTCCCCTCTGGGAAAGTCTAGTTATGAAATAGATATCTTCAAGTTCAATCCTCAAAGGCATCTCGTCTATCATGAAGCAGTCTTCATCTGGTTCACAATAATTAGCCAACATCTCAAGCAATCAAGTGTTAGTTTTCATATTTGGCATTTTGAAAAAATTTAACAATCCGCAATCCCGAAGGATATCCAATGATTGCTTGTCCTGCATGACTTCATTGTCTATTGCACTATACTCTCTTTCCCTCTAGCTGATAGTCATCCTGAACCATTTCATCAATTGACCCATTAGATATCAATTTTTGAATTCCTCTCTGCACATACAAGAATTCATTCAGACACAGTTGCTTCTATACACGAGTTCCTCATGACGATCCCGAAAATACACAGAGGGTTCAAGAAAAATATATTTTCCTACAGTCAAAAATCCCAAAATTTACTTGAAATAATAACAAAATTGACAACCAAGATGAGTATGAAACTTACCTGACTGGTTTGGATTGATTCGGTGGTTGGTTGCTCCATTTTCAAGAAAGGGATTTTTTGCTCCAGAGCTCTTTCTCCACTTCTGCACTGCACAAATGACCAAATGTGAGTAAAAAATGCTTATTTATGCCTAGAATTTGAAATTTTTTCACAAATTTTGTTTGTGTCTTTTTCGAATTTGTTTAAGGTTGTTTAACCTTTTGGCTTCTAAGTGTCGGGAAAAGTTATTTTCAGGTACATTCTGGTGATTTTGAGATTTTTCCAATTTTTCTTCGGATCCATGACCACTAACCTATCATGGCAGGTATTTGATTCCGAACTGGCATATAGGTTAGATAATTCACTTTCCGTTGCACTTTTGCATACTAGCCTCCATTTTGATCACTTGCCATAGGGTCGACCCCATTATGTTATGACTATTTAACCAACTTCACTCGCCGATTTTTAAATCATGATATGATGGTAGAGCCGCCCTTTACATGGGCTTCCTAGTTAGTTCCTTGCTAGAATTTTTCACCCATGTTGCAATCCGTGTAGGTTCGGGAGTCCTCTTTAGTCTCGTCATGAATCATGCGTTGAAGCTTCATTCTTCTTCTTCTTCACTATATTTTTTCTAGCCTTATACCTATAGGCTCCCATTTTCTTTTCAAGTTGTATTGTTGCATTGCATATTGACCACTTGTTTATCTTGGCCTATAGCTAGGTTCATTTGGACTCATTTTTAAGCCCTCTTTTGACCATTTCTTTCTGCAAAATTTAACCATGCAATCACTTAGCCTTCGCAATTTGACACCTTTGCCCATGGATGGAACATCCCTTTGAGTGCCACTTACCAGTTTTCACTACCTTACATTGAGCATAGGATTGTTCCTATCTTAGGAACTAGTGCATCTGTGTACCGACACTCGTTCTATCCATTATACTATAGGAATTATTTTATTCCTTTTTAGGATTTGAAATATGAAAAAGACAAAAAAATTAAATATTTGAAAAAGAGCGGGATTGCGACAATACTTCAATACTTGATGGCAGCTACAGTGTCAGTTGTGTCGCCCTTGAACAAAGCACAAAAAATCTAAGTCTTTTCTCCATTTGGGATGGTTTTTGTTTTTGGCTTAGGAGAAGCCATAACCTTGTTATTGAGTCAGTACTCCCTCGGTTGGTTATCTCTTCCAATCATATGGAGAGTTTTTTTATGCCTTTTGCATGAAAAAATTATACAGAGTTATCATTTGCTTCCATAGTCAAAATGAGTCATGCTTTTGTTCAAGGGAAGTTAACCTGAGTCAGTCTTTCAGTAGTGTCTCTTGACTCATTTTTCAGCCAGCCATCCTAGTTTTTTAGTATCTTGTTATATCACATAAGGTATTTGGTCCTTTTCTCGTGCTAGTTTGAGAAGGTCTCCATTGAATTCTTGTTGGCGGGTTTGTCTCTTATCGACTTCGACATATTGCTTTGAGAGTAAGCCTAGAGCCGCACCTTGGCCCTATTTACATCATTGATAGGTGACCTTGTGCTCACCATTTGATCAACATCATGTGTCTTTGACTGAGTGGCTTCCCTTGTGTTCAACTTAATCTTACATTATCACACCTGGGATTCATACAATACCTTGATTTCCATTTGAACCTATCGGTGAATATCTCGCCTCTTTGTCAGCTTTCATTATTGGTTGATTCAGAGGGTTTCTGTCGTGCGCTAACTACATTTTGTGCATGTCGAAAATGTAATTCGGGTTGGCTACTTCACTTTGCTTTGCCTGATTCCTTCCAAATCTTGGTCTGTGGGTTACATTTGCGCCAGACTGATGTGGGATGCCTTAATGCCTTCCTTCCAGAAAATATTTTCCCATTGAATCTGACTCATTTCTTTGGGAATAAGGTCTAGAGTCCTTTTTTGAGTACCTTAGAGTTTGCAGTTATCAGTGGCAGACTCCTTCACTATCAACAATGAGAATACATCAATGTCTCTTGATTGTTAAATTCTCTCAAGTGTTCGACTTCAACTCATTTATTCGCACTTTTTAGATTGTACTGGGGCACCTTGACACTCATTATCATTATCGGTGGGTTTTCTCATGTTTGTTAACGGTATACATGAATGACCGTCAATTAAGCGATTTCTCACATGGTCGACCTCAGCTCATTTATTCCCATTGTGTAGAATTGTTCCATGGTGATCGTTGAAGACCTCAGGTTCACATCAACATGCTTTGGTTCACTTTGAAAGCTCCTTCAATTTTCTGCCAATGACACCATCCACCCTTATATGTTGCAGTTTCATCACAACAACATCTTATATGTTGGCACCCAAGTTTCATGTTGTACCATTTGTTCCACCACTTATGATTTGGTACTTGGAGATTCAGCTGTGACTTCAGTGATCAGATATCTATGCAGCATCATATCAGTCTTTTATATGTGATACTTGGACATGATCTTGACTTATAGTTCCGAGCAGTGATCCGAAGATTCAATATGTACTTTACATTTCAGTTATTCTTGTATACATATTGGATCTGCTCCATAATTGATATGCATACATTATTTTCTTTCACTAAGAATGGGTATGCCCACCTCAGACATGAGCAATATTTCTGATTTCTATCAGTGGTTTTTGGCAGGCTGAAATTTGGTGAAGTCCTCTCTAGTCCTCGCAAGGTTCTTTCTATGCACGTAATACATTTCGACCATCATGTACCCCTTCTGACCTCATATATTAGGGGGCATATGTTATAGCATCATTTATCAACTCTTTATACTTGATGACTTATGAATTGGCCTTGGGAAACCCTTCCATTAACACTTGGTCACATTTCTTAAAAAAAAATGTTTTAAAATCCATACGCGACTCTACCCAGATTTTTCCATGTGCACGCTAGTGTCCATCCATAGCTGACCCACGTATGCTATTTAAAATATTAAAAAATATATAAATTCCCTATTATTGATGCAGGGTTTACAATTTTTTCCTTCAACTTAACCACCCCATCCTGTAGCCTAACTGTTCCCCAACTGAAAAAAACTAATTTGAGGAAGTATAAATACAACTCAAGGGAATGGCCTAAGGGAGGAGAGAGAGAATATTATTGATATTATAGCCTATTTTAGCCCTGATCAAGTCTGATATTTCCCCTGTGCCTCCTGCACTTCCCAGGTTTCAGGAAACCCTTGTTTCCTTGTGATGATCACCCTCATTCTATGTGACATCCTTTGTGCACCATTTATGGAAAAAGCTTTGCGAGGCTAGGGTTGGACGAATCTGAAGGATAGTTTTTCTCAAGGCCACGGTAGATCTCAGGTGATTTCTCCACTATTTTCTATACATGTTATCAATAAAAGAAGTACCATCTTGTTCCTGATGTTCATGTGTTATGTGTCTCTTATACATGCTTAATAATCTTGAATAGTTTATTTCATGTTATATTTACGAGATTATGTATGCTAATATGCTAACATATAGGACATATATACCATACAACTATTTTTTGTGCCTATTCTTGACTTATTTGCAGGTTCTGGAGCACGAGGAGTAGTAGAAGGTTTTCACCCTACAGGATCTACTTCAAATGAAGGATAAATGGGTAAGGTCCACAATCCTCACTATCTATTTTAAAGCATAAAAATTGGTAATTAGATTCCTTATTGTGATGACATGCCATCCGCTCTGTTAGGTCTCTCAACCCAAGGCCTTAGGGTAGATTTTCCTGTAAAAATGGAAAAAAGGGGCTACAAATATCAACAACTAAATCCCAGAATTAAAATAACAATGAGAAAAAAGCCTTGAAAGGTTGCAGTCATACCAAAAAAAGGGGGGCTAAAGTTAGTGGCCTAGCCATGTTGAACAATGGTTTTCATTGATGTGAACCCAAGCAGCACCAGGGGTTACCTTGATCTTGCATGGGAATTTTTACTTGACAAATTACTCTATTCCGAGTCAAGGATATTTTGGATGGTTTCTACTTGTCAATATGTTTCTGTTGATATATGGCATGCGACATAATTATCCATGGTTTGAGAGATATTCATGTTTGAAGTTATTAACCCCAGTTAGTGGGCTAAAACCCCATGGGGTTGTGGCATGACACTAATCATTGGTTGTGGTCAATTTATAGTCAATAATTAATACTTTTTTAAGCTCCTAAAATATATCCAACATTCACTTGTTGAATACCCTCTCAACCTAATAATTTATATAAATTGTGACCCTCATATCCTCCTCATGTAAGGATTTCGCTACTTAAAACAGGTCATTGTGGAATTTTCACTATAAATTATTTTCTGCAAAGCTTTAGATTCTGAGAAAAAAAATCCCATTTGATCTAAAATCTTGATGAAGCTTGTGTTCGAATTTTAGATATTGGTTTGCTATATTTTCGGAGATATGATCTGAGGAAGTTAAGGTTTTTGCAGGCTCCTGGATTTCATGTCAAACAAATGATCTTAGGAAAATCATCATAACCTTCTCTCTTAGAATTTGATTCAAATTTCGTAAAAAGTGATAGAAATAAGATGGGATATAGTTTGTTGGGTATCATTTTTAGGTCCAAAATTTGAAACAGTGACATGTGGCACTTCGTACAAGTTCATTCTACTAAAGTAGTATATAATCAGGTCATCGTAGGAGATTGTGCATAATTATTTCTTGAAGAATCAAATATTGATCAGACCTACGAGATTGGAAATAAGAATCATAGGGCTACCGCGAGAGACAATTTCATACCTTGTGTTAGTGTCAGTATTTTCATCCTACCATCAATGATCAAAATTACTCTTTTCATATCATTTTAGGAGTCCCACTCATAAATTTTTAATCATTCAATTAGGTCACGCAAACCATTTACTCACTGATGGTAGTCTTAGTCTAAAAACATCACTCATTTTCAAAAAATCATACTTGTTGGCCCACCGTCATGCCTTTTTAAGCATATTTCAATCATAAAAGTCCATTTCATCATGTCAATATGTCAGTTAGGTCACCATGAAGTTTGGTCACTCAAGGTCTTCATTAGGTCTCTAGGTTTAATTTTTTCCAAGGTCTTAATAAAACACCATTTCATTGCATAAGGTCAGAAAAAGTATGAGAGTGATCCAAATAATATCCCTTTAAAATCTAAAAAGGATTTGCAAGCATGTAAACATGGTTTTCAAAATTGTAATTCTGCTTTTAAGTGCGAGTTTCATTTTAAAATGTAATTTTATTCCAAAAACATAGATGTAATTTTAATCTTCATTTATGTAATTTTATGTTCATTATATGTACTAAGTACCTATTTCCCAAGCTACCAACTCAGTTCCACATGCCAAACAAGCACATGTGAAAGTGCAAGAGTTCTCAATTCATCCACTGATCAAATGTCAAAGAAAAAGTTCATAAGTGTAAGGGTATTCTACAAAGTTTAAAAGTGAAATTTGAGACATTAGAAAAGTGGGTCTCAAAGGATTAAAATAAAATTCACTCAAGTATATAAACCTTCATTAAATCAAAACAAACTCCATTTTCTCTTTCCAACATCAAGAAACCTCATCAAAGCACGAAAATTCAAGAAAGAAGGAGAAATTTTGCAAAAACATAGTTTGGCATTGTGCCCCTGAGTTTAGTGTTGCGCTCTTGCCTTAGGTGTTGCACCCTTGACTTATGTGTTGCACCCTTGCCTTAGATGCTGTGCCATTGCGTTATGTGTTGTGCCCTTTCCTGCAAAAACTCAGGAGCTCCAAAACTTCATTACAAGTACTCCACAACCTCCAGCAATCAAGTAAGTTTCCATTTGCACCATTCCTCTCCTCCTCAAGTCAATTTGTTGGTGTTTGAGCTTTTTTAAAGAGCTGGTGTCTATTTTTAAATGTGAAACTCTAGTATCATCCCCTAATTCCTAATTTTATTTCAATTTCACTCCCTTCCCACATCATAATTATCCTATCCTCATTCCCTATATCATAATCCCCTTTCCCTAAGCCCTTTTCCTTTGAAACCCTAAGACCTGGGCTACTCATTTTCCTAGGCTCCCAAAATCCCTAACCTGTAATAAAATTCCCTATCCCAAACCCAATAACATTAACACTCCCTGTCACTTCCCTCATTTCATAAACCCTTTCTGTAATATTCCAAATCAAGAAATGCTCATGAATCCGGAAAATGAAAATCCTTTTTCAAGAAAACATTAACAATCAACAGCTAGATCTATTCCAGAGATTGAATGTAGGGGAATTTACTGGATATGTCACCTTTGAAATAGGGTGAGATCCAGAGGCTAGCTGGCCTACTATCAGACTCTATCTATAGAACTATGTCGAAGGCTAATATTTCCTTTTCATGGATATTGACAAGTAGCTCAAGGAAAACGTTGTATAAGAAAAAATATGCAACAGAAACATAGATTAATGCTTGGTTCCTCTCATATGGGATTTATGTGACTTATTTACGGAATTTCAACTGAAACAAATGAACTTAGAGACCTTAAAAAGATCTCCCACAAACTAGACTAGCTAAAAAATGTTGAAAGAGGAAGGTTGTAGCAAAATGGAAATCCTACTTCAGAATTTGCATAAATTCTTTAGAAACTCAAGAGGAATCAGAAAATTATCAGATCATAGGTTATAGCAGATGCATAGCTCTTCATTTTACAAAAACTACAGCAAACATCACTCCAGAAAGACAATCAAGTGGGGAAAAGCACCACTAGTGACCCAAAAACGTTGTTTTACTGAGTATTGAGTTACAGTAGTATAAAATAACGGTTTTTTCCTTTAAATTAGACAATATATGAGTTTCATGCAAGATTATTTCAGAAACAAATACCAACAGCAAAGTTAAACAAGCCTCCCATGCTCAAATAGCTGAAAATGGACAAAAACCCCAAAACATGCAAATGCTGGAGCTGCTGGAAAAGACACTGCACAGTATATTGAAGTAAATACTCAGAAAATAATAGATAATGACTGATATTTATATTTTAAATCTCAATGAAGAATAAATACAGAGATTCAATCCCTTTTACACAATTTTATGTTCACCTGGCAAGGGTTTACAACAGAAAACAATATGTAAAAGAGAAGCTGCAGATCTAATAATGAAATAAAACTGTAGGGCTATAGCTCTGCATAAAAATGGCTAAATACACATAATAATGGCTGTATAATCTCTTTGATCAGCTCCCAGAAGAAGATTGAGCTTCCCTTTGGGAAACTAGCTCCAAACAATGGGGTTTTAACCCCTTCCACTGCACCTCTATAAAAATAACGTAGTATCCTCAAGGGACTACGTAGATATGGAGAAAAAGTGCTTGGCATAACACCTAAAAGTGGAAATTACATATCAGAAGCTTCCCTTAGATCTCTTGCTACAAGATCTCCAAGAAAAAGCAGGGCATTCCCACATGAGAAAACCCTTGCACTAAGAAGTGAAACAACTTAGCTAAACAGATAAGTATGCAGGAAGTCCAAGAAGACCTCATGAAAATATAATCTTCAATATAAAAACCCAAATGGCTTCCCTTCCTTCATTATATAGAAAATGAGCTTCTCCTCCAAGGGCCCCACTCCACTAGGGTTTGCTTCCTTGCCAAGCTTTCCCCCTCTAGGGTTACGCTGTCCCATTAAGTGGAGAACAAATAGATGTTGCGTGGTTTGATTTATTCAATGTGACTAAATGCATCTTCGAATAATATTCCTTGATTGAGTCTCTTTTCCTTGCCCCTTTTCACATTTAAGGAGTCTTCAAATAGTTTTGCCTCCATTCACATTGAGATGCCTTATTCATGGATCCATTCTTTTAAAGATAAGTTGAGTTGACTTGGTAAAATTAACCTTGTTCACACATGTGGATGCTTGAGCTGGTTATTTCATGGCCCCTTTTTACATTGTGAGGGGTTTTATTCATGCTAGAGTAGCTTTTATGAGCCTCCTTGCTCACTTATTCATGCATTTTAATTTATTGACAAAAATTAATATTCCACTTAGCTATGAGCTAAGTTGGGAATATTACAGTCTCCCCCTCCCAAATGTTGCTTGTCCTCAAGCAACTACAAGGGTGCTGCAAAATTTCATCTCCTTCTTTTGTGGCCTTCTCATCCATAGCCTCCATCCCTGCATCAGATTTTTTGCTTAAGTATTTGTCTTCTAATGGTTCCTCCCAAGTGTACAAGTGGGCCTGTGGTGAATAAGACCAATGGCTCTTGTCATGGAAGAATGGAAGACTGATATGGGAAATTTCTTGCTAATCCAAGGCCTCCTCAAGATAGGAGTGGTGACAACCATGGAGCACTTCATCATCAATGAAAGACTTTCCTCCCCATGCTATCATCCAAGAAAAAATTGTTGCCTCCCAAGATGGCAACTCATGGTAAATATTCTCCACCTTGAGCTCTTGCAAAGAAGGTGGGATGAATGGTTGAACATGATAGGAAAAATAGCCTACCCCACGCTGTCTCCCTCTCCAATCATGGCAAGTGTAGAGTACATACTGTTCTTGGGCTGTAGTAAGGCTGCCCTTTGATGGCAAAACAAAGGTTGGATCTCCAAAGATCCTTCCTCGAAAGTCATGGATCTTGCTGGCCCAAATCATTCCATTCAAACTGAATGGCACATCACCACCATATGTCATCCAAATCAGAAATTTTCTGAAGTTTATGTGCAAGTGAAGATGATACATATGGCCTCCAAGGTGGGTACAATGCAGTTTTCCCAACTGCTGATTTAAAACATCAAGTGGCAAGTTGCCTCCCAAAGAATTTTCAGCTATGCATGTCAACTCATCTACTAGAAAGTAGTGATAAAAAATATACATCAATTGTATACAATAAAAACAACAAAGCACTTTCCCCAAGTCATGTAGAGATAGGTTATCATCATTACAAAATGTGGTCCTAAAGTGACCATAACACCCATGAATAATCTTGCTCTCTTGCAGAGCAATGCATTGCTTACAATTGGTGAGAAGATACAAATCCTTAATAGAATAATCAATAAGCACATAGATGTATTTCTTACCATGCCTCATGTGTGAGCTGAAGATGTGATCCATGAGTGAGCCCCCCCATAACAATATCCTCATAAATTTATGCAAGATGAAAGGATGCACACTTCTTTGGAAATACTCCATCATCAGAAACTTGCTCTTAGAGGACAACGCTTTAGGCTTAAGTAGCAATGCTCTTGTCACTCCATGACTCTTCCTATTGACATTCCACATGCCAAAACAATTCACCCTTGTGCTGCTATGTGAGAGGATCTCCCTCCCTTCCATCATTGCTGAAAGGTAGCCTTCTTGCACTTTGGATGTGCCATGCATTCCTTTTGGAATGTTGTGTTGAGTATGGAGAATTTTCAGCCTATAATCTCCCAAAAGTAACCATAGCAACAAGGGCTCTTGTTGCTTCCTTACATTATCAATGTGTGGTTCATGGAGCAATGATGTAATGATGGACGTGTGGGGTGCTCCATCAACATAGTGTAAGCTAGCTCTCCCATTCCACACCATGTGGGATTTGTTCCTCCTCCCAAACCAAGATACATACTTGAAATACATCTCAACCCAAAATACATGTGAATGCATGAGACATACCTCAAACATGGGTAAGTATTTGGACATAAGATTCAGCATATAGCATCCAAACCCTCCTTGTGACAGCCATAACAACCATGCCCTCCCATTATGCAACCTTCTCTTGGAGTACGAGGCATGAGTCATGAGAATCAGAAATTTTGGGGAGTACCCACACTCACCCAATAGAAACCAATGCAGGTTTCCTTCTCCTTGCTTCATATCAGGATATGGTAAGTTGTTTGCATGCCACTTACTTGTTGCTCTTATCACTTCCCCATGACTGAAGGTGAAATGTATATTTGGGGCTTTAGGGAAGCACCCATCATAGTGCATCACCTCCCTCAACTCGTCAAGGAGGTGGCCATACTTGAAAACAATCTTGGCCCATAGTTGGCCATGAAGCTTATAAGGTAGAACACTCCCCTTGGGAGTTATGGCCTACACATATAAGGTAAGAGAGCACATGAAATCATAAAATAAAATGTTATTTTCATAAATATGCTTCTTACTCATAACCTCCAGTGTTGTGACAGTGTCTCCTCTGACCTCTGGTGTCTTCATTGTATCATGTTGAGGGAACACTTTGTTTTTCTTCTCATCAGGGGATTGCCCTAATGGCCCTTCTTCAAATAAGGAGGAATCAAGACATATATCATCATAGAGAGATGAATGAACTGATGTGCATGGATCTTCCTTCCTTCCTTGTGCATCATTCTTCAGAAATAAAGAGGGGTAGATACTGCTTACCCTATGAAACTCTGTAATATTCCAGATCTCACCATTTGATAATGATGTCACATACTGCATAGGGATTGTGCCACAATCTCTATATGTGAGATTCTCTGAAATTCCTTGCAAGGGTGCAAGATCTTCTCTCCTTGGTGCAACTGTTCTCACCACTTCTTCTTCTTGAGATGCTAGAGGTGCCTCTGTTATGGCTGCGCTGTCACCCCCAGCTCTTTCTCTGAATATAGGAAATGTCCCATCCTCAATAGGAAACCTTAGATATTGGTCTTCCCTTGAAGGAGTAATTCCCATGTCTTCTTCCTCTTCTTCTTGAAACCTCATAAAGGTTTCACTGCAGTCCTCTTCTCCTTGAAACCCTCTTGGAGTTTCACTGCATCTTACTGCTTCCAACTGTTCAACCCCCTTTGAGACGCTCTTCTTGGATCTGAATATTGATGAGAGTAATCTCATCCTCTCCATACTTTCTGCTTTTCTATTTGCTGCTTCCCCTCAGCACTTCTCTGATATCTTGATCTCACAGGCTGGGCCAGAGATCATGCTTTGATACCACTGTGATATTCCAAATTAGGAAATGCTCATGAATCCGGCAAATGAAAATCCTTTTTCAAGAAAACATTAACAATCAACAGTTGGATCTATTCCAGAGATTTAATGCATGGGAATTTACTAGATATGTCACCTCTTAAAAGAGGGTGAGATCCATAGGCTAGCTGGCCCACTAGCAGACTCTTTCTATAGAACTATGTCGAAGGCTAATATTTCCCTTTCAGGGCTATCGACAAGAAACTCAAGGAAAACGCTGTATAAGAAAAAATATGCAACATAAATGAAAATTAACACTTGGTTCCTCTCATATGGGATGTATGTGACATATTTACGGAATCTAAGCTGAAAAAAATGAACTTAGATACCTTAAATAGATCTCCCACATACTAGACTAGCTGAAAACTTCTGAAAGAGGAAGGTTGCAGTAAAATGGAAATCCTACTTCAGAATTTGCATAAATTCTTCAGAAACTAAAGAGGAATCAGAAAATTATCATATCAGAGGTTATATCAGATGCATATCTCTTCATTTGACAAAAACTACATCAAACATCACTCCAGAAGGACAATCAAGTGGGGAAAAGCACCACTAGTGACCCAAAAACGCTGTTTTATTGAGTATTGAGTTACAAAAGTATAAAATAACGGATTTTTACTTTATATTAGACAATATATGAGCTTCATGCAAGAGGATTTCAGAAAAAAATACCAACAACAAAGTTAAACATGCCTCCCATGCTCAAATAGCTGAAAATGGACAAAAACCCCAAAACATGCAAATGCCAGAGCTGCTGCCAAAGACACTGCGCAGTATATTGAAGAAAATACTCAGAAAATAAGATATAATGACTGATATTTATATTTTAAAGCTCAATTAAGAATAAATATAGATATTCAATCCCTTTTACATCATTTTATGTTCACTCGGCAATGGTTTATCCACAGAAAACAATATGTAAAAGAGAAGCTGCAGATATAATACTGAAATAACGCTATAGGGCTGTAGCTCTGCATAAAAATTTCTGAATACACATAATAATGGCTTTAGAATCTCTTTTATCAGCTCCCAGAAGAATATTGAGCTTCCCTTTGGGAAACTAGCTCCAAACAATGGGGTTTTAACCCCTTCTACTGCACCTCTATAAAAATAACGTAGTATCCTCAAGGGACTGCGTAGATATGGAGAAAATTGCTTGGCCTAACACCTAAAAGTGGAAATTACATATCAGAAGCTTCCCTTAGATCTCTTGCTACAAGATCTCCAAGAAAAAGCAGGGCATTCCCACATGAGAAAACCATTGCACTAAGAAGTGCAGCAACTTAGATAAACAACTAAGTATGCAGGAAGTCTAAGTAGACCTCATGAAAATATAATCTCCAATATAAGAACCCAAATGGCTTCCCTTCCTTCATTATATAGAAAATGAGCTTCTCCTCCAAGGGCCCCACTCCACTAGGGTTTGCTTCCTTGCCAAGCTTTCCCCCTCTAGGGTTACGTTGTCCCATTAAGTGGAGAAAAACTAGATGTTGTGTGGTTTGATTTAGTCAATGTGACTAAATGCATCTTCTAAGAATCTTCCTTGATTGAGTCTCTTTGCCTTGCCACTTTTCACATTTAAGGAGTCTTCAAATTGTTTTGCCTCCATTCACATTGAGCTGCCTTATTCATGGATCCATTATTTTAAAGATAAGTTGAGTTGACTTGGTCAACTTAACCTTGTTCACACATGTGGATGCTTGAGCTGTTTATTTCATGGCCCCTTTTTACATTGTGAGGGGTTTTATTCATGCTAGAGTAGCTTTTATGAGCCTCCTTGCTCACTTATTGATGCATTTGAATTTATTAACAAAAATTAATATTCCACTTAGCTATGAGATAAGTTGGGAATATTAAACTTTCCCCCATCTCCCTAAATTTCCCCATCCCATTCCCACTTCCCAAAACCCATTATTCACTATCATTCCATCTCCCTAGGGTTTTCACACTAAGACACTATGGAAGAAGAACAAAATAGAAGCTAGAACGAGGGAGAAGAAAGAGAGGAGAGGAGGCCATACAAAGGAGGGAAAATCCTTATACTTGAGCCAACAACTACCAAGGAAATCATGGCATCTCCCATGGTTGTGTCATGTTTTAAACATGTAGGATGTTTTGAATTTTGTGAGACAATAGAATGGGTCCAACATCATCCTATGTTGAGCAAGCTATCCATCTCCAATCTCCATGAAAACCAAGTAACCCTAGTTGGTGTCACTTTCACTTTGTCCACTACCACCATATCAACTTCCACTGGAATCCCAAATGTTGGGGAAAAATGGTTCAAGCAAGAAGACTTGGAGGAGAATTATTTTCAGTCATACATCAAACCTAGGCATAAGAAATAAAGAAAGGGGGAGTTTCCTTTCTCTTACATCCTGGAGATATATGCCTCTATGATGAAAATCATCATTGGATACTTTTCTTGTGAAGGTAGGTTCTCAAGAATTTACACTTATCATATCTAGATACTCATGCAGTTCACAAGGGTCAGGATGCTCAACATACCTTATTATCTCTTCCAGAGCATTCAAAAAATGGAATATATTGTCCAAAGGGGAGAATATGAGCACCAAATGAATAGTCTCTTTCACCATTCCCTCATCAAAATCATAGTCCTCCATCACTTCAAACAATTGAACATTTCATGTTCATTCATTCATAGCTAATGACATTTTCATTGCTCCACCTATTCAGCATGACCAAGATATGCCTTCATCATCTCATCCTTCCACATCCATTCCTCCATCTTAGCCCACAGTTCATGCATCATTATCACATCATCCTCCTTCACCCATTTCACCACCATCATCTCCATTTCACATAGAGATTAGGTCACCTAGCAGAGCTGAGATCAATGAGCCTAAGAAGGCTAATGTGGTTGAGATAGAGCCATTTGCAAAACCATACCAGAGGGGTCACAACAAAGTGTTTTCCCCACAGAGTGTGGGAGGGGATTTTCCTTCTACATCGACAAAATAGGTAGAAAAAGGGTAACAAAATATGACAGAGCCATAGATTTAGGTAGAGATCAGACATGAGGAGGAGGACCTTCATGAGACAGAACTAGATTTTGAACTTGTTGAACTAGATGAGAATGATGATGATGATGCGATCACTAGCAAAGTCATCAAGGAGAAAAAATCCAATATTAAGGAGCTACAAACTAATATTGACAGGTCTAATTTTTTCATTGAATTTCTTGAGCAGAAGAATGAGCAGCTGAAAAAAAAAAACATGTCATTGATGAGGTCAAATTCATCAAGGCTCAAAGAGAAGCAGAAAAATAAAAATTCTTGCTTCAAGAGACACTAGAAACATATTATGTAACAGATGAGGCAGAAGAAAAAGTGTCAAGGAGAAGAACTAGAGGGCTGAAAAGAGCTCTAGCCCTAGAGAGGAAAAAGGAGCCTGAGCTTGCTAATCAGCTAACCTTGAATGAACAACTTGCAATGGTAGTCAATGAGAACTAGGAGCCATGGCTTGACAGGGCTAACCAGAACTTAGAGAAGATTTTGAAGAAGGAAAACATTGATAATGATATGTTGAGAAATAAGGTCAAGAACTATGCCCAAAAAGACAAAATTGCAAAGGCCAAGCTCAAAAGAGCCAATGCAAAAATTGAGGCTTTGACCATGCAATAAGAGCAAAGGAGACTTGACATATTGGCTGAAGCTTCACTTCATGCCTTACCTTATCATCAACAACAAATAATCAAATTTTGAGAAGTTTTTCGGTAAAATTTTGAATTTTTTGTGGTTTTTTGCAAGCCTAGACAGTTTCATATTAGCTAGATTGTCAAGGACGCAACACCCTTATTTGAGGCACTATTTGGTCAAAAGGAGCCACCCCAAGATGAAAAAAGACAAGTACATTCTATAAAACAATGTTTTGAGGCTTTTTTTGGACAAATGGCAGGTGAAAAGATGAAAAAACCCTCAAAAAATCAATGTTTTGCCTCTTTTTCAGCCATGGCACTGTGCCCTTGACCAGTTGTGGGAGAATGAATTTTTGATAGAGAAAATCAACCCCATTCAAAAAAATAAAGGCATATTTGGAAAGTAGATAGGATAGGTTTTCCAACAAGCCATCCTGAGCCAAATTTTGACACTGGTAAGTCCTCCAAAAATTCTCTGCAAAATTACACTACGCCCTTGCCTTAGGTGATGTGCCCTTGACACTGGCGCTGCGCCTTTGCCAAATCTTTGATTTTTTTAGTTTTTACTACAAATTTTGATTTTCACTTGGAAAAATGATGATTTACCTATGTAATTGATGGAAGTTAATGAAATTATTATGCTTTTAGTGTTACCTAGGGTAAATACATTACATAAAAGACTCAATGAGCTGTAATGAATCAGTTTCATGAAAGTGAGGGATGAGTCACTTGCACCTCCCTACACTTCAGCTATCAATTCAGATTTCTATGGATCTCTTCCTCAAATTAGGAATTCGACCCCTGCGGATTAGAGGAGTTTGTTTGAGGCCTATATCATGTATTTTTTCAGTCATTTCATGGGTTGGAATCAATTGGATGTTGGCATATTGATCAGAGACTCTATTGTAATCATTTTTCTAAGAGCTTAATAAAAGTTTTGTAGCTATTTATTTGGGATACTTGTGGTATGGTTGTCTAGCATTGTTTCTTATTATGTCTCATTATGTTTTAATGTGTTTTATCCATAATTCATTGCACTTCTATTGTATGATCAATTTCAAGCTGATAAACATAATTCATCACACATGCTCTCTTTTGGGAAAGTTTTCATAGTTTGTTCATATTTCTTTTAGTTTAGGAAGAATTCATCTTTCATGCTCTTCCTAGCTCCTCACCTGTATGAATTATTTCATCCCAAGAACCCTAATGTGCTAGCCTTCTTACCTACCCTGCCCCATCGAATGCATTGTAACCCTAATCCTATTTGCCCTGACCTATCCTCTTTGACCTAATATGCTCATCCTATAACCCAATCAAATCAAATCAAAACCCCTGAACTCACACCTAGCCTAAAAACCTAATTTATCGAGCCCTCTTGGTTGTGACCTTGTGGAGAGAGCCCTCTCTAGTTTGGTAGGGCTAGGTACCAAGCCAAAATATTGCTCTGTGGTTACCTTTATTAGGATTTTTTCTTCAGCCTTAGAAATATGGCGGAGTGATAACATACTGGCATCGTTTCCAGGGAACAAAAGATTTATTATCCCTGGGTGTACGACAAGAAATTTTTGAATTTGATCCTTTGGATGAGAGGGTTAAGTCTCAGAAAGGCTGATTCGGTAATTGCGGTGCTAAGATTGTAGAGCTAGCTTCCAGATGATATACTAGAGAAACCTGATCCCGATCTAGATGATCTAGTAGATGATCCAGAGAAGATCTTTCGAAGGCATAGATATCAAACTACAGGCATTCAATCAAGACCAGTTCCATTGGTAAGATCATTTTCTCTACTTGATAAGCTACTTTCTCTTGAAGATATAACGTATGATCTAAAATTTGAATTTTCATTGTTTAAATCCAAGTCTGAAACCTCTTTATCTGACATAGTATTCAATCCTTTAATATTATCCGAGGTTAATTCATTGTCTGAATTAGACCTTATTCCTTTGAAATATTGGTTTTTCGAAGAGATTAAGCCCGAATCTGACCTTGACATCAAATATTGGATCCAATTCTACCATCAAGAGGAATTTTTTGTCTCAAATCAACCTCAAACTCAGTCAATAATATTTTATTCATCTGCACCTTCAACCTCATAATTCATACCTGCTACTTCAGTACCTACAACTTCTGTTTCGTTACCTATTCATCCAATCCCTCCTGTTGTTAATCCAGCACTTCACTTAGTAGGAATCATGGAAATATTTTTCCCACTTATCTTACCAGCCCAATTGAATGACTTACCTCAGGGTTATGGCCAAAGAATCCCCTTGTTTGATGAAAACTCTACCACATTTGCAAGACAACATATTGTTAAGGTCAGTAAATTCATATATTTGGAGGAAGTCGATGTTGACAATGAAAAAATGAGGATTATAGCCCAAAGCTTCTCTGGAGATGTCAAATTTTGGTTTAGGCCCCCCACTGCTAATTCCATTTCCACACCAGACCAACTCACTGATTTTTTTATATCCCGTGGGAGGTAAAGAAAAATCAGTTACAATTGATTTCTAAGTATGAGAACATTAAAATAAATCAAAATGAATCAGTTCAAGATTTCAATACTCACTTTAATAGGATTTACAATGCAATTCACGTTGAGATCAAGCCTCCTCCAGGCTTAGCTCTCATATGTTATCTAGATGCATTTGATGCTGACATGGCTTACCAATTAAGGGAAATAAATCTAGCTACACTGGAATATATGCAAAAGAATGCGATCAATGTTGAATCAAATTTTTTGATGAAGTGAGCTAGAGCTAGGAATGTGAGGGGATTTATTATTAAAGATGAGACATCCACTGCTAATATGGATACAATGATAAGAACTATTGAGTGGATGGTTGACAGGATGTCCATCACGGAGAGATAGCCTGAGGTCAAAAATCCTAACTATAAAGGTCAGCAACAACCTCAGAAGGATTAAGAAAAGAGAACAATGACCTCCTGAACAACCACCACAACAACAACATCAAACCAGGACACCCTTTCAGCAGACCTATGCTCAAGGAGAAGAATAATATGAAGACACAATTGTTGAGGAAAACCTCCTTTTCAAAGCTAATGATCTGCCTATGTTTTTAACTAAAGATGAGGATTATTTTGAAAAGAATGATCAGCCTAAAGATGAATATTTTATCCTTGCTAATGATCATGAATTTTAAATTGAATCAGATGATTACCAATGGGGGTACTTGAATGCACTTAGTTCACAAAATAGGAAGATTTCATTGAGGAGAAGAGATGTACTGGTTAATCCCATTCAGAAGAGATCATCTCAATAGAAAGGCACTCAATCAAGGCAGAATCCTCTGAGGAATCAGAGTAAGGGAAAATAGCCTGTGATCAAAGCAAATCAGCCATCCATGAGTTCAAAAAATAAGGAAAAGGACAATCAGAAGAAAGAAGTTCCATCAAAAGACCATGCTGGACAACGAGACATCATCATTAAAGAGGTAGATAAAACTACTCCCTTCAGTTTAGATACAGAAATTTCAAAGTTAAAAGTGTCTATCCCCTTAACCGAGCTTGTTAAGAACAACTAGTACAAGTCTCATTTTGCTAAGATGCTTAAAGTAGATCCTTTGGACGACATGTTAAATGTTGAAGATGATCAGCCCGAACTCATTTTTTGTCCTATTATTGACAATCAATTAGAAGATAGTGAGGTTCCTCCTTTTTACTTGAGTCTAAGAATCCACCAGTGCATTTTACATAATTCCATGTTAGACTCCATAGCATCCCATAACCTAATGCCAAAAGCCATAATGGAGAATTTGGGCCTTGACATCACTCGTCCCTACCATGATTTATACTCCTTCGATTCAGGAAGAGTTTTCTATATTGGCATGATTAAAGATTTTTCCCTAGAGAAGATTTCAACAAAGAATGTTCTAATGGATGTGGTGGTAGCTGACATACCACCATGCTTTGGCATGATACTATCAAGATCCTGGGGGGTAAATTACGAGGCACATTTCAATGGGAATTTTCTTATGCAACTATCCCCATTTTCAGGCAATTGAGAAAATTGTACCATGAAACTAAGATGAAATATATGATCACAAGTAAAGAAAATACTAACAATCATCTGATAAACATTTTACATACAAATTTAGATTCATTCATTTTTTTTAATGATAGTGGCTTAAATGGTGTAGATAGCCAGTTAGTAGATGTGGAAGATTTTCCAGAGATCCATAATTGTATTAGAGAAGTTATAGAAAAATAGAAGATGAATCTACCAAGCTTATCAGAACTACCATCTGAGGAAGCATTGAAAAATTCAAAACAAAAATTAGAGGAAGTAATGAAAGATCCATAACATCCATTGGATAAAGTGGAAAAAAGTCTGGAAAAGAATGAAGATACAGTTCAGAAAATTGAGCCAAAACAGAAATCAGAGTTTCAACATCTAGAGAATGAGAATGGTCTGGTCCATGGACTTTGATGGTGCCTTGGGGAAAGATGGGGAAAGCATTGGAATCTGGGTCCACAGCCCATTTCATCAATAGAATAAGGTCCCTAAAAATGTAAGGTTGTGCTCTTATAAATTATCTTTGGATTGCACTAACAATGAAGCTGAGTATGAAGCACTGATTATTGGCTTAAATATCTTCAAGAAACTGGGTGCAAGAAGGATTGCAGTGTATGGTGATTCAGAACTTGTGATAAAGCAAGTCGAAGGTGAATATCAAGCTAACCATCCTCGAATGAGACAATATGAGAATGTTGTACTTGATATTTTGAAAATGTTTAAGGAGTGTATACTTACAGTGGTGCCAAGGAATCAAAATCTCATGGAAGATTCATTGGCTAAAGCTGCATGCAATTTCAAAATCCCCATCTCTTCAAACATAAAATTTGAGATTCATGTGAAAAACCAGCCCACTATTCCCGATAACTTGCGATATTGGCAAGTTTTCTAGGATGATAAGCAGATAAAAAAAATTCTCCAAGGTGAAGAGGAATTTGAGAATTGTTCTATAGATCAAATTTCTGGTAAAGATGACCAAGATATAGAAGCAAATCACATGGATATACTACAGCTAAAAGAAAACAATATTCCAAAAGGTCTCATACCTTTGGAAGAATTGTTTAACCAAGATGACATAGAAAGGAATCCTACATTGATGCCCACAGAAAAGGGTGTTGAAGATGTAAACATTGGGACAGCCGCAAAAACAAAGATGGTGAAACTATCCAAGTCCTTATCTCCTGAGGTAAAGGCTGAATAAGTTAAATTACTTTCTGAATTTTCTGATGTTTTCACATGGGAATATGCAGATTTAAAGGTGTATGACAAGAACATCATTCAACACACTATTCTGATCAAGTCTGATCAAAAACCCTTTCATCAAAATTTGAGAATGATAAATACCAGATTGCTACCACCAATTGAAAAGAGGTAAATAGACTTTTCAAGTTCGGTATCATTGTCCCAATCGGATTCTCTGATTGGATTTCACATTTGGTCCCAGTGAGAAAGAAGACTGGAGAAATTTGGCTCTGCATAGATTTCATAAACTTGAAAAAAGTGTCCCTCAAGGACAACTATCCACTTCCAAAAATGGACCATATACTTCAAAGAGTTGTCAATTCTTCCCGGATGTCACTGTTGGATGGTTATTTAGGCTACAACCAAATTATGGTACACGAAGATGGTCAGGGCAATACAACATTTACTACACCTTGGGGTACCTTTAAATATGCCAAAATTCCATTTGGTTTGAAAAATTCAAGGGCCACATTCCAGTGGGCCATGGACATAACATTCTCCAATGAAAAATGTGTTTTGTTGGTTGTTTAATTAGATGATTTGACAATGTTTTCACATTCTTATGATGAACATTTGCACCATTTGAGAATTTTTTTCGAGAGATTCAGGAAGTTAGGAATATCTATCAACCCAAAGAAAAGCCTTTTTTCCATGGAGGAGGGAAAACGCCTTGGTCACATCATCTACAAAGATGGGATCCAGATTGACCCTTCCTGTGTTCAAAAAATTCAGAAAATTGATTTCCCTCGCAGCAAAAAGGAAGTACACACATTCAACAATAATATGAATTTATTACATAGATTCATTCCTAATTTAGCTGAGCATATTAGAGAATTGATTAACATGTTGAAGAAAGATAGTGATGTGAAGTGGTCCGAAGATGCCCAGAAATCTTTCCATTCAGTTAATTTTGCCTTGACTACTACCTCAGTTTTGATAAGTCTTGATTACATTAGTGATTTCATAATATTCTCATTTTCTTCTGAGTACACTATGGTAGCAGTCTTGATGTAGAAAATGGATAAAACAAAATTACCAATTGCACTTTTTAGTCACAATATCAGAGATGCATCCCTTCTCTACAACATCATAGAGAAACAGGTTTTGGATTTGGTTAAAGCGTTGAAATATTTTAGAGTTTACATATTACATTCACACACTCTTGCCTATGTACCTAATGCACTTGTGAAAGAAGTTCTCATGTAGACATACCCAGAAGGTAGGAGAGGAAGATGGATAGCACTGGAGTATGACCTTGAGATCAAGCCCACCAAGATGATTAAAGTTCAAGGCTTATCGAAGCTCATGGCTGAGTCAAATATTCATGCTCTTGACATCAACTTAATTTCAAATTTGTCCAAAAATGAAGAAGAGGTGAATATCATTCAGGTATCCGATATCTTTTTTTCATCTCCACGATATTCTGATATTTTTTATGTTTTGCAACACCTAAAACCTCCTGTAGGCATGACTAAGAGTCAAGGTAGATATTTGAAACTCAAAGCTTCAAAGTATTGCATACTAGACAATGCAATTTACTGGAAGGATCCCCGAGGTGTGTTGCTGAACTGTTTGGTTGAAGAAGAATCTAAGGAAGCGATGACTGACTTCCACAAAGCATATTGTGGGGGGCACCTATATTGGAATACCACAAACAATAAAATATTGAGAGTGGGATATTATTGGTCGACACTTTTTTGCAGCTGTTTACAAAGCAGTAATGAGCTACCATGAATGTCAAGTTTTTCAGGGTAAGAGAAAGCTTACATCTTCAACCGATTTTATTCCATGCACCATTTCAACAGTGGGGCCTAGATTTCATAGGCCAGATTCACCCAACAAAATCCACACAGCATAAGTGGATATTGATAGCCACATATTACTTTACAAAGTGGATTGAAGCGATTTCAATGAGGCAAGAAACATATTATGTCATCATTCAATTTTTAGAAACTAATATTTTTTCTTGTTTTGGTTGTCCTACTAATATTATCATAGATAACAAGGAAACATTCAAGTCTAAGAAGATGACTGAGTTTTGTGATATATATATATATATCATTAAGTTAGGACACTCTACATCCTACTACCCAAAAGGTAATGGATTGGCGGAGTCCTCTAATAAATCATTGATCAGTATCGTTAAGAAGATGTTAGAGGCTAATAGAACAAATTGGCATAAGAAGTTGATCAATGCATTATGGGAAGATCGGGTGAGTAATAATAATTCTATTGGTATTTATCCTTTTCAAGTTGTATATGGTGTTGATATTGTGTTTCCTTAATCATTAGTAGTTGCGGTAATGAAATTGCTGCAAGAATCAGGGACTGAGGAAAATGAAATACAATGTCGTATTAATCAAATGGTACACCTTCAGCATATAAGGGATGAAGTATTTCAGAATACTTCAAAACTTCATGATAGGATAAATGAGATCTATGATTGGAAAACTAAGGAAGGCAAATTTAAGATAGAAGATGTGGTACTCTGTTGGGATGCCAGAAATGAAGAAAAGGGTAAGCATGGTAAATTTAAGAATTTATGGAAAGGGCCATATCATATTTCAGCTTGTTGTAGACATGATGCTTATTTTCTTGAAGAGATGAATGGACAAGAGTGTTTAGGAGGACCATTTAATAGTAGGCTCCTGTAACACTATCTTTTATGAAACAAATTTCTCAATCAATTTTCCATTTTCATTGTAAATATCAGTTATATTTTCTACAAGTGTAAAGTAGAGAATATTTGGATTTCGGAGCTCGAAGTGAAGGCCATGGAGCTTCACTGATTTTATACCATTTTAAAAAAAGTTCAGTTTTTAGTCAATTAAGTTAGTATTGAGTCAATTATTAGTCACTTTAATTTGTATTGAGTTAGTCTATTTCTCCCAGTAATTAGTTTTTAGTCAAGTTTTTCAGTTTGAGTTTTGATCGTATTGGCCCAATGGAAGAGGCACTGATCTGCAAAATCCAGAGTTCTATGGTTCTTGACACCTCTTTCAAAGCTATCATCCCCAGAAAGGCCAATGTTAGTGTCAGTATTTGAATCCTGCCATCAGTGATAAAAAATAATCTTTTCATATCATTTTAGGAGTCCCACTCAGAAATTTTAAATCATTCCATTAGTTCATGAAAAACATTTACTCACTAATAGTAGTCTTAGTCTAAAAACATCACTCATTTTCAAAAAATAATACTTTCTAGCCCACCTTCATGCCTTTCTGAGCACACTTCAGTCATAAAAGTCCATTTCATCGTGTCAATATGTCAGTCAGGTCATCATGAAGTCTGGTCACTCAAGGTCTTCATTAGGTCTCTCGGTCTCATTTTTTCCAAGGTCTTAATAAAACACCACTTCATTGCATAAGGTCAGAAAAATTATAAGATTAATACAAATAATATCCTTTTACCATCTAAAGAGGATTTGCAAGAATGTAAACATGGTTTTCAAAGTTGTAATTCTTCTTTTAAGTGTGAGTTTCATTTTAAAATGTAATTTTATTCCAAAAAAAGAGATGTAATTTTATTCTTCATTTATGTAATTTTATGTTAATTATATGTAATAAGTACCTATTTCCAAAGCTTCCAACTCAGTTCCACATGCCAAACAAGTACATGTCGAATTTCAAGGGTTCTTAATTCATCCACTAATCAAATGTCAAAGAAAAAGTTCAGAAGTGTAAGGGTATTCTACAAAGTTTAAAAGTGAAATTTGAGACATTAGAAAAGTGGGTCTCAAAGGATTAAAATAAAATTCACTCAAGTATATAAACCCTCATGACATAAAAAAAAACTCCATTTTATCTTGCCAATATCAAGCAATCTCAGCAAAGCACAAAAATTCAAGAAGGAAGGAGATTTTTTTCAAAAACATAGCCTGGCACTATGCCCTTGAGTTTGGCGTTGCGCCCTTGCCTTAGGCGCTGCACCCTTGCCTTAGGCACTGTGCCCTTGCCTTAGGCACTGCGCCCTTGCCTTAGGCACTGCGCCCTTGACTTAGGCACTATGCCGTTGCGTGCAAACACTCAGGAGCTCCAAAACTTGTGCTATCACCTTCAAAACTTCAGTCCAAGTACTCCAAAAACTCCAACAATCAAGTAAGTTTCCATTTGCACCATTCCTCTCCTCCTCAAGTCAATTTGTTGGTGTTTTAGATTGTTTAAATATTTTGTGTCTATTTTTAAATGTGAAACCCTAGGATCATCCCCTAATTCCTAATTGTATTTAAATTTCACTCCCTAAACAATTTCACTCCCTTCCCACATCATAATTTCCCTATCCTCATTCCCTATATCATAATACCCTTTCCCTAAGACCTTTTCCTTTGGAACTCTAAGACCTAGGATACTTATTCTCCTAAGCTCCCAAAATCCCTAACCTCTATTAAAATTCCCTATCCTAAACCCCATAACATGAACACTCCATGTCACTTCCCTCATTTCATAAACCCTTTCCCCCATCTCCCTAGATTTCCCCATCCCATTACCACTTCCAAAAACCCATTCTTCACTATCATTCCATCTCCCTAGGGTTTTCACACTAAGAAACTATGGAATAAGAACAAAATAGAAGCTACAGTGAGGGAGAAGAAAGATAGGAGAGGAGGCCACACAAAGGTGGGAAAATCCTAAGACTTGAGCCAACAACTACCAGGGAACTCATGGCATCTCCCATGGCTGTGTCATGTTTTAAACATGTAGGATGTTTTTAATTCAGTGAGACAATACAAAGGGTCCAACATCATCCTATGTTTAGCAAGCTATTCATTTCCAATCTACATGATAACCAGGTAACCCTTGCTGGTGTCACTTTCACTTTATCCACTTCCATCATATCAGCTGCCACCGGAATCCAAAATGTTGGGGAAAAAGGGTTCAAGCAAGAAGACTTGGAGGAGCATTATTCTGAGACATACATCAAACCTAGGCATAAGAAAGAAAGAAAGGGGAAGTTTCCTTTGTCTTACCTCCTGGAGAGATATGCCCCTATGATGAAAATCATCATGAGATACTTTTCTTATGAAGGTAGGATCTCAAGGCTTTACACTTATCATATCGGCTACTCATGCACTTCACAAGAGTCAGGATGCTCAACATACCTTATTACCTCTTCCGGAGCATTCAAAAGATGGCATATATTATCAAAAGGATATAATATCAACACCAAATGAAAAATCTCTTTCACCATTCCCTCATCAAAATCATAGTCCTCCATCACCTCAAACAATTGAAAATTTCATGGAGTTCATTCATAGCTAATGAAATTTTCATTGCTCCACCTATTCAACATGCCCAAGAAATTCCTTCATCATATCATCCTTCCACATCCATTCCTCCATCTTAGCCCACAGTTCATGAATCATTATCACATCAGCCTCCTTCACCCATTTCACCACTATCATCTCCATTTCACGTAGAGACTGGGTCACCTAGCAGAGCTAATATCAATGAGCCTAAGAAGGCTAATGTGGTTGAGATAGAGCCATTGGAAACAACACACTATAAGGGTCATAGGAAAGCTTTTTCCCCACAGAGAGTGGGATGGACCTTGCCTTCTACATCACCCAAGCAAGTAGACAATGGTAAAAAAAATATGACAGAGGCAAAGATTCAGGCAGAGATCAGACATGAGGAGGGGGACCTTCATGAGATAGAACAGGAATTTGACCTTGTTGACATAGATGAGCATGATGATGATGAGATCACTATCATATTCATCAAGGAGAAAAAATCCAATATTAAGGAGCTACAAATTAATCTTGACAGGTCTAATTTTGTCATTACTTTCTTGAATAGGAGAACCACTAGCTAAAAAAAAAACATGTCATTGATGAGGTCAAATTCATCAAGGCTCAAAGAGAAGTAGAAAAATCCAAAGGCTTGCTTCAAGAGACACTAGAAACATATGGTGTAAGAGATGAGGGAGAAGAAAAGGTGCCAAGGAGAAGGCCTAGGACTAGAGGGCTGAAAAGAGCTCTAGCCCTAAAGAGGCAAAAGGAGGTTGAGCCTGCTAATAAGCTAACCTTGAATGAACAACTTGAAATGGTAGTCAATGAGACCAGGAGCCATGAATTGACAGGGCTAACCATCACTTAGAGAATATTTTGAAGAAGGAAAACATAGATAATGATATGTTGAGAAAGAAGGTCAAGCACTATGCCCAAAAAGACAAAATTACAAAGGCCAGGAGCAAAAGAGCCAATGCAAAAATTGAGGCTTTGACCATGCAAGAAGAGGAAAGGAGACTTGAAATATTGGTTGAATCTTCACTTCATGCCTAACCTCATCATCAGCAAAAAATAATCAAATTTTGAGAAGTTTTTGTGTTTTTTTGCAAGCCTAGATAGTTTCATATCAGCTAGACTGTCAAGGGCACAATGCCATTTTTTAGGCACTATTTGGCCAAAAGGGTACCACCCCAAGATGAAAAATGAAAATTAAATTCTAGAAAACAATGTTTTGAAGATTTTTTTGGACAACTAGCAGGTGAAAAAATAAAAAAACCCTCAAAAAATCAATGTTTTGCCTCTTTTTCAGCCATGGCGCTGCACCCTTGACCAGTTGTGGGAGAATCATTTTTCATAGGGAAAATCAACCCCATTCAGAAAAATAAAGGTATATTTGGAAAGTAGATAGGATAGGCTTTCCAAAAAGCCAACCTAAGCCCAATTTGGACACTAGAAATGTCTCCAAAAATGCTATGCAAAATGGCACTGCGCCCTTAACACTACCGTTGCGACCTTGCCAAATCTCTGATTTTTTCAGGTTTTACTACAAATTTTGGTTTTAACTTGGAAAAATGATGATTTACCTATGTAATTTATGGAATTTAATGTAATTAGTATGTTTTTACTATTACCTAGGGTAAATACATTAGATAAAAGACTCAATGAGGAGTAATGAATCCTTTTCATGAAAGTGAGGGATGAGTCACTTGGACCTCCCTACACTTCAGCTACCGATTTAGATTTTTGTGGATCTCTTCCTCAACTCAGGAATTCAACCATTGAGGCTGAGAGAATTTTGTTTTAGGCCTATATCACGTATTTTTTTAGTCATTTCATAGGTTGGAATTAGTTGGATGTTGGCATATTGATCAGAGACTCTATTGTAATCATTTTGGCATGAGCTTAATAAAAGTGTTGCAGCTATTTGTTTGGGATACCTATGGTATGGTTGTATAGAATTGTTTCTTATTATGTATCATTATGTTTGAATTTATTGTCTTCATAATTCATTGCACTTCTATTGTATGATCACTTTCAAGTTGATAAACATAATTCATTTCACATGATCTGTTTTGGGAAAGTTTTCATAGTTTGTTCATCTTTCTTTCAGTTTAGAAAAAAATCATCTTTCATGCTCTTCCTAGCTCCTCACGTGTCTGAATCATTTCATCCCAAGAAACCTAATGTGATATCCTTCTTACCTACCTTTACCTATTGAGTGGATTGTAACCCTAATCCTATTTGCCCTGACCTAGCCTCTTTGACCTAATATCCTCATCCACCAACCCAATCAAATAAAATCAAAACCCCTGAACTCATACCTAGCCTAAAACCCTAATTCATCCAGCCCTCTTGGCTATGAACTTTTGGAGAGAGCCCTCTCCGATTTGGTAGGGCTATATACCAAGCCAAAAGATTTGTTTGTGGTTACCTCTGCTGGGATTTATTCTTCAGCCTTAGAAATTTGGCGGAGTGATAAAACCTTGGAGACCTTCAAGTCAAGTTTGATGAGAATATTCCCATATTTTGAAATAACACCAGTGCCATCAGTATAACCAAGAATCCTGTGATTCATTCCAAAACAAAGCACATTCCGATCAAGTTAGAGAGAAGGTCATCGAAAATAATATCAAACTTGAATATGTTGGCACAAAGGAACACATTGCTAACATATTTACCAAACCATTACCTCATGAATAGTTTGAGTATCTTCACCTAAATTGCGGGATTTTCCTAAGTTCTCATTAGACTCTTTCTCTTATCTAACTAAGTAAAAACAAAATAGGGGGAGTTGAGGTGTGTACAAGTCTGCAGGATGACTTTGTCAGGGTGAGTTACCCTTTGCCATTGATGAAAAAGGGGGAGAGAATGATGTAGGAAGAGGTGTCATGATTGCAGGGGGAGTACTTTTGTTGCCATAAATTCCAAAGGGGAATATATTTGATTATTGGTTGTCATTGATGTCAACCCAAGCAGCACCATCGGCTACCCCGATATTGCATGGGAATTTTTACTTCACAACTTACTCGATTCTGAGTCAAGGATATTTTGTATGGTTTCTACTTGTAGATATTTTTCCATTGATATATGGCATGCCACGTAATTATTCATGACTCGAGAGATATTCATGTTTAAATTTTGTAACCCCAGTTAGTGGGCTAAAACCCCATGGGGTTGTGGCATGACACTAATCATTGGTTGTGGTCATTTAATAATCAATAATTAATAATTTTTTAAGCTCTTAAAATCCCCCAAATGTTCACTTGTTGAAGACCCTCTCAACCTAATAATTTATATAAATTGTGACCCTCATATCCTCCTCATGTAAGGATTTCGCTACTTAAAATAGGTCATCATGGAATTTTCACTATAACGTTTTTTCTGCGAAGCTTCAGATGCTGAAAAAAAAACCCATTTGAGCTGAAATCCTGATGAAGCTTGTATTTGAATTTCAGATATTGGTTTGCTATATTTTCGAAGATGTGATCTGAGGAAGTTAGGGTTTTTGCAGGCTCCCGAATTTCATGTCAAACAGGTGACCTTGGAAAAATCTTCATAACTTCCTCTCTGAGCATTGGATTTAAATTTTGTAAAAATTGAAAGAAAGAGGACGAGTTTTAGTTTTTTGGGTACCATTTTTATGACCAAATTTTGAAACAATGACACGTGTCACATCGTACAAGTTTTCTCTACTGAGTTATTATATAATCAAGTCATCGTAGGAGATTGAGCATAGCTATTTATTGAAGAATACAATATTGATCAGAACTACGGGGTTGGAAAGAGGACTCATAGGGCTACCACGAGACACAATTTCATACCTTGGAGATTTGAAATTACATAGACACAATAGATTCAATATCGATATTCTAGAATGCAAGAAAAAATATGCATTCAAGGATCACTGCAGTAAGGAAAACACATCAAAAATCAAGGGTAAGACTGTTGCAACAAGGTATGTATGATTAGTGTTTGAATTTTAATTTTAATATCATCTCTAACATGTGTTTTTGCAGGAAAATGTAAGTATTTTGTATGTATGTTTGATTGGGTTTTGTTCATAAATGTTGAACGTATTTACATTTGAATTTTGAATATTTATCTGACATATAGTTTGCAGGACAATGTAAGTATTTTGTTTGTATATTGGTTTGGGTCTTGTTTATTAATGTATGTGCAGGAAGGAGGACACAATAGGACAAGTCAGACACATACTAGAAGGAAAATGCAACGCTAAAGTACAATTACTTGAAGCAAGCACGACAATACCTCAACAACTACTAGTGTTCAAAGAAGTAGTGTCAAGTCAAGTATCAAGTCATGTCAAAAGTAAGTATTGTAAAAATCGTCATTCTAAAATTGTAAAAGAGTCATTATTGTAAAATATTCAATCTACCTAGAGTTGGAGAGGCATTGTTGGGATGTATAAGTTTCATTGTTGGATAATTTTATGGTTGGGTTGTAGGTCATAGTGTGATTGGGTGATTGGTCTAGTTCAAGAAAATAATTGTGAATCATATTGTATCATGGATCATTCTTCCTGGTATGGGATTCCACACTCTTGTCTTATTTCTGATCATTATAGGGTGGCGGGGAGGTGCTAGGTTGGTGCATGAAGTCACCTACATGTTGGAGCCTGTGAAAACTTCGGGGTGGTATGTCGGTCTAGGATGTCGGGGCATCCATTCAGCTGACTACTAAAGAAACCAGGGCATTGGGACATCCTTCCAGTGGGAGCTGGAGAACAATTATTTTCTAGAATTCTATGAAGTTGTACCTTTCATTTTAGTTGGGGCTGAAGATTAAAGAATTTATTAGAAAAGCGTTCAGTGGTTTTTGACCCAGAGGGGGTTTTCCACCTAAAATTCATGTGCCTGTTGTGTTATATTGTTTACTATTGTTACTAGATAAACATCAAGAATAATTGAATATTAAATAATGATCTGAAAAGATTTAAAAGTTCTAATTGATAAGAAATATTGATTCACCCTCCTCTTAGTATTTCCAATAATTGGTATCAGAGCTTGGTTCCTTCAATTGTAGTCTAACAACTCGAAGGAGATCATGGGGTATACTAAGAATAGAGTTCTTATGTTCAATAGAAATAACTACGCACTCTGGAGTGGAAGAATGTAGGTTCATTTGATGGTGCAATGATACGAAGTGTGGGAAATCGTTGAAATGGCCTTTACAACGACCTAGGATGAACAAGCTAAGAAAAATATGGTATATTATGCAAAGGCTAAAGATATCATTATTAGTGGGCTTATCGAATCTATCTATATTAAGGTACTAAGTTGAAAAACTACTAAATAAGTATGGGGCAAGCTTGAGAATATATACACAGGTGACTCAAACGTGAAATAATCAAAGCTTCAAATTTATAGGGAAAATTTTGAGCAACTCAAAATGATGGTTTTCAAGCTTCTGTGGTTATCGTTTATTGAAGAAATCTCCAGATTATTTACAGTGTTGATGAAATAACAAATGCATTGGAAGGTTTGGGAGAACCATTTGACATGAAAATTGTTGTCTGAAAGATCCTTAGAACCTTTCTAGAAAGATCCAACCTAAAGGTATCTATCTTGGAATATAGTTCGAATCTAGCCAATATTAACAAAGATGAATTGCATGGAGTGATTACGGCATATGAAATGAGGATTGAAGAAGAGGATGACACATCTCACCTAAAAACAACATTCTCCACATCCAATAAAACTAGTAAGGACGAGCTTACTCCAAAAGATAAAACTTGTAGTTGTAAGGAATAAGAAAAGGAAGATTATGAAGAATAATTTGTAGATAAATAGTTTTCCTACTTCATGCGAAAAATGAGAATAGGTACGGGGAGATTCAAAGGTAAAATTCCATTGATATGTTTCGATTGTGGTGATATTGGGCATTCTGTAGCCAAGTGTCCTAAAAAAAATGAGGTATTTATGAAAGGAAAGAAAGGTTTGAGGAATTTCAACAAGCAAGGTAAGAAGAAATGGTTTAAGAAGAGTTTCTTCTCCAAAGAATATAGCTCTTCATCCGATGAAGACAGTGATAGCAAAGAGGAAATCAACGGAAGAGTATTGTTTATGGCCAAGCATAATAAGCAAGAAGAATCTCACGAATAAGAAGAGATGACTAAGGGTTGAATTTCAAAACGAAGTGATCATCACTACAAGGAAAATACCCTCTAGCAGAGGTTATAAAGGAGGTTTTTAGTATTTTAAAATTGGCCAAAATTGTCAAAAAAAAAATTGCTACAACATCCGTTTATGGTTACGAAGGTTTTGACGGAGCTTTTAACGGAAATTCAACACAATTAAAAAAAATGGGAAGCCGGAGGTTATTACGGATGTTTTTTTTCATCGGTGTGCTACTCTGGCTTTAACGCATCGGTGCGTACATGTAGATGGTGCCCCGGGGCGTTCGAAGGAGAATGCACCAGGCAATTAAGGTATAAAACCACATCGGGCGTAGTCTTGGTAATACAATGCACGGGGTCGTTCTACTTGGTAAAGTGTCGGTGCGCAGTATCACACAAATGCACCGAGATTTATAACTAGTATCGGTATTCGTGCAGTGCCCATAGGTTGTACAAATGCATCGGTGCTCATAGACACATAAACGCCCCGGTGTGCAGTATCACACAAACGAACCAAGATTTATAATTGGTATCGGTATTTGTTCGGTGCCCATAGGTCGTACAACGACACCGGTGCGTACATAAATGCACTGATATTTTTAATTGGTTTTGGTATTTGTGCAGTGCCCATAGGTCATAGAAACACACCGGTGTGCTTCATAATAAAAATGCACCAGTGTACAGTAATGAACACGCACCATTTTTCATTTTGTATTTTTTAGAAACATCGACCTATGACAGTGAAATTATTGTGATTGTTTTAAATTCATTATTCATCAAAAGTCAACACATCTTATAACAATATTCATATTAATGAAATTTTTACTAATGCATTTGAATGTGATGTTTGGATTAATTTGTTATATCATATCATAATTATTTTGGTTTTTTAAAATTCATTATTCATCAAAAGTTGACACATATATAACTTATAACAATATTCATATGAATTAAATTTTTATTAGTGCATTTGAGAACGATAATGGAGAACGCAATAGAATAAATTAAAACATATATATATATATATATATATATATATATATATATATATATATATATATATATATATATATATATATATATATATATATGAATAAGAAAGTCTGTGTTATACAAAATGGGAAAGTTATTGGTATCCCTTTGTCTTTCAATTGGGACACTATGTCCATTACATTAAGAAAAATATCTGATTTCACAAACATATTTCAAAAAATACAACGCCTTGCTTTGATATCCAAACATAGTGATCATCATTCTTCGCTTGAACTGCTGTCACTGCTAGAGCTACTTCCATGACTTGGGTTATTTTCAAGAATGTTTTGTTCATGGTGTTGATTGTTTTCTTCTTCTTCACCTTCCATCTACAAACATAAAAATACGTTGAAATGAGTGTATATACATTGGTGAGAATAATGAAAATTGCAATATTAAATAATATACATCAATGTAAATTGAAAAGAAAAATGGCGTACCATAGCAACAATTGACTCATAAACTACACACATTTTTTCAAAACCATGTACAATACCATCTTTCAAAATTTCATTTGTTGGCACAGTTCCATACTTTGTTTCCTGCAAATTTTATACCCCATAACAAATCATATATTTAATATAAAGTTTTTTTGTTCTATTAATTATAGACAGAGCTAAGTAATACAAGATCGATAGATGCTTACAAATTCCACAATTAATTTCTAATATGCCAACATATACTCACAACCCATATTTAACCCAATTTCAATCAATTCATCTGATGGTTCTTCTTTGTATGCTAACACCTATTTGAAGACATTCAGTGATGATTTTTGTAAAACAACTTAAAAAATACAAAAATGAAATCTAGTTAAGTTGTTAGAAGGAAGTAACAATTACTCACAAACTTAGATATCAACCCTTTTCTTCCTTGTCATCTTGTTTTATGTGCTGAATGGGTTCCATTTTCTTTTCTTTTTTGCAAGAAAATTCTTGAAAATTAATATTTAATGCTAAATTGTTTATTTATTGTACCTAATGATTGAAAAATTCAATGATTACATATTACATTTGAAGCACGTTGTTGTTGAGATGGCTCCTCCTACGATGCAATTTTTTCCACTTATTTTACCATCTCCTTGTACACATTTTTGGAAATTCCTAGTGGCATATTTCTGATATCAGCTCATTCATATTTTGATATTTTCATAATCTTCCTGAAAATGTAACATGAAAATGAAATATTTAATATTTATATTGATATATGAAAAGTAAATATAACAAAAGTGATATTTATAAATAATTCTAGACAAACATTTAAAGGAATATTACTTTTCCATTCCTTCTTTTTTGTTGTTGTACATTTTTTCTATTAAAATTCTGACATGTCTCATTGACCAATTCTCTAGAAACTCTTCCTGTAGTTTAGTTAAAATTTGGTTCTTGGAATCATTGGATTGATTTTTTATTATAAGTGGAAAGAACGTCTATAAATTCATTCCACTAGATCCCTCAAACTTTTGTAAAAGTTTTTCCCCTTTTCGCTAACCTCTAGCACCACTCCAGATGAGCTAAGGAGCAATTCATTTTCATTTTCATGTTCTATTTCTTTTCTTTTCTTAGAACAAAATTCCTTTTCTGAGTTGTTGGTCCCTATAGAACATTAAAAAGATGTGAATTAATAGACTGTTTGACACATGTTATCTAATAATTTTAAGTAAATTGTTAATGATAATTTAAAAAAGAAACTCATATTGGATCGATAGTATTTTTTTCATTCACCTGATTCATCATTTTGCAATTTTTCCATCAAGATTTTACGCTCTTCTAGTCCTAGATCAGAAATAATCTTATCGAGCTTCGTCATTTTGTGGCTTTGCATGATACAAAGTAAACAATACATATTAGTTGAACTTACATATAGTTCAAAAATAATATTTTTTATAAATAATTTACAAAGAACTTGCCTTTTTTTTCTTTTCTTGATGTGTTATCAGTATTTTTGTTACTTGATCTCTTGTCAGTCATTTCTTTATCAATCTGAAACCTATACCATATCATTCATTAATATATGTATAAATAAATTGTCAAATTTTCTAGTAAAAAATAAATCTCAAGAAACTTGTGCGCCTTTCATGATGTACGCACCGTCGTCGGTGCGTGGGGGTATTAAAAACGCACTGCAAAAATAGTATAATAGATAGTATGGTGCGTGTGGGTATTATAAACGCACAACACAAACATTTTAATAGACCGTACAGTGCTATCCTTGTAACATGGAGCACCGGTGCCCTATTTCAGATATGGCGCACTGATTTTAAAAAAATGTTTTCAAATTTTTTATTACACAGTACTTGCGTAGTGCACTGTATAATACATTACACCGGTGTGCTAGGTTACGCAGGGCGCGCTGATAAAAAAAAATCCATTTTTTCCAAAAAGTCACGCAAGGGCTGAATGGATTGGGATCTAACTATGCAAGTCGTCTCGTGGGTTGGATGTCAATCTAAAATGAAAAGACCTAATTCTGAAATCACATAAACAAGGAGAAGAAAGGGTAGAAACAAAAAAATGAGGGGTTTAGGGTAAAAATGGATAAAAGTGTAGAAAAAATTAAAAAATTGTAGAAAAAGTAAAAAAAATAATCAAATTTAAACACGAGATGCTTTTAAATTCTATGATACAAGGTTTGAATCACCAGAGTTTTGGTTTCTGATTGTCTGAATACTTTCGTTCGAACGTATTTCACTTCTCCACAGTGCTCTCATGCTCTCTTGCTCCAGGTATGTCTCCTGCAAATCTCTGGCTAAATTTTTGAGCAAAAATAATGAAATAATGAAAAGTGTTTAGTATTTAAAGAATTATTTTATGAAATTAGATTTTTGAAAATATTTTGCCACCCATTTTTCAATTTGCCACTTTTTTGTTCACTTAAAGAAAAAGTAGAGTTGCGTTTTTTTTATTTGCGTTTATTCATCACTGGTGTGTCACTTAATAACTCTGCACCGGTGCGTCCTTTTGTAACACTGACACCGATGTGTAGTAACTAAAATGCACTGGTACGGTTATATGTACAGTAGCACTGATTTGTGGTTAAGGCACCGAAATTACTTTTAGGTGTGTACACCCAAATTTAGTGAACTCTAACCATAGAAATTGAGAATAAAAATTTTGTTTATTCTTGAGAATTAGAATTAGAATTAGAATTGAGAATTGGAATTGGATAAATTCTTGATGGAAATAACTATTCTTCCAATGCATTTTGTTTATTGCAGGAGTTCCCCACTGATTATGTGGAGAGAATGCAATGTGGGGCATGTGAAGATGCAATACTACAGGGCCCAAGTGGGCAATTGTGGCATGTGAACCTGTGCTATGCTAAGACGTGGGCAGTTTTCAGAAATGGTTGGGAAAGTTTTGTTTCTGAGCAGTTTATTGAAGTTGGAGATATTTTAGTTTTTATACATGTTGGAAATGTATATTTTTCTATGAAAATATTTGGGCCATTTCTTTTCAAAACTACACCTCTTCTTCTTTCAGAAAAAAGAAACTTGAACCTTTCCATAACCTGCAACAGGAAAAGGTGCCCCATGATCTGCTTGTTGACCCATGATTTTCTTGCTCATTTGTAAGTTCCTCCTCCATCTTGGCATCCAATTTCCTCTTTTCTCCTTTGTGCTTTCTATCTTGATCTTAACAAAATTTATACAATTTCTGTTTTACGAGAAACTGACCTTGAATGTTCTCGGAGCAATGACAACGAGTCCTTCATTCTACATTTGTTAGCAGAAGAAGACCGATTTTCGACTAGACGATGCAGTTATTACATGTGGAGGCAATGGTTTCCCATAGAAAATGAGTATAGGGTTGAGCAGAGGAAAGACATTGTAAAATGGGCTATTACATTAGCTTTTCCAATGGAAAACTGATTTGTGGGTGGAAATATGGTAGCTGTAGGCATCTATGCTTTTCTTCCCACAGAAATGGTCACTGGATTTCCATTTATAATACAAGAAAATGTTTTATTGGTTTCATCCACAGGACCACAGCTCAGACAAGTTAGATATGCCATTCAAGTTCATTTGAAAGTCGAATATGTGATTTTATGCGACGTCAGCTTTGTCGGTAAAAGCTTATGTAAGCCAACCGAAGTTCATACAATACTCCCAACTACTTTTAAATGAATTTTGGAGAATATTTCCCTTCAGAGGACCTACCAGCCCAATCAACAACGTCAATTGATCTTTCTCTGTTTTCCTTAAGGGAATGAGAATCCTTCCCTTCATGGTACCTCTTGGCTTTATCGACTGCCTCGATTGATCTTTCTCTGTCATCAACTGCTCTCCATTTCTCCATCATGAGACCTCTTAACCCTATCACCGGCCTCAACTAAATGCTCTCTGCCAGTCTCAACTTGTACTCCTTTTCTCCATTTCTACTCTGTCAAGCTCTGTAGCCATCTGCATCCCTATAAGCATCTTTGTCCGTATTTCTATTTGAATCACTCATTTTTTTTGCTATAAACTTCTTAGCCTAAATTTGAACTCTCATTTTTTCAAACCCTCATCTCCTCAGAAAAATTCTTGCTCGCGTTTCGAACCCTCTGTTTCTCCAATACTGCACTTTACAGAATAACCCTGTTTTGGTGCGCGGGGTTTTATAAGTGCATCGGTGCAGTTTGTAAGATCGAGGTTTATGTTTCAGCGCAGTGTTTTATGACACACTGGTGCGAAAGAGTTTTGAAGCACCGGTGCGTCTGATTACTAAGGCGCACTGATGCGTGTTATGATGATAAGCGCACCAGACTGTATACAGTTCTTTTTTTTGTATGTAAGATCATAATAAAATAATGATAATTATAAAGTACATGAATTTATTTCCATTATTTTTTAAACTTTATTATGTTACAAAAATTCATATTATTCTAGATTTATTATTTTACAATTATTTACAAACTTAAAAATTTAAATATTTTAATAAAATAATTTCACATTAACACAATTAAAATTTTACAAATATTTTACATACAATTAGAATTAGAATTAGAATTACAATTTTACAATTTCACATACAATTACGATTAGAATTAGAATTAGAATTACATTTACAATTACAATTACAATTTTACAAATATTTTACATACAATTACAATTAAAATTACAATTACAATCATTTCACAATAAATTAATTATTACAATCACAATTAAAATTTTACATTAAATATTTTACATACAATTACAGTTAAAATTACAATTACAAATACAAATACAATTTTACAATTTTACATACAATTAAAATTAAAATTTCAATTACAATCACGACATAATATTTAATAAATATCATGGTTATTTAATATTAAATTAATTAATAAACATCACGATCATGATAACCATCGTACAAACATCATATTTGACTAAAAAACACATTCAAACATCAAATTAACATTATATATTAACATCATCTAAACACAAACATCAAATATACATCTCATGTCAAATAACTCATGCTATCACATACACATCTATTTGCAAGATTCACATTAAATGAACATATCTAACATGACCTAACAATATACACATCAGGATGATCACAAACATGTAAATTAAGTACAACTGAAACATGAACATAAAATACATGGACCATATATATATATATAACTGAATAATGTTAAAAATATACAACTGTAATATAAATTTCATGGATCAGCTGATGGTAGTACAACATCAATAGCAGTACTAGTGGAGGCCTGCTCATTCAATGGTGCAGCCTTGACGGTCGATGGTCCAGCCTGCTCAGTGAATGGTGCAACCTCGGCGATCGACGGTCCAACTTGCTCATGTTCATGACTAGTACTAATGGATGTTGTAGGCTGCTGACTGGATGTGGCTGATAGTCTAGCCTCATCTCCATGATGACTGCTAGATGCTAGTGGAGTCTCATGCTCATCTGGCACAGCGCAAGGTGAACGATCATGAGATGATGATTCGCTGCTTGCAGAATATCCATCACGTGCTACGGCATGACCACGCCTATAATGTGCAACAGTCCTCCTCAGTCACGTAACAATTGTCGTAGCTCCTACAACATGCTGCATCAAGCTGTACATGTCACGCAACATTCCTCTCCACATCTATAATAGCCTATCATTGACCTGTATGTATCTGTAATGAGCGGGCCTGATGCCTGCCTCAACAATCAATGCACTGAGTTGGTCGCCCAACTCCATCCTGTATCTAGTAACAGGTCGATCGTGCCTAGCAAAAGGCGATACCGGTGCACCAATAGGAGTATGTATCTCTGCACTGGCCTCCTAATGATCCTCGGCATATGGCATGCCCTGATCGTCATCAAGATCCGCACCTGGATCATGTGGTGGTGTCGACATCTCCTCGCCATCAAAAGAGCCAATGTCTACAAAATATATACAAGTACACAACAATAATTAGAAAATTTCATTACACAATTTAATAAAAACAAGTTAAAGAACATGTTAGAATAAATATAAATAAAACAATAATATTACCTCTATCATCTGGGGGCTCATCATCTGTGAAGAGGATGTTGGCACTCACTCGCCAATCCAATCCAGCATAAGGACAGGGGACCATAATTAAGGGGTGTAGCTCTTCAACAATTGCTAGTAAGTTCAGTGCATCATGTGATATCCTGGTTGGAAACATAGTCTCTACCCTCTTGGGCATCATCTGCCCCCACATGTGCATCTGTGCCTCCAACATCGGCCTACGAGGCTGCCGAACAAAAGTAGGCCTCATCTCTGGAAACCTCTAAAAAAAAACAAAAAATATCTGAAGCAAAAGGGAAGTTGACCCTCCCTTGTGCATGAGCACGACATCTATCTAAGGCTGTATAGAACTGCCACAAAAAAATGGCAGACCACCTGACAAGTCATGGCTCCTGTACTAAAGAATCAACATAATATAGAAGCGAGCAACTAATGTGTTTCCCGGCACTAGTGTTGTGTGAAATGATCAAAATGAGAAGTGAGAGGCACTGCACGTCCTCACTACCAAATGCACCAATACGTAACTGACCTTAAGCGACCTGAAAATCTGTAGGAGATGGTACTGATGATCCAATGTATCTCTGGGAGTAAACTAATTGACTCCCTGCTACACAACCAGCTAGAACCTCTAGGAACGAGGTAAAATCCTCCCCTATTCTTGATAGCCCTATAATGAAATATATATCCTCATGAGTAGGTGTGTACCACTGGTTAGGACCAACCTGGAAAGCCTGTCGGTGGGCATTCCACTTGTAGATAATATGTCTCAAAAACACACTATGGGCCTTTAGGGAAGTAGCCTCCTCATAGAACTTGAGGAGACCTACCTGACTTAGGAGCCCCTAGTTATCTGCTGTAATAGGGCAAGGGTACGCATCTCTCTCCCTCTCTCGTGCCTCCCATAGGCGAACCATGTCATACTGCTCTTCATGTTGCTGCTGTTGTTCCCCCTCTTCTCTCTTAATCATTGACATATTAAATAATTTTTTTTATTAAATCATACATGTATTTAGGAATATAAATATATACTTTTTTTTGGGAAAAAAAAACAGACCAGTCGGTGCACCACAAAAACAGTCATGCACCGGTTCCGGTGTGGCGTTTGTTTGTCACACACTGGGGGCGGTGCCCCAAATGACATACAACGCACCATATGTGGTGCACTTGAAAATTTTTAAAGCACCATTGAATATATATGGTGTCAGAAGAGCAGTGCACTGACTAAAATATATGCCCCGACGCATATAATTGTGTCAGCACATCGACTTCTTGACAAATTACATAGTCAACAGTGCGGTCTTTTACCAACCCGCATTGTTGACCCTGTCGAAATGTTGAATGTGGTGCACTAACAGACACCGGGGAAGATATTTCCGTCAACGCACCACGTTGCTATTCCCATGGTCAACGGTGTGACCGGCTAAATGACCGCACCACACTTTTTTTTTAAATTTTAAAATAACGTGGGGCACCTTTCGGTACTGCCCCAAACACGGTGCAGATACCGTTAGCACCGGTTGCGGTGTAGCCTGTAAATTTTACAGGTAGCACCGCTTACCGATGTGAGCCAAACGGCTTGTACGCACCGTGCAACAATTTTTTTTTCTTTTTCTTTTAAATGGTTAATTTTAAGGTTATTTGAAATTCTAATCCGCTAAAAAGCTTAATTGTGGAAAAACAAGAAAAATACCTGTACATTTCGCCATCAAGGAGGCATATTGGCTGTAGAATTTGCAAAAGAAGATTTTCCCACCATTTTGAAAAATGAAAGCTGGATATTGGTGGGCAATGCACAGTAGCAATGCATGCAATGGGTGCAATGGGAGCACCGATGTTAGGGTGACTCAGACAAGGATAAACTGCACCGATGCTTGAGAGATTTGGAGCACTGAGAAAAGTGAAAAATGTGGTTTTTTGGCTGTAATTTTTTTTATTTAACCCTGTTCCGGTGTGCGGGGTTTTATAGGTGTGACGGTGTGGTCGCTTATGACCGCACCGGGCTGTTTCAGTTTTGGCACGGTGTTTTATGATGCACCGATACAATTTCTTAACACCGCACCAAACGGTTTCTGTTTTGGCACAGTGTTTTATGATGCACCGGAGCAGAATAGTTTTGAAGCACCGGTGCTCTACAGTAATAGGACGCACCAAACAAGTGTGTCTAGAGCGCACGAAGTCCAGTGTGCCAGTGTTTTGTGTGACCGGTGCTTTCTCTTGTAGAGCGCGCCAGTGATTGAGAGCTCTGGAGCACTGAGAAAAGTGAAAAATGCGGTTTTTTGGTCGTAATTTTTTTTTTATTTAACCTTGTTTCGGTGTGCAAGTTTTATAGGCACACCGGTGTTGTTTCTTACAAATTTACTGGTCGGTTTTTGTTTTGGCACAGTGTTTTATGATGTCATGGTGCGGTTTCTTAACACCGCACCGGGCGGTTTCTACTTTGGTGCAGTGTTTTATGATGCACCAGCACGGAAGAGTTGTGAAGCACCGGTGCTCTACAATAATAGGACGCACCAGGTGGGTGTGTATGAAGCACACAGTGTCTAGTGTGCCAATGTTTTGTGCACATTGGTGCTTTCTCTTATAGAGCACACCGGTGATTGAGAGATCTGGAGCACTGAGAAAAGTGAAAAATGCGGTTTTTTTAGTCGCATTTTTTTTTTTTATTTAACCCTTTTCTGGTGCGCATGGTTTATAGGCACACCGGTGTTGTTTCTTATGAATGGACTGTTCAATTTCTATTTTGGCATGGTGTTTTATGATGCACTGGTGTGGTTTATTAATACTGCACCGGTGTGGAAGAGTTGTGAAGCACTAGTGCTCTACAGTAATACGACGCGCTAGGCGGGTGTGTAAGGAGCGCACGGTGTCTGGTGTGCCAATGTTTTGTGCACATCGGTACGATTTTGGATGATAAGGGCACCGAGCGGAAAACATTCGCAAAACCCTCTGCCTGCCAACCTCCTCTAGTAACCTCCGCTAGAAACGGATGTATGGGGTATTTTTATAAGGGGTTCCTCAAAAAAATCCGGTAGAGGGTATTTTCCTTGTAGTGTGCATGGTTATCAAAGAGCTCAAGGTCGAGAAGAAGCATGTCAACACTCTTGAAGATGAATTAAATATAGAAAGGGAACATGTCCTAAATATTAAAATCAAGGTTGAAAAATACAAACTAGTTGAATAATCGCTCAGTGAGTTATTAAAGGAAAGCAAAAAGGAAAGGGAAGAATTGGAAGATGAAATAGTTTCTCTACAAAAGCAAGTAAAAAATGGAAAAAATCTTCAAAAATACACCAACATCTCCAAGGCATTGGAAGAAATCATCAACAATCAGTGATCAAATAGTGATAAGACTAGCCTTGGTTACAAAGAAAAATATGAAAAAGAGCCAAGTCCTTCTATGAAAACAAAAGAAGATGGATATGAAAAATATAACAAGCAGGTAGACCTCCTATCCAACTCAAGAGATCAAGACTCACAGGAAGAACCATGGAAGTCAATTCCTCAAAGAATATTTCCTCCTAGGTATCAACCTTTCTTCTATGTGTTGAGGTATAAAAGGTGTCTTTTTAATGCATATTTATCCTACATTAATTATCAATCCAGGAACAACTTTTTTATTTCAAGAGTGTACTCAGTCTAAGGCAGCAATTTATCCAAGAGTAATGCCTTGTAATATGTAGTACAGTGTTCTAAATGCAAGAGTAAATGGATGTTTGAAAAATAAATCTAATTACAACAACATAAACTCAAATGCTCTGAAATCCAACTACTCACTCAGCAAACATCAATCGAGGATACAGTAGAAATAACTCATTCCTCTAGAAATTGATGCAATTGAAATCAAACTGGAACAAGACAATCAATCTAGGAACGAGGAAGCAATAAACAGTGTTCTCTACAGTGGACAGTCCTACTTTAAAGCAATTAAAAAGAAATAGAAATTGAACTAAAGCTACTATTGAAAGTAAACTAAGAAAACCCTTTAAAACCAAACTATTTTGTAATCTGTAAACTAATGAATTTTAAATAAACAACACACTGAAATCGAACAGTAATGTAAATGAATAACCAACTGAAACTAGAAGAATCGAACACCAAATATTAGCTAATGGGATTGAACAAAAAAACTCTATTAAACAGAAAATCCTATTGAACAACAAACTGAATAGAAAAGCTTTGTATCTACACTTTGAAATGAACAGCAGTCAAATGAAACAACAAATGGAATGGAACATCAAATGCCAAACAGAAAAGCATAACAAGATAAGTAATTCGAGGATTAAGATTCTTATTAAATTGGGAAGGAACGGAAATGAAATCCATTATAATAAAACAATAAACTATTAAGCATGGAATTATGAATTAATTAAGATAGAACCAATATCACTTCCACGAATCCAAGGATGATCTATGTAAGGCAATATGATGTCTCAATTAACCCATGCTGTAAGAAATAAGATTCAGATCACACGATACTGAAATAACTCATAAAAAGAACGTGTAATACATAAAGACAGTAAGATGATAAACAACTAATGAAATGAACTCACAGTAACATGCATGTATCAAATCGATCACACGCTGCAAGAATCAGAAATATAACACAGAGGAGTAGTTCACGCTGCCAGGGGTCGGGCCCTTAACCACCAGCAGGGACTACTCAAGCTACTTCAGATGATGCGAATGGAACAACAACTTCAATTAATCATTAAACTGGAGCAACATTACAATGGAATCGTGTTTTTCAATAACACAACTTTTGATTAAGTTTACAATTCACAAAAGCAACGATGATCCCTCTCTTTTACAAACATCTCCCTTTTATAACCAAAGAGAGGAGAAATTAAATAGTAAATAGGATCTCTCATAACAAAATTGGATTTTTCCTAACCAATTGATCAACAAGAAAATATATTTACATCCATATTTCAACAAGAGCAAGTCGAATTTGGATTTGCAGCTGAGATAATTTGGAGGACGGCCGCAACAGTAAATCTAAGAAAATTGTGCTCAAAGAACCTTGCGTTTCTCTCAATATAGGCCGAATTTGGGCAAACCGTTATTTGAATAAAGTTAATTTGGTCCGTTCTAGACAAAACCCATGTTTCAGATTTTCCAGATTCTTCTTTTTTTCCCAGAATCTCAACCACAAAATTGTCACTTCTTATTCCAACGAATTTCTGAGTTGGAATATTTGATGATGATCTGGAGATCAAATCTACAATCTGGAAAATATCTTGGAGGCTAAAATGGTGAGTGATGTTACAAAATATATTAATAAACCATCATTGATGAAATTATGCATAATAATCATCAATTTATTAAAAATAAAGGAGAAGAAATAATATTCATCCATAAGAGCATAAATCATTATAAAATGGATTTATATGATAAATTATAATAAATGACATGATAAAGAAGAATAAAAATGGATGAAATAAGTGTTAAAAAGTGGTCGTATTCATGGCCCAACACTATGGTCATTGTTATTCATGTGGAAGGTTTGGACATAGAGCTATAGAATGTCGCACGTATGTTTGGAGTAAATATAGTTTCGGGAGATCTTTCAAAAAGGGATATTCTGGAACTCAACAAAATATTAACAGATTTGATCATTTGAGAGATGATGTCGAACATTATGAATGTAACACTTTTGGATGCCTGGTTAAAGATTGCAAACTTGGAAGTTCTTCGAAGGAATTCTCGCAAAATCATAATGAGAAAATATGGAAAAAGAAGACTGGAAAATGTGCTATCGCTCTTAAGGCTCAAAGCAACAAAAACATTTGGTATGTTGATAGTGGTTTCTCAACTCATATGACTAGAAATAGGAATAAGTTCATATCCTTGAAGGAAAAGAAGGATGGAACAGTGTCTTTTGGAAATGACGGGTTTTCAAACGTCATAGGAGTAGGTATAGTCACACTTGGAAGCAAGAATGCATTAGCGAAAGATGTGTTGTTGATTGAAAATATGAATCACAATCTACTCAGTGTTGGAAAAATGTGCGATCAAGGACACACGATGCTATTTAACACTAAGAAAAGTGAAATCATGAAAGGCAAGTTCGGTAAAATTGTGGCTACGGAAAGCAGAGCTCCAAATGACATATATATTTTGGATGAGACACCTAAAGGGTGATTTTTTGCGAAAGAATAAGAAAGTTGGTTATGGCACAAACGAATGGGACATATAAATTTCGATAATTTGGTTAGGATAAAAAAGAACGAAGAAGTAAGAGAAATGCCTAAAATTTCAAAACCTACCAATATGATATGTGAATCTTGTTGGCACAACAGGCAGACAAAATTTGAGTTCAAGACAAAATAACACTTTGAATCACGTCCATTGGAATTATTACATACTTATATATGTGGTCCTATGAGAACAAAAGGTTTAGATGGAGAATTATATTTTATGCTAATGTTAGATTATTACACCAGAATGACAACCGTCAGCTTCTTAAATAAAAATACTGAGGCATTCGAGTGTTTTATAATCTACAAGGAATTGGTTGAATATAAAATTGATTTGAAGATCAAATGTCTGAGATTTGATAATGGTGAAGAATTCACTTCCAACGTATTTCAGCAATATTGTGATGAAAATGGAATAAAAAGGAAATTCTCAACAACCAGAACACTGCATCAAAATGGAGTTGTTTAAATAAAAATTAGAACCGTATAGGAAATGGCCAGAAAAATGTTAAATGACTCAAAATTTGATGGATATATACATCAACAAGGATTCAAGAAAGGAAGCGTCGACAACAATATCTATGTGAAAGTGGATCAATATAACCTAACAATTATCGAGGTATATGTAGACGATATAATTTTTGGAAGCAATGATGACAGATTAAGTAAAAAAATTGCCACGAAGATGCAAAGTGAGTTTGAAATGTCTCTACTTGGTGAGCTAACATACTTTTTAGGGCTTCAAATATCTCAGCAAGATAAAGGAATATTTATATATCAAACCAATTACATCAAGGAAATGCTTAAGAAATTCAAGATGGAATATTTCCAGCATGTCCTTACCCCAATGGTAATAGGTTTCATGTTAGGTTTAGATGATTCTTCAAAGGATGTGGACCAAAGGTTGTATATATATATGATTGGCAGTCTTCTATATGTGATAGCTTCCCGGCCAGAGGTAATGCAGGCAATTATACAAGTAGAAAGATTCCAAGCAACACCAAAAAAATCTCATATTATTGTCGTCAAAATAATTCTCTGATATCTTAAGAACACAATAGAATATGGTTTATGGTATCCCAAAGGAAATAATATAGTTCTTCAAGCTTATACAGATGCAGATTAGGTAGGAAGTGTTGATGATCGAAAGAGTACCAGTGGAGAAAAATTCTATATAGGTGGTTGCCTAGTTTCATGGTTAAGTAAAAATAAGTATTCAATCTCATTATCCACAATAGAAGAAGAATATTTTGTGACAATAGCTTGTTGTACTCAAGTTATCTGGATGAAGAAACCTTTGCAAGATCTTCAAGTCAAGTTTGATGAGCCTCTTCCCATATTTTCTGATAACATCAGTGCCATCAGTATCTCCAAGAATCCTGTGATGCATTTCAAAACAAATCACATTCCGATCAAATATCATTTTGTTAGAGAGTAGGTCACCGAAAAGAATATCAAACTTGAATATGTTAGCACAAAGGAACAAATTGCTAAAATCTTTACGAAACCATTACCTTGTGAAGCGTTTGAGTATCTTCAACTAAATCTTGGGATTCTCCCAAGTTATCATTAGAATATTTCTCTTATCTAACTAGGTAAAAAAAAATAGGGGGAGTTGAGGTGTGTACAGATCCGCAGGATGACGTTTTTTAGGGTGAGTTACCATTTTCCATTGATGACAAAGATGGAGAGAATGATGTAGGAAGAGGTGTCATGATCGCAGGGGGATTACTTGTGTTGCCATCAATGCCAAAGGGGGATATTGTTGATCAGTGGTTTTCATTGATGTCAACCCAAGCAGCACCAGGGGCTACCTTGATCTTGCATGGGAATTTTTACTTCACAAATTACTCTATTCTGATTCAAGGATATTTTGGATGGTTTCTACTTGTTGATATGTTTCCGTTGATATATGGCATGCCACATAAATATTCATGATTTGAGAGATATTTGTGTTTGAAGTTAGTAACCCTAGTTAGTTGGCTAAAACCCCATGGGGTTGTGGCATGACATTAATCATTGGTTGTGGTAATTTAATAGTCAATAATTAATAATTTTTTAAGCTCCTAAAATCCCTCCAACGTTCACTTGTTGAAGAGACTCTCAACCTAAGCATTTATATAAATTGTGACCCTCATATCCTCCTCATGTAAGGATTTCGCTATTTAAAACAGGTCATCATGGAATTTTCACTATAATTTTTTTTTTTATGTGAAGCTTTAGATGCTGGAAAAAAAAACCCATTTGAGCCGAAATCTTGATGAATCTCATGTCTGAATTTAAAATATTGGTTTTCTATATTTTCGGAGATATGATCTGAGGAAGTTAGGGTTTTTGCAGGCTCCCGAATTTCATGTCAAATAGGTGACCTTGGGAAAGTCATCATAACTTTCTCCCTGAGCATTGGATTCAAATTTTGTAAAAAGTGAAAGAAAGAGGATGGGCTGTAGTTTGTTGGATATCATTTTTAGGACCAAATTTTGAAACAATGACACGTGGCACGTCGTACAAGTTTTCTCTACTAAGTTAATATATAATCAGGTCATCATAGGAGATTGGGCATAAATATTTCTTGAAGAATCCAATATTGATCAGACCTACGAGGTTGGAAATAGGACTCATAGGGCTACCACGAGACACAATTTCATACCTTGGAGATCTGAAATTACATAGATACAATAGATTCAATATCAAGCTTCTATAAGGGAAGAAAAAATATGCAATCAAGGATCACTGTAGTAAGGAAAACACATTAATAGTCAAGGGTAAGTCTGTTGCAACAAGGTATGTAAGATTAGTGTTTGAATTTTAATTTGAATATCATCTCTGACATGTGTTTTTGCAAGACAGTGTTAGCATTTTGTATGTATGTTTGATTGGGTTTTGTTCATAAATGTTGAACGTATTTACATTTGAATTTTGAATATTTATCTATCATATGGTTTGCAGGACAGTGTAAGTATTTTGTTTGTATATTGGTTTGGGTCTTGTTCATTAATGCATGTGTAGGAACGAGGACATAATAGGACAACTCAACACATACTAGGACAATGCAATGCCAAAGTACCATTACTTGAAGCAAGCACAACAATACCTCAACATCTGCTAGTGTTCAAAGAAGAAGTGTCAAGTCAAGTATCAAGTCATGTCAAAAGTCAATATTGTAAAAATCATCATTTTAAAATTGTAAAATATTCAATATGAATAGAGTTGGAGAGGCATTGTTGGGAGGTATAAGTTTCATTGTTGGATAATGTTATGGTTGGGTTGTAGGTCATAGTGTGATTGGGTGATTGGTCTATTTCAAGACAATCATTGTGAATCATATTGTATCATGGATCATTGTCCTTGGTACAAGATTCCACACTCCTGTCTTATTTCTGATCATTATAGGGTGGCAAGGAGGTGTTATGTTGGTACATGAAGTCACCTATAGGTTGGAGCCTGTGAAAACTTCAGGGTGGTTGGTCAGTTTAGGATGTCGGGGCATCCATTCAGTTAAGTATTGAAGAAACCAGGGCATTGGAGTGTCCTTCTAGTGGGAGCTGGAGAAGAATGTTTTTCTAGAATTCTTTGAAGTTGCACCTTTCATTTCAATTGGGGTTGAATATTAAAGAATTTATTAGAAAATCATTCAGTGGTTTTTGACCTGAAGGGGGTTTTCCACCTAAAATTCGTGTGCCTATTGTGTTCTATTGTTTACTGTTGTTACTAGATAAACATCAAGAATAATTGAAGATTAACTAATTCTTTGAAAATATTTAAAAGTGCTAATTGATAAGAAATACTGACTCTACCCTGCTCTCAGTATTTCCAACAAGCCAAATAATTTTTTGAGCTACTAATTAAAAAAATAATATCATTTTCTCCTTGCAGGTTCCCAAAGACAGTCTCTAAGACCAGCGGCTAGCCTAGAAGGGTAGAATCTAAAGCCCGAAGCCTTGAGACACCCTGCAACAAAAAAAATCACTTTCTAATACACGTCGAGGGCTCACTCTGAAGAGACACATGAAAACCCAACCCACTTTTTCGTATAAGCAATGGCTCGTGTCTATTTATTTCCTTATTAACAGCACAAAACCAACAGATATTAAACATCCAAGGATGTACGCTCTTCGGAGCATAAAACTAGTTGAAAATTGCATTAGTCAAACAAAAGTATCGCGTTGCAAATCGTAGGGGCTGGGTGAAAAGTTTTTAAATATTTAAATTGGCTTAAAGGTAGCATATGAAACCCAAAAAAGCTAGAGGGAACCTTGTGTGTGTTGCATAAAATATATTTTCTTACGAGGTTTTGTGAAAAGGAGCACACAAATGGCAAGAGGCAGAGTGTAATTTTTTTTCTTCAAATCACAACTATATATATATATATATATATATATATATATATATATATATATATATATATATATTCAATTGATACAATGGAGGAGGAGACTTCAACATGGGGGTTGGGCTTCTCTCTCAAGGTGGTTGGGCGTCCCATATTTGCAGTACTCTTGGTCATCACTTTAATCCTCTTGGGATGGGTAGTTGCATGGAAATTGGTTGCAATTTTCTTCCATATTTATCACAAGGAGGTTTGGGCCTGCAAGATGAGGCCATCAACGCTGAGAATCAAATAACTGACTTCTATACAATTGGAAAAAACATTAGCAAACCAGCAAAGGGAAAGTTTAATAATACTGCTCCAGCTTGATCAGCCTAAAAAAAAAATAAAATTACAAAACCCCAACAAATTTCATGTCCATGGATTAAAATTTTGGAGGCTTAAAAATAGTTGTTGCAGTGTCGGAGTTCTAAGTTTGGGGGCTGAAAATCAACAAGTTAAAGATAAATACTAATAAAGTTGTTGCTTCAATTATTCAAAAAAAATTGTTAAAAACAAACATAACAAAAAAAAGCAATATATGGCTTTCTTGAAATAAATTATCAGACTGCAAGCAAGTTGATTTATAGAAATAAAATTATTACCCGAAGATGAAGGAGGAGCCTTCAAGATAAAACTATCAAAAATCTTTTACTGGTCACAAGAAAATGATTAAACTAATGAAAATCTTCAACAACTCACAAAAAATTATGAATAAATATCCTTCGAAGAAAATCCAAATTTGATTCACAAAATGGGAAAAAGCATATATTTTTCAGAACACAAGCCATGGACTTAAAAAAAAAAAGGAAAAGAAATTTTGCTAGAGTGTATGATTTTATTTAAATTATTTTTGCTGTTAACTTCATGAATTTTCAAGGTAAATTTTGTTTCTCCCTCAATTTTTCTATGGTCATGAAATCATGGAGGTTTCAAGTTCTATCCATAAATTATATTCAATATTAATGCTGAGGGTTCTTATAACATAGTTGGAATGATTGTTGAAGAAGTCCAGTGTTGCAAGTTTTCCTACTAGTCATGAAGCCTTCCCAATACATGAATGAATGAATGATATGTTAACGTCCACGAGACTAAAAATAGTCTATGGGACTAATAGCTTCCTGTTTTTTTCCTTCTGTAATTCAATCCTTTTCTTACTCAAATTGATAATGAGCTGACCCTACCTTGTAACAGTTCCCTCACTAAAAAGAAAATGCCACAGAATTTATGCTAACATTATGTGGTAATTTTCCCTGATGTCTCTGAAACCATCACATTCCAAAATGAAATTATTTTATGATTCCACTACCCCAGAACTGAAAAAAGTACACATCCTTTCTTGCCAAGCTTCTTTTGGTCTCTTCTACCATCCCGTTTCACACTGAAGTTGATGTGAGTTAGTTCTTAATTGAGTAATAAGAATCCTTGCGATCCATGGAATGCTAGCTCCAATGTACTCTTTTTGTTGGAGATCACAAGTGGGGTTGAATTCCTGAACATAGTACTTCTTCTTTATATCCAACTCTTTTCCTCATATACCCTTACGAAACTTCTCCAGCACAAAATTATTTAACTCCTTGTTATTTGTGGGACATGCATTAAGGTAAATATTCCATTTTTCATCCATTTGTTTTTTTGTCTCATCCATGATTTTTTTCTTTCACTCATGCCTTCATTGAAGATAACTTTTGGCCATCTACCTCCTCCCATTTTCTCAATTCCTTTTAGATACCTTATAATACGCACCATAGAAATTGCTTTGATGGGAGTTGCCCCTGTTTCACTCAACATTCTCACAAAGGAAACCAAATTTTTTATTTTTAACTTGCTCATGATCAATATTTTTTTAATTTTTTCAATTTGTTTCCATTTTGAATTAGGGATGATGCTACCCACAATTCACACCCATATAATATCGCTGGACAAACTAGGAGTCCAAAAAAAACTTTTTTTCAGGTTCCAATCCCATAACTCTGCCTCTCTACATTTGTTTTGAAGTGAATATAATTCTTTCCACCCTCCTAAAATTATTTTCTTTTTGCAATCCAACCAATTAAGCTTGTTGTTGAAATCGATCTCGAGGTACTTGTATTCATTTACTTCTTCCATAATGTTGCCTTCAAAGAAGAACATATGTTGGCTTTGCTTCCTTTTATTAGAGAAAATCATCATTTTGGTCTTACCGGTATTGACTTGCATCCCCACTACTTCACAAAAATTCTCAAGGACATATATGTGCATATGCAATTCATGGACCAATTTAGCAACCAACACAAGATTATCAGCATATAGAATAAGCTTTATCACAAACTCCCCCAATCGAACACCATCCCCACCTTGCAAATTTATCCACTCTTCTAATTTTTCAATATATAAACCAAAAAGGGTATGGGATAAAGGGAAACCTTGCTTGACTTTGATGCCACTTCTAAAACTTTTTGAAATGCCTGCTAAAGTTCTAATTTTGACTTCCACCTCTTCATAAATCCTATAGACAACAACTCTATATTGTAAAGTAATTTCAAGTTATTCCATTCTACTCCAAAAATTGTCTCTAGGTATTGTGTCAAATGCCTTTTTGAAGTCAAAAAAGAAAAAAAATACTTCTTCTTCATCCCCCCCTCCCCCCCCCCCTTCCCAAACCTTTTTAACAATGTGTCTCAGTGTGATACCATGATCTACTGTAGAATCCTTCAACCTAAAACCCGCTTGCCCTTTTTCCCTCTTTTTTTTACTTCTTCCCACTTATTGATTCTATTTTCTACCATGCAACTGAAAATCTTTGCAAACAAAGGAAGGATTGATCATAATGGTTATATAGTTGGAATGATTATTAATGTCTCTGCTTTTTAAAAGGGGAATTGCTAGACTAGTTGTCCAATCCCTTGGGAATCCTTGATGACTGACATTTTTTAATGTTTCCATGATGTGTGGTACAAAAATATTCATTCCCCACTTTAGATATTCTGCATGAAGTTCAACCAAGTCCTTTTCCTTGCTTGTTTTAAACTTTTTAATTCCTGCCTCCACCTCTTGTAATGTGAAAAGCTTTGTAGTTGTTGTTATCACAAAATCAGACCTAATAGGCTACCAATCAAATCAATCTCATGTATCTGTTTCAAACCAATCTTTTGATTGAGGCTTAGCCTCCTCAACCTGAGAGGGCTCTCTCAAGGGTTAATGATTTTTGATAGAAATATAGATGGCTAACTCTATGTGGGATAATAAGCATATAAAAATGTATATTGGTTGTAAATCACATTAGCAAGTGCACATTGGGCTTATGGAGTCATAATAGCTTCAGTAAAACCAAACAATCTACTTAACATGGAAGTCAAGGCATATCAGAGTTCTAATCCAAAGATACACATGTGAAACTATAAAACACATAGTCAGTTTGTCTATGAAGGAAGTCAGAGCATCAATGATGAATTATGAATAACATAAGTAAACACTACTGCAATAGGATAGTAAAAATATGCCATTAGAATAAGAACACACTAGAACCCTTTATGAATCTTGAGTTGGCTAAACAAAAAAACTCGGTATTAAACTGAAAACCAGTCACTTACAATAAACACAGTATTTTTGCTAAAAATTTCCAACCCATACATATTCGACTTCTTGATATTTTATAGATAATTTACATCATATTATAACCTTACCCTGAGATAGATACATCGAATTCCTAACTTTTGACACCTTTCCTAACCATATGACATGGTATTTATTACAAAATGACAGCTGCAAACCTAATGAACAGTCCTATTACAAATAGGATTCAAACTCCTTAACTCTAATCATAAAAACATTATCTAAACTGATTACATCATTTTCCAATTGTATTCCCATAAGGTCTAATCCAGATGGTAAGCTTCAACACTTTATGACCTCAATGCTGATCTCCATTAAACTAGGAAACTGTCCCCTGTTTTCTAGGCATAGGGTCCTTTGTTTTCTTGAGACACTTTGACCATCATAAACCCATGACTTCGAGGTTACTTGCTGTCAAGAACTGAAATAACACCTGCCCAAAATAATTCTTAAGTGCCAGCTGTCCAAGACCACGATTAAACTGTTCAAAATAGTTGAAGTAGACCTGCGCTACGAAAACAACACAGTTTCGTAGCGCAACCTTTTTACCCTTTTACCTTAAAAAATTTGGCTTATTTCTTCTATATTTATCTTCATTATCAATTTACACAACCTCCCTAGGAATTTCAGGTCCTAATCCACACTTTTTCCCTTCAAAAATTTAGGAAAAAGAGTGAAAAAAGTTGTTACAGCAGTTTCGTAGCGCTTTTCACTCTTTTTGCACCGTTTGCGCTACGAAACTGCTGAGTGAGCCTTTTTTCCCAGATTTATTCAAAATTTAAACCAAAATGTGCCAAAATTTCAGAATACCAATGGTTTCACCAAAAACAAAAGTCATATGAACTAATAAACACAATATTCATGAGGTTCATTCTTAATTTTTCATGACTTAGCTTCCTTGATGGCTAGAACTGTCCATGTGAAAAACTGTTCTGCACTACTTGGAATCTTAAACCTAGAACTAGTTTGACCTTCCCATATTTCCTTCATTATTTTGAACTATTTTTTCTCAATACTGTGCTTTCTGGCCCTCTTTCTCATCATAGAAATCTCTTGATTTTCTAACCTCAATTTCTCCTCAAGATGTTGACATTCTGTCACTTCTTCTTTTTCCTTCATTGTTCTGTTTGCTGCATGCTCCATCGTTGGTGATGAGAGATCAACCACTTCTTCAGGGAATTTGACTATTTCAATAGTTTCTTTGACCTCCTTGCTTCCCTTATTGAGCTTCTTAGCATGCCTATTTAAAGGCTTCCTTGCTTGAAAGATAAAGGCTGCATTTTCACCCTCAAATTCAAGTTTCTTTGCTGACTTAACCTTTTTCTGTTTGTGTTCATCTACTCCAAAGAAATCAACCTACATAATTGGTGATTCCTTTATATCAATTGCATGAAGGATTTCATCTAAATTTCCCTTTATCACTGGGTTATCCTCTGTTCCTAAAACAACTATTTTTCCCTTTGATGCCACTGCTTGGCTTCTTGTCACTCTCTTGATTTCCTATTTGCTAGAAACTTGTTTTTGTCTTGCCTCTTTGACAATTTTTGACCTCTGTTTTTCAGGTGATGGAGTTGGTGCAACAAGCACTTGTGTCTTCTCTATCATTTCCTGATCTTTTTTCCTTGGTTTCAACTTTACAAACCTCTTTGATTTTTCAACCACAAGCTGACTAGACTCTGCTACTGGTGGTGAAGGAGTTCTTTTAGTTTTAGGGATTCTAGCTAGGGTTAGGGTTTCCATTTCAAAACCATTCATAAACAAAAAGGAAGACCAATCCCTGCTTATTTTCTGAAGCTCATTCAAAACCAATAACTTTATCAAACCATGATGAAACAGAGATGTTTCACAACCATCAAATTTGGCATGTACTTTATCAGCCATTTTGGCAAGGCTCCTATGCAAATAAAAGGGTAAATCTAGTGATATCATACTTGTGAAATGCAGAAGCATATTGAAATGATAAGCATAAAATTTATGGTATATGCCTTCACATGTAAAGTATCTTTGAATTTTGAACAACATCTTTGCATAGGTGTCTATGATACAACTTCTAGGTATTGCATTATTCAGGTCCATATTTGCATACTCAGGTTTCATAAATTCCTTGCATGGTTCCATGTTAAACTTAAAACCTTTAAACCAAGTCTCTTTCCCCCTTGGTATTTATTGTGCTTTCTTTCATCTCATTTTACCTCATTTTCCCTTGTCCATTGCTATCTTAGACCCAATTGATCAATGAATTATAGTTAAAATTACTTTTAGAATGATTTACACAGTGACTTGCTAAGTTTTGTGATTTTTCCATTGTAAAGCATTTGTATTAGGAACTAGGCTGAGAATACGGACAGTCAAGTAGCTAACGGTGGTCTGCCCATTTGTCTTCACGTTTGGGTATGTTCCAGGTGGCCTCTCAAGAAAAACCGCATATGGGCATAATCCACGTCATGTCTACATGGTTTGTTGCTCATCATGGAGGAAGAAACGAATTCTGGGTACGGTTTTGGAATGTGGGAACACATTTAGGAAAGCAGACTTCTATTAGGACTGTCTCAGTCCAGATGTCTTTTTCCTCTTCACGCAGCGACTTCAAGAGTCCTAATGTGATTCCGATAAGGAAAGACAGTGTTCCTGAAATTGTTGCAAGTCTTGTTATGTGCATTTGCTATATAAACACTTGGGAAACCGAGAGCTATGTTAGATTTTATGTTAGATTTGATGCTAGATTTTACTTAGATTCTGTGTTACATTTCTGAAGACGCAGAGTGCTATGTTCAAGTTATTTCATCTTTAATGAAGCAGACAATGTTGTTTTGAAAGCGTTGATTTAATTTGGAGTTGAATTCCGTCAGGTGGTAGAGGGCCCCTGCCTCTTGCACGGATTTATTTGCATAAATTAGATAAGTATTCTAGTTGCCTTTACGTTTTTGAATTTGAATTAGTAGTTGTTTTAATTAGCTACTGTAGTTGTACTCATTCTAACTCTTCCACAAGAAGAAGCTCTTCCAAAAGATAATAATGATGAATGGGAAATAGCTATAGTATTGTAGGATTTGAAGTTGAATTCATAGTTGTTTTAATTAGCTACTGTAGTTGTACTCATTCTAACTCTTCCACAAGAAGAAGCTCTTCCAAAAGATTATAATGATGAATGGGAAAAGGCTATAGTATTGTAGGATTTAGTTGTAGTTTTTGTTGTTCACTATCATAGTTACACTTGTTCTAATCACTCTTCCACAAGAAGAAACTCTTCCAAGAAACTATTAAGATGTTCAAGACATGACCGTGATAATGAATGATTTAGTTGTGTGTTTACACTAAGTACCATCTCTGTTCTTGCTCTTAAACGCTTGTCCAAAACATCATAATGACAAGTAGGATATGGATATGATATCTTAGTTTTTCATTGCTTTCCGTCCTTTATGTTTGCATTTGCACTCAATTACACAGTCAGAATTGTTCTAACTCTTCCAAAAGAAGGAACTCTCCCAAAATATCAACAATGATGGACAAACAGACTGTATAATTTCATAGAATAATGCATGATAGTATAGTTAGGATACTCCGGAGTTTAATTGCACTTAACTCATATTCAGTTACTTTGTTTTGAGTTTGATGATGACTTGTAGTTCAACATTGTTCTAGATTAGTGGCATCTTAAGTTCATTCTTAGATTAACTCATTGCACTTGCACTTCACATTCAGATTGTCATCCACTGCACAATAGATTACTTCAGTTGTTAAGATTAACAAGACAACCTTCATTATTTACAAACATCTTCTTGTTCTAAAATCTACAATTGATCCATAACCATATGAACAGAAGACAACATCACTATAAGGCTTGAAGTATCTCTGCAATTTCCTCATCATTTTATAAACATAGCTCTCCCTCAAAAGACTACTTTGAAAAGAAATCAATAACTCTTGAGTAAAGGTTTTGTGACATTTAATTGAATTGCAGAATAGAGTTAGGAATTAGCTTTAGAATAGAAAATCTTATGATGATATCAATGTTTTACTCCAAACATACTTCAACAAATCTCTAATCAAGGACAAGATGTTGCATCATTATAAGTTAGTTGTTTAAACTATTTAGTTAGGAAGATTTTCATGCTTAGTTGACCATGTTTCAAGCTCTCTCTCAAATGCCTTTGATGAAAGAATTTGACAAGTTTAGTTTGTGTTTTGAATCATTTGCTTAAAAGTCATTATCAAGCTTTGTTTCTGATTGGTCATAGTTTAGATTTAATTCTGTTTTAAGTATTGCATTTGTATCATTCATTTGTCATCAACCAATTAGGTTTCACTTTGTTTCTAATCATTAGCTTCCTTCCATCAGCTTTCTAGTCATCTTTCTTGTGAACATAAAACCATCAAAAGACCAAAAACATCATAAATCATCACAAAAGACCAAAAAAATCACAAAACACTACACACAACGCATTAGGAAACAAGCACATAGGTACATACAGTACACTTCACTTCAGCAGTTTACCAACCCTGGTTGACAATTAAATGAGCTCAGTTTAGGAGACTAGATTGAGACCAAACATTTTTGGCGTCGTTGCCGGGGAAGTGAAAACTAGGTAACCTTTGTTTCTTAGCATCCAAAAACAATTTTATGCGTAGAGAGAGAGATTCAAGGGGA
>CM076583.1:513626034-513924412 GCA_034641835.2 Pinus albicaulis
AAGAGTATGTTGGTGTCCCGTTTTTTGATAGTTTGGCAAATCAAAAGACAAGGCAACATCAGAACCAATCTTTAGAGTTACAGGATCTAGTCCTCCTATTCTCAGAGAGGGATCTCTCAAATGTTTGTTTGTAAAAGTTTATCTTGTGTGCTTAGAGTATTGGTTTTAGACTAGTTATTAAGTGCAGGTGTTTGTTTGTTTGGTTGGATTGCATTGATACAACAAAACATAAAAGGTCTAGGAAAGATATATAGGATAGTAAAATATCTGTTTCATTGGGTAATGGAGTCAAAAAGAGGTCATAACAAACTTATCAAAGGATATGGGATATCAAAGGGAAAATCTAACTTGGCCACAGGATCCTTTTGTTTTTGGAATGGAATGAACATTAATGATTTGGAAAGAGAGTTTTAATTCTCAACAAAGGGAATTTGTAAGCATAATTTGAAACAATAAAGAGTTTTTTGATAGACAGGGCTAACCATAAATTCTACAAATCACACCTTTAAGCAAACAATGATTTCAAAACAACTTTCAAAGTAAAATCTATGATTCAGGGAACACCCTATTTCCTCAAAGATTTTATTCTAAAGGACTTTAGAAAACATATAAGATTTACTGATAATCACAGTCATAGAAGAGGGAACACCTAAAAACATATATGATCATAATTATAACGACCTTTAAGCCAACTGTTTAAGTGAGGAAAAAGGGCAAGATCAGAACAGACCTCTCTGATTCACTATAAGCGAAGAACTTCAAAGGGAGACTTCAATAACAGTTTTTAAGTGGCAACAGACAAGCAGGGAGAACCATAAATCATGCTGAAACCAATTGTTCAAACTATTAAGGAAATAAACAAGCATGAAGACCAAAGAGAGAGATTAAAGCCTCTAAAATACTTAAGTAGAAGAAAACATAAAACAATGAAGGATGAACAGGTCTAAGGTGCTTCCAGGAGTCATTTCTTAGCCTAATAATTTCTATCCTACTGTAGTAAGAAATTATGGAACATAATGAAAACAGGGGAAAAACATGAAACAGTTTAGAATACTTCACCAACAGCAAAGCTCATGAATCCAATGATAGAGCCTTCTCAAGAACAAAAATGCAATAACATCATCAAGATCTCTGAGACTTCAATTTCTTCTTCAACTTCAAAGGAATATGTATTGATTTCAGAGAGTTTCAATATTACAGCTTGTGATCAACAACAACCAACAACCAAAAACCCCTCACTCATCTTCTGTTGTAGTATATATAGAAGAACGAGGAGGTGAGATCCGATAAAAGATCTCAATTACAATTAATACAGAGTTAATGTCTTCTTAGCCCTTGAGGGGATCAAATGAAGAAACTGTACAGGTGTTTACTGTATTAATTAATTTACACTTATGAATTAAGCTCGGTGGGAGCTTGTTGACCTTTGAGGCTCTGTGTAATGTTTAGAGTAACTCTGCAGATATTTTTGCATTGATTTCCTTGCAGAAGTAACTCCCTAGCTGCGCTGAGGCAAAATCTGATCTTCTTCAATAACTTTGGCCTCTGATGGGGCACTTTGAGGAACAGGTGGCACTATGGTAGCTGAAGAATCAATTTGCCCCAGATTATGGCGGTGGAGGCATTCCTGCTTGATAGAACACTTTAGGTTTTCTGTAAATTGTGTTTTATTTGGGGATTAGGCTTTTGATAAGATTTTTAGACGTAATCCCTGTGAAACTGTCTCTAATCCTCTGTTCTGATACATTTAGGTCTTCAGCACTGATACCCTTTGACAGTGTTAAATACATGGTTGTCTTGCTGGTATGCAGGGCTGCGCAGAGATAAAACGACATCGATGCCTCATAAAACATCGATGATACGTGATATTGCAAACCCCTGCGAATGATTTCCCTGATGAAACGAAGGCAAGAGGATCGCCACCCTCAGCTTGCAAATTTTCTTCAGTATGGCGGAAAAACATAAAACCCTGCAAAATACAAACAAAAGTTATGAAATCCTGCGTATATAGTTTGACTACTTCAGAGGACGTGTGGAAGGAGCGGGGCCGTTGGATGGCATCATCCAACGGTCGGGATTAATCGGGGAGATCATAGAATGGGCGGAAGAAAAATTAAATCCGAGTCGTCAATCGTGCAGAGATCGACGGTCGAGATTGAATGAGGCGGTCAGAGGAGAAGGATGAATCTGAGCCGTCGATCGCGCAGAGATCGACGGTCCAGATTGGGAAATGGAAAGTCAAACGGAGAAAACGGGCGATGGAATATGGACCGTCGATCTGCAGATCAGATCGACGGTGGAGATTTATTTTCCGTCGCGCAATAGCCCGGTTATTGTGCGCGCACCTTTGTTAACCATCGAGCAACTTTGGCGAGCGATCACTGTTGGATCAGTGGGCCCAGATCGGACGGTCCACAGCGATATCGCTGGGCATCCAGGTCCGAACGTTAACGCGCGATGAACGAAGGATGGATGGCGGTTTTACAAATAGTACACAGGACGCATGTCAGCAAGTGAATGGAATCGCTGGCCATCGGGGGAAAACAACCTTTTGCCTGAAGGCGATGCAATGGATACCGTCGGTTTTTGGCAACCGGCTTTTGGGCGGTGGGGATCACGACAAGACGCGCTCTGCACCATTGATCTATGGACTGAGATCAACGGTGTAAGTTTATTGAAAAATTGCTTCGGCGGAAAAATTTATAATAAATACAATAAAACCCCGAATTTCAAAAATAATCAAAGGTTTTTTAATATTTTCGGGGCAGAAAATTTGTTAAAATGGATAAGTGCCTGACCGGCTCAGCGTCAGGTTTTGGCATTAGGGCGCATGGATAAAAAGGGTTAGGGACTTGGCCGAAGGGGGCTTAAGTCCAATACATAGAAAATATGAATTTTTATTGATTTTTCAATGTTTTCAAAGGGTTTCGATATAGTTAAAAAATGGGTTTTTAACTATGGAAAAGCGATTTTCATAAATGGAAGAAAGGATTTATGAAAACCAGGGAGTTTTTATGGAGAAAAAGGGGAGCAAATGAAGGTTAGCTTTGGGAAAAGGGGGGAAGGGGAAAAGGGTCCTTGCAACAGTATTTTGGCTTGGAAACCAACAGGATTTCTGAGTGTAAGATGGGAATATCAGTGAAGTTTTGGATAGAGAAAAAGGCAGGAGGCCTTCAAGAGTCTTCAAGGGCCAACAGATTTTAGTAATGGAATTTTTTCCTTGAAGGCTCAAACAGTCTTAGCCATTTTTTGGTATAACAAATATTTATAGGTGGCTAACAGAGTATATTTATGATGTAAATGTAATTATCAAAGTCAAATGAATCAGTTTCAATGTAATTAGGGAGGAGTCACTTGCACCTTCCTACATTCCAACTTTTAGTTCATAATTTTGTAGATATCATCCTCAACTTAGGGATTTGACCTCTGAGGATGATAGAATGTAGTTTTTATGTCTATATATTCCCTTTCTTCACTTTTATAAAGGGTTTGAATCAGTTGGATGTTGGCATATTGATCAGAGACTTTATTGTAATCATTTTGGCAGGAGCTTAATAAAAGTGTTGCAGCTATTTCTTTGGGATACATGTGGTATGGTTGTCTAGAATTGTTTCTTCTATTGTTTCATTTGTATGAATGTATTTTTGGTCCATTTTCCATTTCATGTCTATTGTATGATCACTTTCAAGTTATAGAAACATAATTCATCTCAAATGCTCTGAATTGGGAAATTTTTCATAGTCTGTCCATCTTTCTTTCTGTTTAGGAAGAATTAATCTTTTATGCTCTTCCTAGCTCCTCATCAGTTTAAAACTATCTCACAAAATCAACTTAAAATGATAAGATTTCTACCTATCTTTCCCCATTAAATATTTTCAACCCTAATCCTATTTTCCCTGACCTAGCCTCTTTGACCTAATTATCCTCATCCAACAACCCAATTAAACCAAATCAAACCCCTGTACTTATACCTAGCCTAAAAACCTAATTCATCAAACCCTCTTGGCTATGATATTATGGAGAGAGCCATCTCCGGTTTGGTAGGGCTAAATACCAAGCCAAAATTTTGGTTCGTGGTTACCTATGTTGGAATTTCTTCTTTAGCCTTAGAGATTCGATGGAGAGATAACAGACCCAACGCTGTCTCCTCAGCAAAAATACAACTTCCATTTAGGCTCTACGCAGTGACTGTGTAAGAACTACATCACTAGCTATGCGGTGCTTGTATGGATCTATCTGTCTCTGCTACTATGCACTCTCCAGCTCAAGAATCCTTCCAAATGGAATTAATTCCCCTCTTTGCAAAATATCTCTCGATCAAAGTTTCTCTCAGAGCACTGCTCACTAAATAAATCGATCTCTTGATATTTACTCCGCCAAATGTATTTTCAAAATGACCCATTAATCCATTCTTATAGTATTCTTGTTGAAACTTCAAGGACCCAGATTAGATCTCTAATCAATGGCTAAGATTAAATTTTGACTTGATCCGCCTTTTCTAAAGCATTCACACCCATATTCTATGAATTCCATTAATTATTTTATTTTCCTAAGTTTAGACTTAGGGTCCCTTTAAAAATAATTAATTATTTTAATTGAATACAATCCTGGTCGAATTTCACCAAACAATTTATGGGTTATCTGGAATAATGTGTCTAAGCCTCCCTACAAATTTTGAAACTTAGAGCACTTATGATGCTACTCCAAAATCAACACTCCCACTTACTGAGGAATGTGCTCTAGCAATACACCCACTAAATACTACTCCGACTCTGTAACATCTCCCTCTACGCTGCTGATGTCTGACAATGGTGCCCATCAACTTTGTGCAAACATTGCATCTGTACTGCTGCTGACACTGCCATTGTCAACACTGCATTTGTACTGCAAATCCCTCTGAATTTTGCATTCGTGTTTTTTTTGACTCTATCACTGCCAAATGATACTACACTGCATCATAGTTTCTTACTGCAACTGGAAAAAATCCAAAAAATTGGATAAGTATAATGAATCTCAATGATGAATATTTGACTGCTTCTAGCCTCTACGTTATCCCTATGAAGCTGTTGCGCTTCTACTGGCTTCTACATTGTGCTTTCCTGCACTGTTTCCAACTCTGCTCTGCCCTACTCATACTCTGATGCTACTAACTACTGTATTATCACTTATGCAATCCTCTACACCAATTGGCACTTTTCCATCTTGCTACTTATGATTTGGTCTCCCGTAGCAAGGTGATGAACCGAGAGGTGGACTCCTCAAGGATCTTGCCAAATTATTGTATAACTCTAGGTCTACAACTCAAAATCACCCCACCCCCCTCTTGGAGGTATATGGGAAATCATAGAAAATTCCTTCTCCTCTATATTCGCTGCTCCAGCCTAAAGATCATGCTTCTCATCCTTTTCCTTCTTCCTAATAGGACATTGTGTCGCGTATTATCCCATCTTGCCACACCAGAAGCATTTGATATTTGAAATATCCTTCTTCCTCTTGCATTGCTCTGCCTGCCCCTTTGGTGTAAGGGCTGCATTATCATCCTCTTCCTTCTTGACCTTAAAACCAATGTTTTTCCTTCCCTCAAGTTGACACTTGAGTAAGTCCCTCCTCATCTCTTCTTGATGAAGAGTTGCCCACATTGACTCCTAGTTCGAAAAATTCTCTCTACCTAGGATTCTCTAGAAAAATACTTGATAGTCATCAGACACTAAGTTGAGGGCCAATTTGACCATCTCTGTGGCCTTAGGAGCTGATCCCACAACTACCAGCTGATCTCGGTTTTCCTGAAGTATAAAAAGGAATGGATTAGTGTGCTCTCCCTTCTGCATCCTAGTGCTATACATTTTCTCTTCCATAAACATCTTCCGCTGCTCGTAAGATCCTTCATACAACATAGCCAATGCTTTGAACATCTCCCTGGTTGTCCCTTTGCTGGAAATGTGAGACACAATGTGATCCTTCACTCCGTTGAGGATCATTATTTTGGCCTTAGCCATATTCTTCTTGAAGGCCCTTAATGGTGTTGCATCCACCGGTTCAGCCTAAGAACTTTTGATAAAGTGCTTGAGTTCATTCTCATCTAGAAAGAAGGAAATCCTTTCCTTCCAGATTATGTAGTTGGAGGCACACTCCAACCGGTCCTGGTCACACAATCCACTGGTGGCAATCTCACCCAACTATAGTTGCTCTGCTACCTCTCACCATCTACACAGTTGGATTTATGCACTCCCTGTTGGAACAAGCCATGAAATTTGTTATTATTGCACGGGAAATTTGAGTTTCTTGGGAAATAAACTCATTGAGGTAAGAAATCCCCAAAATGTGTCTCAGCTACTCTTCATGACGTTTCTGCACCAACAATCACTCCTACGCAGAAAATTGCGTCCCTCCGGTTGTTGATCTGCATAGAATTGTTGCGTGCTCCCTTTGCCTAAGATAAACAAAATTATGGACCAATCCTACCTCTCCGTCGGCTCACTCAGAGATATATTTTTCCTTGCTAGTCTAGCCCTCCTTTCTTGGACTGTGCAATCAACTGCAATATAAATATGCTGCTTACACAAATCTTTGATCCCAGCTTCACCAATGCTGAATATTTTGAATATATTCTTTTCTCCTCCTTTACTCAGCTTAAACAAGCTCTAATACCATGCGAAAATTCCATAAATATTTGGAATCCTATTGCAACAACTCGAAGATATTCACCTAATTGTTAATTTTAACTTAACAATCTATTTTCAATTTACTACGAAAAACATTGAATACATCACACTGCAGCCTACACAAATAAACTGCGGAAGAAATGCATGTGCAGAAACAAAACTGACCAAGAATATATCACACACACATTTGACAAAGCTATTTTTGGAACTATGTCCTTGCAAAAACCCAGTGCGGGAAAAACAGTGCAATAGTTGAGGGTTTGTATATTATGCAGTAAATATTTCTAATTACAAGTCTATGATTGACACATCCATCAAATCATGCAGATAAATTGATAGAAAATATCTTGTGAGACAAACCTCACTCCTCCATGGGAACTCGATACTGATCAACACCCAAACTGGACTGCCTTGCGGAGTGACTGCGTCACCCATGCAATCTTTGCGTCACAACTATGGTTTCCCTTTATCTCTATGCTGGTATGTCTACTAGCTAGAAACATGGCCTTCTGGCCTCTAACCTCTCTGGTATTTTGCATTAGCCCAACGTTGTCCCCTCAACAAAAATATGACTTCCCTCCAGGCTTTATGAAGTGACTACGTAAGAAATACATCACTGGCTCTGTGCTGCCTTTGTGGCTCTCTATGCCTTTTCTGCTATGAAATCTCTAGCTCAGGAATCCTTCCAACCAAAAATTACTGCCCCTCTCTGAAAAATATCTCTCGATCAAATTTTCTCTCTGAGGACTGCTCACTAAAGAAATTGATCTCTTGATCTTTACTCCGCCAATTGTATTTTCTAAATGACCCTTCAAGCCATTCTTATAATCTTATCGTTGAAACTTCAATGAACGATATTAGAACTCTAATCAATTGCTAAGATTAACTTTTTACTTGATATTCCTTTTCAAGAACATCACACCCATATTCTATTCATTCCCTTTAATTATTTTATTTTCCTAATTTTAGAATTAGGGTCCCTTTATTTATTTTATTCTATTTTATTTTAAAGAATACATTCCAGGTGGAATTTCACCAAATTATTTCTGGGTTATATGGAAAACATCTGTCTAAGCCTCCCTGCAAATTTTGAGACTTATAGCACATCCGATGCTACCCAAAAATCAACATAGACCTATGCAAGATACAAAATATAAGAATATGTGATATTTGTAGTATGCAAAAGATGTTTTGCAAAGGAAGTTAAGAAAATAATTTGCAAGGATTTATTAGTTATTAAATCTAATAAAAATCCCTTGAAGTCTCTTATTAAGGAAAAATTCATCCTTCATACACTTGTTTTAAGTGTTTTAACAGATAAGGAAATTGGATGATTTGAATGCTCAAGGAAGCCGCGTTACTTAGTTTAGAAGAACCAAGGAGACATGAAGATCTTATGGTCTTGAACGTTTTGTATATGAGAAGATAATTTGTTACCGATGTTGCTATTGTTACCATAAGGATTGCTAAAGAGTTTGTAAAAATTCTAAGGCTCACAATAAAAAAAAGGCCAAGTTCCTCTTTAAGACTGAAGACCAAAGAAAAATGAGTCATTTGCATAATCTCTTATTATTATCACTAACAAGCTACTCGGGTTGAAAGAATATTAATCAATGTTTAGTTGAGAATATTATAATGGTAACCAAGTATGTTGTGGGATCCCTGATATTTTCTGGAATATTCTTAATTGTTTGCTAAAGCATGGGGATTGTATGAATTTTGGAATATGAAAAAATATGTTGGACTTGCAAGAGGTGAAAAATAGATCTTTGAAAAAAACTAGGGTTTGGAAGATTGAAAGTCTTGGATATAAAAACAACTAGGGTTTTAGGCATTTGGATATCTATGGTTTGTAAACCCTAATAGGTAGAAAGGGATTGAATAGGAAAGATGTAGATTTTATGGACAAAACCCTAGGATTGGATCTAGATCGACGTTCTACTGAAATTATAAACCCTATCTCATGCAAGGAAGCAATGAAAATAGGATGATGATATGGATTAGGTTATTCAAGTTATAAGATGGATGCAAGGAAGCTAAGATCAAGAGGGAGTCGACATTCCCTATAATCCTCAAAAGAAAAGTATTTTATATATATCTTCTTTGATTGTTATTACTTTTGTTGATAGTTATTCTCTTGTCTTTGTATCGTTTTCTTGGTTGTAATTGTTCTTTCATGGCCTCCTAGTGAGGACTGTAGGTACATAGTAAAAGTTTCCAAGGCTCTAGAAAGCAGATGGAAGAAGTGGAGGAATGAAGCAAAGCAAGTGGACTTTTCTAGAATCATGATTTGTGTTGAGAGACATTGTAGTAGAGGATATTTCAGCTCAAAGAGAGTAGGAAAATAAAAAAGTTTCAAGTATATCTTGACTGTGCCAAAGAGAAGTCAATGGTCTAGCATGCAACTAATGAAAAGATAGGCAAGTAAAAAGCAAGAGTTGAGAATATAAGGTTCTCAAAGAAAGAGGGAGAGGATCATGATAAGACGTTTTCTCCAATTGTGAGGTACACTTTTATTATATCTATTATCATTGCTTTGAAATTGCACCAGTTATATGCATAGAGTGTTTTTCTTAATAAAATAATTGAAGAGGAAGACGTGTACATAGAGCTACCTTAAGGCTTTGAGGTACATGAGAAGAAGTATCATAATTGTAGAAGGGTTTGTATGATCACAGGCTGACATGTTGGCTTGATATACTTGGATTTTTGAATATTTGATGAGTCTTGGTTGATATTATTATTATTATATGATTTGTCTCTGAAAAAAGTAGAAATAATCATCTATCAAATGGAGAAACTATGGTAGAAATATTTACTTAAAGAGGGAGAATTTAGGAACCCTTGTTTTAGCTTCAGAGGGAGTAGACCTCCAAGTTCAAGATGATCGATTATCATTGACATTTTCAAGATAGATAGATAATATGCTAAACAGCAGTAGTGGCAGAGGGAGTATCCAAAACTACCTCGGCAGGATATGTTTCAATGTGCGAGGGATCACCCAGTTAGGGTGACAGGAAAGTAGTTATGGTGATGGATCTAGTGAAAGGAAGCTAATAAGTTTTTATGAGTGAAGGCAGGTTGCTCAACATGGGTTGGAGTACCACTGGTAGAGTTGGTCATGGAAATTTCAGTTGATTTGAGATTTGTTTCAAACAATGAAGTACAATTGCAAATTCAGATTGGGCAGAGAGTGTTAAAGATAGAGAGAGCTCATCCTAATATCTCTTCAGTTTGGGATCCATTATAATTTCTTTAATGTGCAAGAAGCATACATTTTTTTCACCCAGTGTTGTAGAGGTCAAGGATAATGCAAATGGATTGGAAAAATGAGAAGAAATATGGCTTCAGAGACCACTTTCAAGACTATCTTGATCAAGTGCATGTGATAACCATGATGAGAGGTCAAAGCATAGTGAGATACAATATCGAGACTTGGTACAAAGGAAGTAATATGGCTTCATTATTATTCTAAAATGTAGCATATTTTTGGAAAATACTTTGTCCTAGGATGAAATGTGCATATACTTCAGGGATAAGCATGAACTTGTTGATATTTCCTCTCTCATAGAGAGGGAGTGCTAATGAGATAGAAACATGGAATGGCATTCTCCCTGTGTCAGTATATTGACCTGAATTAGGAAGAATGGTTCAGTAGTGGATTTCCATTCTCCATATATCAATTATATTAACCAACATTAGGGAAAATTCTCTAGAAGAGGACTGATAATCTTCCTGTCTCAAGTATGTTGACCTAAATTATGGTAACTCGTTGATATTGTTGAATTAACATGTGTCAAAGTCATTTGAAAAGTTTATGGTAATTGGTTGATGTTATTGGTTTACCATGTGTCACAATTGTTGACTTGATTATGGTGATTGGAAAACGATGATTATTTGTTATAACCTTTCTTAGAAAAAAAATTCAACATGAGAACATCTGGATAGGCATTATGAATACATCCCTTGCTAAGAGGGAGTGTTGAATTTTGCAGTTGCGGTCGGTCTTCATATTTAATATTTTATCCAATGATGTATTTGCAATGAGAAATATAAAACATGTTCTTCATGCTATTGTCAAAAGAGAAAATAGATAACATGTTCTTCATGTAGATTCCTTAAAAGGGAAAATTTGAAATTTTAATATTTGAATTTTTGGCTCCAAATAAGTGAGGTCGGCCCTACTCCTAGTCAATTTGGCTTCAATCTAAAAGGATCCGATCTAACACATCAAAATACTATATTTATATGAGGCATTTGATCTCCTTCCCAAGAAATAAAGCAACTAGGTATGTCTAAGGAAATAAAATAATTTTAAGGAAAATGAAGAAGGGTTGATGCAATCAAACAAGGTCTAAGGATGAATTTCTGAGATGAAGTTTGAATTTCAGAGGCATGTTGTAGGACTGAATTTCAGAGGCATGTTGCAGGACCAAATTTCAAAGGCATGTTGCAGGACTGAATATCAGAGGCATGTTGTAGGACCAGATTTTAGAGGCATGTTGCAAGACTAAATTTCTTAGCAAAGTACATGACCAAATTTTTGAATGGGAAGGCTTATGACTTGAATAGGAAGGATTTGGACCAGGTTTGACCAAGTCTCTTTGTTGGTAAATTTGAACTTATGGTTAACTAGATGATCTAAGTGTGTCTCTTGCTGAACCAAAGAAATTCTATAAGGAAAAGGTTTGGGTTTCCCCACATGTAGGTTTTCCCATGGTAAATGATTTTATTCTTTATTTGGTTGTCTCTTTATGATCCTAATGTCTATCTTTTAATATCTTCTATGTAATTACTTTATGATGAAATTGAACGAAGGAAAAAATAAATTAAGAAATCATAAGTAATTATCATTTTAGAAGACCTATGAAAAATCAACATGCACCACATCTCTAACTCATATGGATAAAAATAAAATCAAAAAATGAAAAGCATATAGTCTCCTCAAACCATGCACCCAAATCCAGAATAAATGCCTTGGAGTGGAAGTAAACCTAGAAAAATTGAATCTACTATACCTGATCACTCATAGAAAGGTCCATTTCAAAGAAAAAATATGAATAAGATCCAACTAAGACACCCTATTTGACTAAATATAGAACAATGTGTCCACTCTCCAAGTGAGTTCCATCCTTCGTTGTATAGATGAGCTTTACTTGAAGAACAAGGTACTAAAAAAATTGATCGTTGAATAGCATGTATTGAATTTCAAGTCACATTGGAAAGCCTTAGAGTGCAATTCATATCAACAAGAATATTTAGTAAGTAGTGAGAATAACTCCCGATCATAATAAACAACATGCACTCCAAAAATAACAAGGAAACTTTCCCTAGTGATGCTCCCACTCCTTGGAATATAAGCTACTTAATCCAAAATTTAACCTGAAAAGGATACTTATAATCCAAGTTACCCCAAATAAAAATTACTTATAAGGATACTTATTCAAATTTTCAAGTAGGGTGCACCCTTCATCTGCTTAAAATATTCAAAAAATTTCAAAGTTATTAGTCTTCTGGACATTAAAACCAAACACAAGTGCTAAAAGGCACTATTGAATTCCATTGATTTTTACAACCAACAAATCCTAACTTTTACTTTCCCAAGATAAATTAAATTTTCCCACATGATGATCACCATAAAGGATATCCAAAAATATAACAAATCTCCAAAACATAAATTCCTCCAAATACATGATTAGTTTCCAAAAAAAAAACAAAATGCCTAAGTTTGATTTATTGAAACCCTAGTGTTTTACTTTCTTAGATCATCACTAAGTTTACATAAGTGATATTTTATATAAAGAGAAAAATGTCATTAGTTTCCATAAACCCTAAATTTGACTTAGTGAAACCCGAATATTTTATTTTCTATGATCGATACATAAACTAAAGAATAAGTATCTCCATAAATGGAATCTCCAAGTATTCTCAGATTTAAAAAATGTGAGCTTTATAAACAATAAAATATTTTGAGATAACAAATCTTGAAACTCTGAAAATAACCTTTCATCCTCCCCAAGTATGTTCCAAATAATGCATGTCATGTTAATGCCTCAAAATCCCATTTAAAGTAGTGCCAAGGCTAGAATATGTCCAAATTAAAGCACTAAATATGACATCCTATAATGCCAGTAAGATTTTAGTAGAAAAACTTAACCTTTCAAACATCAAAACTAAAAAAATGTCCTCTTTAGTGTTCATGACCCAATTTTCTCTATATCAACTACCAAAGAAACATTTGTTCTAATCGTGACTTCAAACTAGTGCTAAAAAATTCACCATGGAGGAGTTTTCAGGCTATCCATGAAATGAAAATGGAAACATTAACATTTGACCTCTACAATGTATATCTTATTATGAGAAATAAAAAAACTTATAATTGCTTTAAGCTCATGTTGGGAGCTTTCTTACTCCATGCAACTAAGGTTGATCCTTATGCTTCTTAACACTAAATGCAATGCTTTCACTGCTAGTTTTTTTTTTTAATTGTGATTGTCACATTATTTTCCTTTTCTTGTTTTATTCTTGTATGACGATGACATAAAATAAATAAATTTAATTGAGGTTTTTATTGAATTTTGTGCGTTGAGGTTAATTCCTCCTAACAAATGGCCCATAAGTGGCTATTTAGAATATTTTTAGGATATCCTTCATCCTCTATATTTTTCCCTTGATTACAAATGCTCGAAGTAACCGAGGAATGGCACCATTCTTGTATTGGAAGCTTTAAAATAGATTTGAAATTTTGGATGTTAATCCTTTGCAAGATTTCAGATCATATAATTGGATCGAATGTCTTAGAGGAAATCCTCATGGATCACTTCTTGCCACTAAGAAGATTTTGGACCACCAAAAGTATGGTTTCATTGAAAAAAAAAAGAATACAACTCATTTTTCATGATCCATCAAGCTTTACTTGGATGCACTCCATTGAGACCCACGCGAAAATGCTCCACATCACTTCTTCATGAAATTTTCATATTTATGTTAAAAATAACATCTTCCTGCAACTCATCAAGATATTCAAGAGAAAAATATTCAAAATAAGAAACTTGAAGTTCCATGAGGATAGGAGGCTCATGGAATGCATTTGCATATGTGGAAGTAATTCTAACCAAAATCATTGTCATCAATATTTTTCAAAATTTTACATGTACAATCCTTGATTTCCATGAGCTCTTTCCTATCACCTTTAAGGAATTATCTACTAATGTATAGCCAAACTTTAATAGTGACTTGGAAGTGACGATCAACCCAATGCTTGTCATACTTACTATCATACTTGGATTGGCTATTTTCCTATTCTTCTTGCATGGCTTGATGAACCAATTAGATCTGCCATATGAACTTCTTGATTTTGTCTACATCATTAATTCCATCTGCCATTGTATATTTCCTAATAGTGAACTCCAAATAAGACTTAAGAAAATAACCAAATATGTTTCAAAATGAGAATTTTGTGAAATATAATATATGGAATGGTTATAGGCATGTTGAAATAATACAATTTTTCTTCATATTTACTAGTATTATTTGTTCATTGATCTGTGGATGAAAGGAAGTGTCATTTTGTAGCTTATTTTCCATTAACCCCCCCAAATTTTAGTGAATTTCCCTAGGGAAGCATGCACAAGAGACTACAATATTTGGTCAAAGACCAGGGAAGAACCCCACAATGGGGGAAAACCATTCCAAATTATTCTTCTTCTATTAGATTGGCATTGAAATTTCAATAGAGAGATATAAAGAACATTCACATTCTCATAAAACCTTGCAAGTCTTGTTTACAACATCATTTTTGAACAATATTCATCAATAAATATCCATATAGTCATTATACCATTAGTAAGGAACTATTATGCCATACAATGGTGATTTCAAACATACCATTATGAAATTGAAATACAACTGCGACACTATGATGACTGTACAAAGGAGCTATAGATATCATATTGTTGTGAGGAATATACTGAAAACATCAATATATATGATGTTGTTGGATAGAGTTCATTGTGCTAAGAACCACATCAACAAGCTACAACCATATGTAATTGTTGAGAACCAACTGTGAATGATGAAATCAATGCCTGTATAACCAAATTGATGCCTATATAACTCAGAATGATATACAATGCAGAGGTTCCATCAATATATATAACAAAGACCCATACATATGATTTCAACAAGGATCCATATATATAATGCACATGTGGAGCCATAGAGGACAACTCTACCATATCAAAGGTATCATAGAGCGGACAAAAGAGATACCATAGTGCGAACAATAGAGGTGTCATGGGAAGATGCCAAGCACAGAAAATAGTAGACATGTATACCAATGCAGAGATTCCATATATCAAATTTGAGCAGTGATGCCAAGAATGTCTCATACAACGCAAGATCAAACCCATGACAAATCCATATTAAATATAGTGAAGTGAATTGAGACCATGATCATAAGTGCGAAGTCATATATGTTAACCATAAAACATAGGGTGAGACAAAGTCCCGTGACAAAGAGATATGTGAAAATCTTGAGTCAAAGAGATATGTGAAATATTGTAATATAAGGATGCGAAGATCTGATCCATAGAGAGAGATGAGACCCTGAGCTGAATCTAAATCCTTGCAAAATTATAGAGAGAAAAACAGTTGAAAACATGTCATGTGAATTTCACTTTGAAATAAAAACAATCGGGAATTTATAGTTATTTGTTATTGGTGAAGGGTCACGTCCCTTGGAGGAACCTGATATGAGACCTTGAAGCCAACCTTAAAAAATTTGAATTTCATAAACATTTTTACCTCCAAATATTAAATTCCACTTTTGAATATTGAGGCGAGAGACACTTGTTAGTTTTAATTCACATTTTCAAAATATAAACTTATGCCAATTTTAATTTGGAATTTCGTCTTTATCAATCAAGGGAAATTCTTCCCAAATATTCTCCACAATTTAACACTCCCTCTCATCTAGGGAGGAATTTCCATCATAAGCCTCATGTCTTATCATAGCTACATCATGATGAATATCAAGAGTGAAAATTCCATTCCAGTGGAAAATAGACAACTACATCATAGAAAATACCCATCTCATATCATCTTGTGAAAGAAGAGGAATCCATAACCAAAGATAGGGTAGATAAACCTTCCAAACCATATTACTCTCAAATACATATCAAATGCATCCATCATATCTCATAATAACTCGATTATTAGTTGAATAATAAGAACCATCATAGGGGAACTTGTTGAGAATTTGGAGGGTTAGAGATTATTACAAATTCTCTTCGTGATAATTACTTGTGAGCTTGCTTGAGTTACTTATGTATTTCTTTTCTTTAGCTTAGTTAGTCTCTCATCAAGTCAATTATCAAAATGCACGAGACACACAATTAGGCTCCTAGAGCCAGGGCAAAACCTCTCCCTCTTGGAGAGGAAAACCCACAAAGAATTCTTTTTATAGATCTTCAAATGATAAGTACCATGACCAATACTCAGACCCTTGACCTAGATATGCTTCCAAGACCTTGTCACAACTTCTTCAAACTTAATTATTTTCTTCGTCAAAAATCTACATTGTTCTGTAGTTAGGAAGGTAAATCTCAAATTTACCTTCCTCACCTTTTTAAGGTTTCCTTTCTTCTTATGATCTCTGTTCAAACTTTAGCAAACTTTTCTTTGATTGAGATAGCTTTGGAGTCCAAAGTTGATATATCTTAGATATCTATACTTGCTCTATAAAATTACTTGCACAACATCACAATCAAACTTCTAAGTTGAACAACCTTCTCATACATTCGCACCGAAGCTTCTTAAAAACAATTCTAATCACACTTAATTTATCCCTGCCTGAAGTACGTACTGAAACCTGAGCTTGACAACATCACATTTGCACTTATTTCTGCTCTTTATATCTATAATACACCTCAGAATTATCTGCAAGACACCTCAAATCTATTCGTAAAATACTTCAGACCTATTCGCAATTCAATTCAGTCCTATTCGCAATTCAATTCAGTCCTATCCGCAATTCTGTCTTTATGTGAGCCTCTCCGCAACCTTCTTCCTATTCTTATGTTTCAGATCCGCACCTTGCACTGTCTCTTATCCGCACTATATTATGTCCCTTATCCATGCTGTAATGTTAGAGATATCTGCATACGTCACTTTAAAAATATTGTAGTTCTCTTCCTCTTAAACCCCAACTATTTTCTGTCTTTTATCCGCACTATGTTTCAAAGAGAGATCCGCACTTGCTTCCTTGAATGATGACCACATTACATGAGTATATACATAGTGCAAAGTCCCTTAAATAGGACTACCATACAACCGAATTTTCCATGGTGAATTAGGCCGACAAGATAAGGTTTATTCTGGTGTTGGAGAGGTATTTATTCACTGCATTTAAGGCTTTTCTTTCATCGTTGCATTGAGGACTGTTGTGAGCTTCTTCCACAAGGTCCTAGAGCATATAGCTAGATTAGATTTGACACTTAACTCAAACCTAATGGACATCAAGAATAAGTCCATCTACTTAATAAATTTTTACTCATGAAACCCATGAATCAAAAACAACAAATATATATATATATATATTACTTTGACTTTTTTTTTCTTTCATAAGTACATAATTACATAGTCAACATTAAGACTGAACTAGTTATACTTTTCAATGCTCCCTCTTAACTATGGAGGTATTCATACAGGTACAAGGTCACTTTCAAATTGAAGAATAAGATTGGCAATCGCATATGTATAGCATCATATCAACCAACATTTTCCTAGTGAAAGGCCTTGACTAACAACCCCATCTCTTAATGATACAATGGGCTACAATGTTGGTGAGAAACATGACTAATAGACACCATAGTCATTGTCTCTCCAAGGTACATACCCCACCTAGGTGTTACCAAAGTATGAACTTCTTGGACTATTCTTCACTTGGGTATCTAGCCCTGAAAGAATATCGGTCCATGACTAATCTTATCTTGAATGCCCTATCTCATTCTCAAATAGTATCAAATGCCATATGATTACCCAATCCTCCATTCTATCTTCCAGGTGAAGACAAAAATGATGTGTCTATCCATTCTCTTCACATGGCCTTCACCAAGACTTACAACTATTAGTCCTGGTCTAGTGCATGATACATGTAATGGAGAATTACATACGTCTCTCCCTCTTAATACAGGAAGGAAATAGTTCAAGTTTCTTCCAAGTAAGAAACTTACCACCAGGCTCCTTCTCAACCAGGGTCCTGTAGCAACAATCCAGCTACTCATGAAGAATAGCTTCCCTCGATGTCATGGATTTCGATATTGAGGAATCTTCAACTTTTGGCTTCATAGGGCACATATCATCAATAAATTTCAGTCATGAGTCATGTCCACTATTAGAAAGTAATTCATTAGTATTTATCATCTGGTCCACCATTATGCCATGCTGCTTCCATTCAAATAATCTCTGAGGATCATGTATCCTTTCTCATGATTAGCAGCCCTGCACAAATTCATCCAGGTAAACATATACATATGATTCTTTTAAAACAAAAGGTTATCTTAGTAATGATCTTTCACTATGACATATTCTTGTAGGCATCAACATCCTCTATTCAGATTGACACATCTCCTAATGATATGTTTTTCCAAGGTTATTCTTCTTTATCATACTTCTGTCAGAGTCTACATATATTCCCAGGAGATCTCTTAGTCACATCTTCTTGGCTTCTGGATGATAATTGCCTCTTGTCATGGTTACATTTCATGATCTCTTCCTCTCTGCACATTCTTCATTCGCAGGAATTTACAACTTGTCTAGATTATTTTTAATATACAACCACCTCATATTCCATGAGGACATATTATGTTGATTTCATCTGTTCGTGCACCGAGAGATATTCCTCCATAGATCATACTTCTAAATATTACCTACAACCATATGAAATGACTTCAAAACATCCAATGCCAGCATATAAATATATACATACCTCATACCCTTTTCCCTTGAGTCATCTTGTAGCAATTTCTTAAGAATGAGGACCTTCACTCCTTAGCTTGCTCCATCAATATGTCATCACATCTCAGAATTCTATTTCCATGATGACCCTTGATCTTGATGACTGCCTTTCATCAGAATAGTTATCAGAGAGGTTTTTCCCCCAGAGCTGCTACACCAGGAGCTCCTATCATGATTTAATCATGATGCTATAATATACATTGCTTCCTATCACACTATTTTACAACCAACATAAATCACTTAAAGGAGAAGAAGATCCTAATCATAATTGAGATCCCTCACTTCTTCTTTCTTATATTTATTTGCATCAGGTTCTTCTCTTATATCTGCGATATGGGCTTCATCATTTTTCCTCATGTCCTTTCTAAATTTAGGACAATCTCGTTTACAATGCTCAAGATTATTACACCCAAAGCATCGTGCTTTGTCTAAATTTCTCTTCTTATTTTGAGGACCAATTTTACTGAATCTTCCTTTCTTCCTGGTCATGGTGGCAAATGCTTGATTCTCTTCTCTTGATCCTTATTTCAATCTTGATTCTTTTATCTTACCTAGACTTTGGAATGGCATGGCTTCTTCTCTCCCATCTATGCTGGAAGACGAATCTCTCCATTATTTTGGTAAGACATTTTGTACCATAGTGAGTATTTATCTATCAGACATTACTTCTCCCAACTTCAGTAGTTTTTCTCGTATTACAAAAATCTCCATCAGATATGGAATTATTCCTTCATTTGACATTCTATATTTGTATATTTTTTATCTTAGGGATATTGTTTCCTTTGTAGAACATTTCGAGAATATTTCCACCAATTTATCATATATTTCTTTTGAGTATTATAGCTTTAATATATAGGGAATGAGAGAGTCTTTTATGGATTCTATAAGAATCCTTCAGGCTCTTATGTCTCCCTGCATGTATCTGATATATGCTAGAATGTATTATTTTGGAGGTTGAATTATAGATCCTTCTATGAAGCCCATAACTTCATTTTCAATTAGCTTCAGATATGTCCTTTTCTTCCATGCATTGAAGATTGATAACCCAACCAATTTGCTTCTTTATAAACAATAAGTCATTTTGACAGATTCAAATGAAGTCATAGATACTTACTTGAGAGAGTGACTCTCTCCTTCAACAACTTCCTTGATGATAACAAAGAGGTTAGGAACTTCTTCCAAGATATAATTATTCAATCTAGGTGATCTTGGATCCTTGATGGTAAAGGATGTCTTCAAAATATAATGTCCTTTTCTTAAAAATGTATTAAATGTAAATCTTTGATGGCAAAGATTATTTTCTTAAAAGGTTGATCCTTTACTAAAAATATCTTGAGAGTATTCCCTGCAAACTGATTTGAATTTACACCCAAAATTTGAGTTTTTCTTCTTGGAGTATCTCTTTGTCAAGTATCCCTTGAGTTCAACACCTTAGCTCCGATACCATGTTGAGAATTTGGAGGGCTAGAGATTATTACAAATTTTCTTCTTGATAATTAATTGTGAGCTTGCTTGAGTTACTTATGTCTTTATTTTCTTTAGCTTATTTAGTCTTTCATCAAGTAAATTATCAAAATGCACAAGACACACAATTAGGCTCCTAGAGCTAGGGAAAAACCTCTCCTTCTTGGAGAGGAAAACCCGCAAAGAATTATTCTTATAGATCTTAAAATGACAAGTACCATGACCAAGACTCAGACCCCTGACCTAGATATGCTTCCAAGAACTTGTCACAACTTCTTCAAACTCAATTATTTTCTTCGTCACCAATATGTATTGTTATGTAGTTAGGAAGGTAAATCTCAGATTTACCTTCCTCACCTTTTTAATGTTGCCTTTCTTCTTATGATCTATGTTCAAACTTCAACAAACTTTTCTTTGACTGAGATAGCTTTGGAGTCCGAAGTTGATATATCTTAGATATCTATACTTGATCTATAAAATTACTTGCACAACATCGTCTACGTTGAAAAGCCTTCTCATACATCCGCACTGAAGTTTCTTAAAAACAATCTGTAATCACACTTAATTTATCCCTGCCTGAAGTATGTACTGAAACTAGAGCTTGACAACATCACCTTTGCACTTATTTCTTCTCTTTATATCCACAATACACCTTAGAATTATTTGCAAGACACTTCAGATCTATCCGTAAATCACTTCAGATCTATTTGCAATTCAATTCAGTCCTATTCGCAATTCAATTCAGTCCTATCTACAATTCTGTCTTTGTGTGAACCTTTTTGAAATATTCTTCCTATTATTCTATTTCATATCTACACCTTGCACTATCTCTTATACGCACTATATGTTGTCCCTTATCTATGCTGTAATTTTAGAGATATCCACATACTTCACTTTAAAAATATTGCACTTCTCTTCCTCTTAAACCCACACTATTTTCTGTCTTTTATCTGCACTGTGTTTGAGAGAGAGATCCACACTTTCTTCCTTGAATGATGGCCGCATTACATGAGTATATATATAGTGCATGGTCCCTTAAATAGGCCAACCATACAACTGAATTTTCCATGGAGAATTAGGCCGACGTAATAAGGTTTATTCTAGCATTGGAGAGGTATTTCTTCATTGCATTGAAGGCTTGTCTTTCATTGTTGCATTGAGGGCTCTCGTTATCTTCTTCCACAAGGTCCTGGAGCATATAGATAGACTAGATTTGACACTTAACTCAAACCTAATGGACATCAAGAAGAAGTCCATCTACTTAATAGATTTTTTCTCATGAAACCCATGAAGCAAACATAACAAATATATATATATATATATATATATATGTTATTATTATTTTTTTTTTTTGATAAGTACATAATTACATAGTCAACATGAAGACCGAACTAGTTACACCTTTCAATAGAACTCAAATTATTTATCATAAGGGAGCATTTGGCTTCCACCCTATATCCAATAATTACACGATATTTATTATCGTCATTAGAGAATATCTCGTTTCGACTCATATTGATCTTTTGAAAATATCGAATCTAAAGAAGAAGAAGAATCTGACATCACAGTGGGAGCCCAACTCAACCCACAACAACATCGGAGAGCTTAGCTCAATCCAGAACAACATCAAGGAGCCTTTCTCAACTAGGATCCACATCAGGGAGCCCAACTCAACCCTCTATCCAATATGTGAAATCAACTTACCGCAAGGGCAAGGATCACACTATAAGGATCAAAATAGGGTGGATCACAAGACCCTACCACCCTAATCAAGAATGACAGAGGAAAATCCTCATTTCTTGGGGTAGAACCCTACCAGACTTGATCCTAGATCAAGTTGTTGAACATCATGCATCTTAGACATAGGGATTATGACAATATATGATGCATCCATTTATAGTGCTAAGGTTGTTTATTTTTTAGTAGCTTGGGAGGTACTCCAAGCCCTAGGGTTCAAGGTTTGGAGGGTGGAGCACCAAAAGAGTCACTTGTGGGCTTGGAACCTAAGGTTGGGGTTTTGCACCCATAATATTTTGGGCCAAACCATGGACACATTTTAATATGTGATGGATGAGGATGATAGTACTTTTTGAGACGAATTTGTCGCATAGAAAATCATCTGATTTCGGGTTGTAGAAATGGGTTATGAATTGTTGAAATTTATATGTTAGCATGGTGGCACAAGGTCAAGGTCAACTTGATGTTAATAAGCCTTATGAAAACTTGTCAAGCCCTATGATAATGTTTTTAGGAATCCCTTGTATATGGTATAAATACATAGTGAGTGAACATCATTTTAGCTCATCCATCCATGTAATAGAAGAAAAAGACGGAGCTTGTTGGATGAGATTTTATTTTTGTCTTGGTCGCAGGAAAAAAGAGAGAGACCAGCGAGTAGGAGATGGCTATTAGGGCATTTCTCAAGGTTTTTTGGTAACCTAGTTTGTTTTGCAGGAGGGCCGAGTGAGAGAAGATGAGTTCTGGGATAAATATGAAGGTTTTTAAGGATGGATGGACCTTGGGAAAGGCATTCATAGCACCCAGAAGTCTGTTGTGGGTAGGCCACATGGCTTACCAACCTGAAACAAAGTTGCGTAGGGTTGGTTTTGTAGAAATTTGAATAACTGATATATTATTCACCGAGATTATCCTGATCACACACTATTTTAGCTTCATGCACAATACAAAATCTCTTCTACCATTGATTAGTACATGCGGAAATAAAATCAATTGCATGCGCACGTTAAAACCATAAAAATTCACACATATGAACACAATATTTCATGGGAAAGCTTAAAGCTGAAAACCCCAAACTATCTGTATATTATATGTCATAGAGATCCTGTAACAATCATTGTATAAAGCTCCTCACAAGCTCTCATCACAACCTCCAATTGCTACACACTAATCACGCTAGATCTAGCAAAACACATGCTCCAATCTCTGCCAATTGATAGCCAACCTCTATTGCGTAATAAATGTTGTAGGATGGCTCATTAAATAATTGAACCACCTGGCTTGTACTGCGCAATCCTCATGGGCTCCTCCAATCACTGGTTGTTGCAAATATGCAACAGTATAGTCGCAACTGATAGTTAACCTGCTCTTTCACCTATCTTTGCACTGGTCTCCACTGAGACTGTCCATGTACTGAAGTTAACTGATGTATTCTTTAGTTGATTAACGAGTTTATAATTAGTGAATTAATTCACACCACTCTCACTAATTGTATCAATCAGTTAAACTAGATACAAATAGCTCAACTATGTTTAGATTAGTTAAATTGAACACAACTCCATTAACTCCTCAATCAACCTCACCAAACTCTGTCACATGAGTTCTAAATGAAGTATCCATGCAATAGCTCCACTTAACCCTTAGGAATAGCGTAATTCCTTCTGTCAGCTCCTGTGCCACATCTATGCACTTAACTGAAGTGCTCCAAGAGGATAAGATAATGTTTATAGTCGAAATATTATTAAGGGCTAATAATATTCGACTAATCTATTTTTAGACTGGCAGTCTAAAAATAGACTCCGCCCAATGTCTAAAAATAGAGGTCCATCTATTTTTAGCAACTTGACCAACCATCCACAAATAGCATCCTGCAACTCATAGAACATGATCCATATGTCTAAAAATAGACATAGTCTAAAAATAGACTTTGCGCCAAAAATAGCCTGCGGGCCCACTTAGTGAAGGCGACTCCTTTCCACTAAGCTCATCATCTTGTTACAATATCAACACTCCCTCTCAACAAGATAAGGATTATACGCCACCCTAACCGATCACCTTTGTGGTGAATTTGCTCCTAGTGAGCGCCTTCGTGAGATATGTCGATTCCTCCGCAGGAATGTATGAAAGTAACATGATCTTCCGCTGCACACAATCTCTGATATGATGATACCGGATGTCAATGTGTTTAGATCTATCATGAAATATTGGATTAACTGAGAGTTTGATGCAACTTTGATTATCACAATAAATCACAGTAGGATCTAAGTGTGAACCGAGCAACCCGACCAGGATCTTCCTCATCCACATAGCCTCGCATGTAGCCAAACTCGCTGCCATATACTCGGCCTCTGCTGAAATGAGTGCCATGGATCTCTGCTTCCTGCTGTACCAAGAAACTGCTGTTGACCCGATACTGAAAATCCCTCCAGATGTGCTCTTTTTGTCCGTTGGGCTCCCTGCCCAATCTGCATCCATGAAGCCACATAGCCTCACCTCATCCGACTGTCTGTACCATAATCCATATCCCGATGTGCCTCAGATATAGCGCAATACATGCTTGCCCGCCTTCCAAAAGAGCTTGGTAGGCTTAACCATAGCTTGCGAAAGCTGGTTAACTGCATAGCATATATCGGGTCGAGTATTGACCAGATACATCAACGACCCCACCAACTGTCGATAGACAGTGGCATCCACTACCTCCTCCGAAGTAGCATCTCCCTTCCTCCAACCTCCAGGAAGAGGGGTATCAACAGGCTTGCAGCCTTGCATGTTGAACCTCTCCAGAATCTCCCGGGCATACTTACTATATAAAGGCAAAGCAGGTCCCTGCTTCAACATTTTGCCAATTTAATCTAGGAAATAATGAAGGAGGCCCAAGTCCTTCATCTCAAACTCTTTTGGAAGATCATCCTTGCATGAGAGTATCAAAAGTTCATCACCCGTCAAAATCAAATCATCTACAGAGAGTACAATGATCAGCAACTTACCCTCCACCACAATCTGGTATAGGTTCGAATCTGCCTCACTCTTGGAGAATCCAAATCCAGTAAAATAACTGTCAATCTGTATGTACCAAGCAAGAGGTGCTTGTTTCAACCCATACAACGCTCTTTTGAGCCTGCACACATGTGACTCACTGCTGAAGATCTCGAAACCTTCGGGCTGCTCTATGTACACCTCCTCCTCATTGACTCCATTGAGGAACGCAGTCTTCACATCCATCTGATGAATGTGCCACCCCATCTGCGCTGAGAGAGCAAGAATCGCCCGTATGGAAGAATACCTTGCGACAGGTGCAAAGGTCTCCTCATAATTGATCCCCTCAATCTGTGAGAAGCCTCGGGAAAAAAATCTTTCCTTGTACTTCTCCACATATCCCAATCATTTTACCTTCACTTTGTAGATCATCACCGGAACCACACTAATTTTCGCCCCTTGGCCTTGGGATGATCACTCCCATACTTGTTTATGACAATCGAATCATACTCTTCCACCATGGCATCTACCCATGCAGGGTCCTCCACATCTTCCTCGAAAGAGGATGGTTCTGTTATGATACACTTGCTCATTAGAGCCATGTATCCAGTATATCGGTCAGGTGACTGTCTCTGTCTACGTGATGTAGGTGCTCCTACAATCTTCTCTGCATCAAGATTCAGTCGCTCAGCTTTTGTAGTGCGATTCCTCCCTCTGATGGTTGGCGCTGCATGAGTGGTTTATTCCACTCCATTAACCTCCTCTTGTGGCTGATCCACATCCTAAGGCTCATCCTTAGGAACTAATAGCTCCTCATCTGCATGCAAGTGTGGCTCCCTCTCAAGCAAACACTTCATGGCTTTCTCCTCCTGAAATTTGATATCCCATCGCACAATAGTCTTGCAACTGTCTGGAAAATACACATGATAGTTGTGGGGTGTATCATTGTACCCACAAATATCCCAACCTCTTACCAATCAGCTCATTCTTATTAGCATCCTTCGTCTGTAGATATGTGAGTGGGCAAGTATAATGAAATCTCCCGGGCCTCTTACCAGAAAATGCCTCCTCGGGTGTACTCATGCCAAGTATCCTGTGAGGACAACGGTTTTGCACATATACTGCAATATTTAATGCCTCATCCCACAAGTGTATGGGAAGGCCCTGATCATGCAACATCGCCCGTGCAACACCCACAATCGTTCTGTTCTTCCGCTCAGCAACCCTATTCTGTTGTGGGTTATGAGGTGCTATGAGCTCTCTTTGAATTCCTTCTGCGCTGCAAAAGTCCTTGAATTCGCCAGAGATAAATTCACCACCATTTTTTCTCCTAAGAGCCTTCATCTGCTTCCCCGATTCTTTCTCAACCAGTGCCTTGAACTCACAGAACTTTGAGTATGTCTCGCTCTTCTTCTGCATGAAGAAGATCCAGCACTTCCGAGAAAAATCATCAACAAATATCACATAGTACCTGTGCTTTGCTGTCGAAGCTACTAAGAAAGGTCCACACACGTCTGTGTGAATTCTCTCAAGGATCGTCATGGTGTGACTATCCTTCTCATGAAAGGTGGCTTTCACAAATTTTCCCAAGGTACATCCCTTGCACTGATCTGACTGTGAAAGAGTGCCCTTAGGAAGCCCAGTAGAAATCTGCTGCAGTATCTTCAAAGGTCCATGGTGAAGGTGGCCCAATCTCCGGTGCCACAACTCGCCATCATCCCGACTCACCACTCCTTTTGCCTTGCCTGCCATTGTTGCACATCCATCTACCTGTAATTGATAAAGGTTCTTAACTCGAACCCCTATCCTCCAGGTCTCACTAGTTTCTTTACTGCGCAGGAAATACTTTACCTCGCTAAAGACAACATCATATCCCTTGTCTTCTAACATCTCCACAGAGATAAGATTCTTCTTCAATCCCGGAACATGAATCACTTCCTTCAATATGAAGGGTTTACCAGAATCCCTGTCAAAGGAAATGGTACCGATACCGGTCGCACTATATCTACCATCATCGCCCATCTCGATGTGCACTCCAAGATCTTTCTCATCCAGATCAGTAAACAAATCTCGATCTCCTATCATGTGAAAAGACGCACCACTGTCAAGAAACCACACTAAAACCATCACACTTGAGACCAAGCATGCAATCAGTGAAAAATCTAGCTCAAACTGCGAGGATAAGGCCTCTCCATCTGCAGATCCATCAGCCTGCTTATTTTTCTTCTTCTGTGGACAACTAGTGGCATAATGTCCGTGTTGGTGACAGTGAAAGCACTTCACCTTGGACATGTCCTGCTTCTTTCCTTTCGCACCGGATTGAGAAGCTTTCTTGCTCTTTCCCTTCTTTGCCTTGGCAGCCAAAGCGTAATTTTCTTCATCAGAGTTATTTGATGAAGATCTGTCTCTGGTGTTCGCCTTATCTCCTCTTGCACAAGATCCGACCAAAGTCGCTCCCAACCTGGCAATTTCTCCCGACCATTGACAGAGTCCTGATAGGAATGCCAACTCTTCGGAAGCCCAAGGAGATCCAGGATCACCAAGTCCTCATCAACAGTAACCCCCACACTTCCCAGCTCAGCCCTGCATTGGATGAACTTCGTGAGGTACTTGGGCATACTGTCGCCTTTCTCCATTTTTATGTTTCTGAGTTTATCCTTGAGCACCAACTTCCTCTGGTCGCTCTTTCTTTGAAATAAATCTGTCAAAGATTTCCACATCAAGAATGGAGAAGACTTACCATGAAGGCTGGACACTATGTGATCCTTCACACCTTCCAATAGAATTCTTCGACACTTTGCTATCTTCTTTTGCCATGTGTCAAGTACGGCAGCATCACTAGAAGTAGGTTTTGGAATTTCTACATCTATGAACTCCTTCAACCCATTGTCATCCAACACCGACTCCATCTTGTCCTTCCATGCAATATAATTCGAGCTTCCCTCAAGGGCATACTCCAATCGCAATTTGTTGAAAGACATCTCAACTTCGACACGAAGAAAACACTACTGCAAATTCGAATTCCACCAGCTCAAAACTCAATCGCTTCAATGTTTTTCAATTTCTCCAATGATCAATATCGCTCTGATACCATGTAGAAATTTGAATAAATGATATATTATTCATCGAGATTCTTCTGATCACACACTATTTTAGCTTCATGCACAATACAAAATCTCTTCTACCATTGATCAGTACATGCGGATATAAAATCAATTGCATGCGCACATTAAAACCATAAACATTCACACATATGAACATAGTATTTCATGGGAAAGCTTAAAGCTGAAAACCCCCAACTATCTGTATATTATATTTCATAGAGATCATGTAAAAATCATTATACAAAGCTCCTCACAAGCTCTCAGCACAACCTCCAATTGCTACACACTAATCAAGCTAGATCTAGCAAAACACATGCTCCAATCTCTACCACCTGATGGCCAACCTCTATTGCGTAATCAATGCTGTAGGATGGCTCATTAAATAATTGAACCACCTGGCTTGTACTGTGAAATCCTCATGGGCTCCTCCAATCACTGGTTGTTGCAAATATGCAACAGTATAGTCACAACTGATAGTTAACCTGCTCTTTCACCTATCTCTGCACTGGTCTCCACTGAAACTGTCCATGCACTGAAGTTAACTGATGTATTCTTTATTTGATTAATGAGTTTATAATTAGTGAATTAATTAATAATTAATTCACACCACTCTCACTAATTTTATCAATCAGTTAAACTAGATACAAATAGCTCAACTATGTTTAGATTAGTTAAACTGAACACAACTGCATTAACTCCTCAATCAACTCCACCAAACTCTATCACATGAGTTCTAATTGAAGTATCCATGCAATAGCTCCACTTAACCTTTAGGAATAGCGTAATTCCTTCTGTCAACTCCTGTGCCACATCTAAGTGCTCCAAGAGAATAAGATAATGTTTATAGTCCAAATATTATTAAGAGCTAATAATATTCGACATATCTATTTTTAGACTGGCAATCTAAAAATAGATTCCGCCCAATATGTCTAAAAATAGAAGTCCATATATTTTTTTCAACTTGACCAACCATCCACAAATAGCATCCTGCAACTCATAGAACATGATCCATATGTCTGAAAATAGACATAGTCTAAAAATAGACTTTGCGCCAAAAATAGCCTGCGGGCCCACTTAGTGAAGGTGACTCTTTTCACTAAGCTCATCATCTTGTTGCAATCTCAACAGGTTTGTGCCCATAACAATAGTGAAGGAGGAGAGGAGCCTTCCAAGGGAAGATCACATCTAGAAAATGTACTGTGAGGGGGAAGAGATGAGTTGATGTGGAGATACAACCATCATTAACTAGATCACAGAGTAGACAATAGGTTAACACCAGATTAGAGGTATGTTTCAATATTGTGTTGGGTCAATATTTTACTAGTTTGGATCAATTTTAGTTGCATCCTGTGTGAGTCATGTGTTGAGGTTGACTTGGGAAGTTAGAGAACTCAACTAGGAGAAGATCTTGTAGTGATTGGATTGGGTGCTATTGGAGTGGTGGAGGGAAGTGTGTTGGCTACCCAAACTAGCCCTTAACAAGCCATCATAAAGTTACATTGACAACTGAAGGTTGGGTGAAGATTGGAGCCTAATGTGTAGCTATTTGATAGATGAAAGAAGCTACTATTTTGGGAGGTTTGAGCTCAAGTGTGGCCAAACCACAAGAGAAGATTGCATCAACCTGTGTTCATTGAAGCAAAAGTGACTTGCATCAGTGATAAGAGGTAGTCCTCTTGAAGACTCTATCTATTGTCCTTTAATGGACTAAGAGGTAGTTAAAGAGCAGAACGGGAGAAAAGGACTGGTAGGACGAGATACGACATATAGAATATAGTGAGATTGTAATTGTATCTTGTATCCCTTGTAAGGTAGCCCTAAGACTATTGTATTATTTAGTAGGTTTAATATAATGAAGATTGGGTTGTTGCACACTATTGTACCATATTTTGTAAAAAGTTGTCTATAATTGCACAAGTGTGATTTAATACTATTCTGTTTTGAAAACTAGCTTTTGTTGAGATTCTTGGTTTGGTAGGGTAAGAGATTCTAAGATTCTAAACGTAGACCCAATATCATGGAAATTCAACAAGGTATCAGAGAGTGTATGAGATACTTTGGAAGATAGTGAATCTTCATAGTGCACAACGAAGTACAACTTAAGAGGGAGTTGGTGACATTTTAGGTGAAAGGTTCACTACACTGTCAAAGTTGCAGACTAATATCTGGTATGAGGATTCGTTGGAGGGGTTGTCCAACTACAGTCCATGGAAGGAAAAGATCAAGTTGGTTTTACAAGTCAACAGGATCTGGGAGTTCACCAAGAAAGCCATCAAGAATCCAACTGACCCAAAGGAGCTAGAAGTGTACGAGGATTTGGATACGAGGGTGATATTTATCATCCTTGATGGCGTGAAGCATCCCCTAATACCTCATTTGTCTAGGAATAACACTACACATGAGATGTGGATGCCTCTTCAGAATTTGTTCCAGAATAAGAACAAGAACCGGGTACTGGTATTAGAGGATAAGTTTAAGTAAACCAAGATGCTGTAGGGTGAAGGAGTGACTTTGTATCTGAAAATATTATCTCAGGTCAAAGATGATTTTTTTTCGTCGGTGTGACTATTTCAGATTCAGATATGGTGAGGATTTCCTTGAAGGGGTTTACTCCAAAATGGAATCCCTTCGTCAAAGGGATCGTTGTCAAGGACAAGTTTCCAGACTATAATAGGTTATGGGATGACTTCATTTAGGAAAAGAGTTGCGAGACGATGATCTTCATCCAACAAAGAGAGTAGTCGAGGACGTGGAACTTGCAGCACAAATAAAGGTTACATAGAAAAAGGAATTGAGTAAAGTTAAGTGTTTCAAATGTGATGAGATGGGTCATTTTTCGTCGAGACGTATGATTAAGAAGAAGGGAGATCATGAGAAGAGGAAAGGGAAGTGGGTTTCCCGTGTTGCAACTTTTTTTGGGATAGATGCTCTCACCAGGAGATTGGAGGAGGAGTACTTTTCTATGATCTCTCATTTCTCGTAGGGTACTATCGATGAGGATGGATGGTACGTGGAAAATGGTGCGACAAAACATATGACAGGGTCATAAGAGGTTTTTGAGACTCTAGATGAATGAGACTCAAAGTTTCACATGGTGTTGGGTGACAAGAGTCAAAAGGAGATCCGAGGATCGAGAGTTATGCCATTCAGGATGGAGACAGGACGACGATGTGGGTCCAGGATATACTGTTTGTACTAGGACTCAATTATAACGTGATATTTGTCTTGGTGATCAAGAATAAGGGGTTTTATGTCTTGTTCCAGGATGGGGAGGAAAGACTGATACATAGAGGCTCTAGCTACAATGGTATTATACTTGCAGTTAGAGAGCATGGTTTATATAGGCTTATGGTCAAGCCTATAAATCATGGGAAGAAGAAATAGGTGGAGTAGGTGCAGGTTCCATAGAAGCAGGTGTAGGTGTAGGCTTCAAAGGGGTAGGTATAGGTTCTCGAGAAGAAGGTCCAGGTTCCAGATACTCAGAGGGAGTATATTTCTAACAGAAGCTTGCAGATTCATAGGGAGACTTTGCAACCCAATAATAGCACGTGGTCACTCGGGAGAATGGGTGCTCCTACAACTGCCAAGAAGGAATCATGGAGAGATTGGAAATCAATTCAAGAGAAGAAGAAGAAGCAAGATGCTTCTAGTGGCAACGACACTTATGAGAGAGGCGTAGTTCATGCTACAGGAATTGTTGTATTGATGAGCATCAAGATTTGGGTGATTGTTGCAAGTAACGATGATGATGATGAGTTACTTCCTATTCTTTGAAGTAACTCCCTCACTAAGAGGGAGTGTTTAGTTTTTAGTGGCTTAGGAGGTACTCCAAACCCTAGGATTCAAGGTTTGGAGGGTGGAGCACTACAAGAGTCACGTGTGGTCTTGGAACCCATGATTGGGGTTTTTGCACCCATCATTATTTGGGCCAAAACGATGGACACATTTAAATATGTGATAGATTAGGGTTATATTACTCATCAAGACGAATCTGACACATCGAAAATCATCTGATTCTGAGTTTTAGAAATGGAGCTATGAATTTTTGAAAGTTATGTGTGGGCGTGGTGGAAAAAGGTTAAGGTTGACTTGATGTTAATAATCCTTATGACAACTTTTCAAGCCCTATGATGATGTTTTGAGGAAGCCCTTGTATATGGTATAAATACAAGGTGATTGAAAATAATTTTAGCTCATCCATCCATGCAACACAAGCATAAGAAGGAGCTCATTGGAGGAGAAAAATATTTATGTCTTGGCCGCAGGACTAGCGTGGATTTGCCTGATAAAAGTCATGTTGGCAACACGAGGCCTGTATAATGTCCCAAGTTATCAACGTGGGACACTTGTTATGGAAATCACGTTGGGCTTACACTAGTTATGGAAATATATGATGCAAGTATGCTTAAATTGTAAGCATCTAACAATACATGGATCTATAGCAGGGACGCATCCATCCGACTAGAAAGGATCATGTTTACAAGCATGAATACATGCATCCACGACATGGACGCAACCATCCTACTAGAAAGGATCAAGTCTAAAATTATGTATACTTAATAACTCCACACAACCTAGATTTATCAAACGAAACCTAGGGTCTTCATCTATGTCTCGATCCAACCAAAGTATGAATCTCACCATGCGAATAAATGGGTTGAAGTCGAACATGGTAGAAACCACCTTATTACCAGTCAATGATGTAAATCATTAAAAATCATGAGTGTAAATTTTGTAGATGTTCTCTGCTTGATGCAAATTTACTTTTTATCCCCAATATCAGATAGCAATCACATAAACAAGAAAGTAAAATGCTGATAGAACATACCAATAGATCGATAGAAGACAAGCCAAAAATATATATGTGTGTTGGTGTGTTACGATGGTCAACGAGATGCTTCAACCAGAAAACTCTCAATACGGTCAGCCAACCAGAAGTGTCAAACAACCCTCTCGGACAACAATATCAATCAACCCAAAGTCAACTAAAGTCAATACAGTCACAGTAAATGGTCAACGCAAAACAACAACAGCAAAAGTCAACACAACCCAGTCAAAGTCAACGTCCAACCTCGATTTATGTGCCAATAAATGCGGACTTCAGAAATCAGAATTCTGGGATAGATTTGGGTCAGTTTGACCATACATTGACCATAGTCAACATTGGTCAACTTTGCATTGAAAAACCCTAGGTCGAAAAAAGAAAATCCTTTTGCTGTGTTTCCCACGTGTGGAGAAGAAGAGACTCCAAGTGATGATTGAACCAATCAGATGAGGAGAGAGAATGTGTGATGATGGATGAGTGAAAATGACCTCGAACGTTGACCTATTTATATCCATTAGGGAGGGTGTGTGACACAACTGCTGGGGATTTAAGCCTATATTTCATTTCAGGCCGACCTGCACATATTTTGAATAAATTCAAAATAAATGGTCTACCTCTTGCACCTCTCCGAAAGAGGAAGCCAATAAAATTATTGACAACTTCATCTTAGCATCACAACATGAAGTTTGGATCTAGTTGTCCAAAATTAACACTCCCTCTCAACTAGGGAGAACTCCATCCACCTGTGACATCCAAACATCGTGTGTCATCCCGCCGTAACTTGCTTTGCTGGCTTATTTATTTCAGAACAATAGTGGGTCAATCATCATTCTCGGCTGACAAATTTAGCCCAAAGGTCCGGAACCTCTATAGGACTCAAAAGGGTCATATACCAACCCGAAGTTGGTTTACTTGAATCGAAGTCAGTTGGAGGTCTGAAACCTCACTAGTACTCACAAGAGTCATATACTAACCCGAAGTCAGTTGGAGGTCCAAAAACTCACTAGAATTGATCCCAGATCAAGTGGTTGGACACGTGCCATCCTAGACATAGAGAGTGTGGAAATCTCTGATGCATCCATCAGTGTTTTCTACTGGTCTCTAGCTTTTCTCACCTCATTGGCCAAATGAGAGGTACTTCCAATGAGTCCGAGACTCAATGGGTAGGATGCATACGGGGCACAGATCATGAGAGGTGAACGAAATCAACACCATAATGGTGGGGCAGAAGCACCACAAGGTTCAACAAGGTTCAACAAGCTTAGCCCCTTGAGTCCTTATAGCTCCAAGAAGCTATCCCCAAAGTCCCCCAGAGCTCCAAGAGCTCATCGTCTAACATGACCCTCAGAATAGGGTCGTTCCACGATTCGAAGATTCTTATGGAAGGTTAGGAACATGACCTTCCCCAAGGGCATTGTGAGAATATCTGCAACCTGCTCATCAGTTCCTATATGATCGAGCCTTATGGCACCTCACTGTACCATATCCTGGATAAAGTGGTACCAACCATCAACATGCTTGGATTGATCATGGAACACGAGATTCTGTGACAAATGAATCCCCCTCTAGTTATCACAAAGGATAACGGTGGCATCTAGCACATGCTCGAATAACTCATTGAAGAGCTTTCACAACTGAGTGACTTCACAATAGGCCATACATGTTGCAGTGTATTCAACCTCATCGATGCTCAAGGCTATTGACTTCTACTTCCTGCACGAAGTAGACCTATGTGTGAAGCATCATCCAGATGTTCTCTTGTGATCCACCAAATTTCCAACCCAAATGACATCAGTATATCCATGGAGTGTCATGCTCCCGACAGTGTATCTCAGCCCATAGTCTATCATGCCCCAAAGAATCTCAAGAGTTTCTTGGCACCAACCCAATGAATGTTATGAGGATCAACCATGTGTTGACTCAAAGAGTTCACTACAAAACATACGTCTGGACAGGTGTTCACTAAGAACATTAGGGCCCCCACAAGTTGACGATACTTAGTGGGATTTGCTAGCACGGGCCCAACAATGCTGCCACTCAACTTCTTAAAGTTGAGCTCCATCGATGTCAACATGAACTTACAGTCCACCCTTCCAAATATTCCAGAAGCTTCACAATGTATTTTACTTGAGAAAGGAAAATCTCGCCAGGTCTCTTCTAGACCTCCAAGCCTAGGAAGTAATGCATCAGTCCTAGGTCCTTCATCTCGAACTCAGAAACGAGCTCCAACTTGCACTGATGAATGAGAGGGCCAAAACCTGTCAGGAAGAGGTCGTCCACATACAACACCAGAATGAGAGGCTTTTCTCTATCAACCTTGAAGTAAAGGTTCACATCAGCATTACTATGAGTGAAGCCTAGCTTCATCAGGTAGCTATCTATCCTATCTTACCAAGCTCTGGGTGCTTGCTTCAACCCATAGAGGGCTTTCTTCAACTTGCAAACATGGGTGTCCCGATCTTGGACTTCGAACCCTAGAGGTTTCTCCACATACACCTCTTCCTTTATCTCACCATGCAGAAATGTGGTCTTCACATCCATCTGATGAATGTTACATCCTTGCGTAGCAGCAAGGGTTATGATAGATTGGATGGTGGTATATCAGGCCACAGGTGAAAATATGTCATCATAGTATACACCTTCCTTTTGAGATAAGCCATGGGCAATGAATCTTGCCTTGAACTTTTCAACACTTCCATCAAATCCATGCTTGATATTATAGAGCCATTTCGAGGTGACAACTGCTTTGTCCTCCAATCTCAGAACCAAATTCTAGACACCATTATTCATAATGGACTCATATTCTTCATGCATAGCATCCTTCCAGACTTGATGCTTTACGACTTATTCAAAAGATCCAAGCTCATACTGTATGATTGTACTCATGGCTGCTAGATACCCTTGGTAGCTATTCAGATTCTTGCTTTCACGGAATGTCCCCCTTGGGGCCATATGATTCTCGACATCCTCGAGAGTGTCCCTGAGCCATGATGGTCTTTTCCTCATTGAAGGAGGTGGATCAATAGGGTCCATCGGTTCTTCAACATCAGACATCGTCTCATCCTTCGGTTCTTCTTGATTTCCAGGCCTTGCTTCATGATCTTCCTCAAATCTCGGAAGATTGATTACTTTCCGCAGAGAAGCATCTTCGTCAAAGGTAACATCGTGGCATATCTCCACTTCCCTTTGACTAGGAAGATAGACTCTATAGGCCTTTGAAGTTTCGTTATAGCCCACAAACATTCCCTTATTTCCAGAAGCATCTAACCTTCTCCTTTCTCCTTCGGCACATGAAAATATATAGGACATCCAAAAAATCTAAAGTGTGAGACGTCAGGTTTCTTACCAAAGAAAACGTCTTTGAGAGTTTTGGAGTCCAGAGCGGAATGCAAGCATCGATTTTGTATGTACACAACAGTTTTCATAGCTTCTCCCCATAGAAAATTTGGAAGAACTTGGTCACATAGCATGGCACGAGCAACTTCCACAATGGTCATGTTATTCCTTTCATCAACGACAGTTGTGGTTTCCCTCTTGATGCCAGCTTTTATGCAAAATTTCTTGAACTCGTTCGTCTCGTATTCAGTGCCATTATCGGTCTGTCAGATAGTATCACATGAATTCGCTCCTACTGGACTTCCTCCAACCTGGTAGAGTGTATCAACTCTAAACCCAATCGTGATAGCTTCCTTGAAACTCTTCTTCCAAATGCGCACCTTCCCATCAATGAATGCCACATTGAAACATTTGTCTTCCATGGCTGAAATAGACACAAGGTTCTTCTTCAAATCATGTACGTATAGTACATCTTGTAAGCGGAGGACTTGACCTTGAGATAAGTGGAGGGTCACAGTCCTTGTCCTTTTCATGGGATATGTGGCATTATCTCCAAGGATAATTTTTAGGTTAACATCCTTCTCAACCATGTCAAAAAGTGCTTCCTTGAACCTAGTAATGTACCTTGAGGCACCATTATCTATCAACCAGACATCCATAGTGTCGAGTGGAGATGCAACAAAGAGGGCAGATAAAAGAATGAATTCATTTCTTTTATCATCAACAACATTTGATTCCTCATACCTGGAATTTATCGAACTTTTGTAAGGCTGCCCATTTCCACTAGAGGGAACCTTCCTCTTTCATTTGAACCTGTTGTTCCTTTGATTTCCATTCCTCCGGTTGTTTTTGTTGTCATCATCATCCCTAGGAGAATCCCTTCTATTAGGGCATTCTCTATCATAGTGTCCGGTCTCGTTACATGTGTAACATATTCCTTTCTTTCCTTGGGCCCCTGCTCTTCCTTTGTTTCTCGGACCACCAAAGTTATTCTTCTTAGCACAAAGAGTGAAGTCAACATTTCCTTCATCCTTGTATCTTCTTGTACGCATCTCGATAATACTTCGTCAAAATCTGTTGTGTAACCAGCTCCAAAAAAAGAAGAAAAGAGATATCAACGCCTCAGAAATGAGCCACTTCGAGGGGGAAACCTCCAATACATTACATAAATGAACAATTCTTGGATGATATAATTTACAAAACCTCCTTTCTATATATAGGATTCCATGGGGCCATAATGTAATCCTAGTGGGCCACAATGTAATCCTAGCCAACCTAACAATAATAATTTAAGGGCACAATAATAACAAAATGGGGGTTACAAGGGTACAATAATAACAATAAGGGGGTTACACTAACGACAATAAGGGATATACTAGTAATATAGGGACCTAACATGCCCCTCTCCTTTGAAAAAGTGTTGTCCTCAATGCTTGAGTAGCTCTGGGTGCTTCTGTATAAAATTCTCATCCTCCCATGTAGAATCTTTAGTGGGTAAGTTCTTCCACTTGATGAGATACTTTGAAATTGATCGATTCTGTAGCTATCGAGTTCTTGTTTCCATGACCGCTTCAGGTTCCAATATGATTTTTCCTTCCTCATCAGTTTCTGGCAATATTGTTTGAACTTGAAGTTTGTCACCTATAACCTTCTTTAAGCATGAAACATGAAAAACTAGATGCACTCACAAAGAAGAAGGAAGCTCCAATTTGTATGCCATAGTACCAATCTTTTGCAACACCTTGTAGGGACCATAGTATTTTAGCGATAATTTATTATCCTTCTTAGCTTGCTTGAGGGACATTTGTTTGTATGGTTGTAGCGAAGTAAAAATACCCAATCTCCTAGTAAAGCTTGCTCTACGTACCGATGTTGATCTGCCTGTTTGTTCATTCGATTTTGTGCCCCAATTAGTTATCCTTTAAGAGTTGGAGAACTTGCTATTGATGCTCGATGTGATATTCCACTGCTTGAACCTTATAATTGTGTGTTAAAGATGATGTGATGGACGGTGGATGATATTCATAAAGTGCCATAAATGGGGTCAATTTTTCTACAATATGGAAGGAAGTGTTATACAACCACTAAGCGAGAGGTAACCACTTGACCCATTGTGTTTGTTTATTAGATACAAAGAAACAAATATATTCTTCCAAACGTCTGTTCACTATCTCAGTTTTCTGATCAGATTGAGGATGATATGATGAGCTATGACCTAATTGAGTACTGAAACAAGAAAATAATTTCATCCAAAAATTTCCTGTAAATGGGATCTACGCCAAGCTCTGATAACCCTTGGGCTTCCATGTAGCTTTTGAATTCTATCCATAAATGTAGTAGCAACTATACTTGCTTTAAATGGATGAGATAATGTACAAAAGTGTGCATATGTCTTGGTAAGTCTATCAACTACCACCATGATGACACTCTTTCCTTCGGACTTAGGTAAACCTGTGATAATATCCATTGAAATATCCTCCCAACGTTGACTTGGAATGGATAAAGGTTGTAGAAGTCCCGGGGTCTTAATTGTTTCCACTTTATTCTGCTGGCAAACTAAACATTCCGCCACAAACTTTTGAATATCGGATTTAAGGTCATCCCAAAAAAATTCTTTCTTCACACTGTGGTAAGTTTTTAAAAATCCTGAGTGTCCTCCTAAAGGAGAAGTGTGCAATTCCAGAAGAATCTTTTGTTTTAGTTGGGAATTATTACAAAGATATAAGCGATCTTTGTACCATAAGGAATCATTTTTCCAACTAAATGTATCGGATGTACTAGGATCTTGCTGCAACTTTTGAATGAGTATCCATACATCTTTTTCCTTCTTCCATTCATCTCTTGCTTCAGTTATCCAATCTGGTTGGATAATAGAAATGGCACAAAGCAATGCTTCCACCTCTTCATTCTTTCTTGAGAGTGCATCTGCAACAACATTAAGCTTTCCTTTTTTGTAGATTATTTCAAAGTCATAACCCAGCATCTTTGTGACCCATTTTTGCTGCACTTCTGAAGATAGTCTTTGTTCCAAAAAGTGTTTAAGACTATCATGATCAGTTTTTACCTTGAAGTGTCTTCCCATTAGGTAAGTTCGCCATTTCTTTAGTGCATGCGGTATTGCTAACATTTCCTTCTCATAAATAGGTTTTTGTAAATACTTTCCTTTGATTGGACGACTTTCAAAAGCAATGGGTCTTCCTTCTTGCATTAAAACAGCACCAATTCCATTTCTTAAGGCATCACATTCCACAATAAAGGTTTTTGTGAAGTCTGGCGTAGCTAAGACCGGTGCTAGGCACATTGCCTCTTTAAGATGTTCAAAGGCCTTAGTTGCTTCAGGATTCCATGGAAATGCATCTTTCTTCAATAATGTTGTTAGAGGTGCTGCTATTCTCCCATAATTCTTAACAAACTTGTGATAATACCCTGTTAACCCGAGAAATCCTCGCAACTTCTTTATGGTTGTGGGAACTTTCCATTCCTTAATGGCTTTAATTTTGTTAGGGTCTACTTTAACACCCTCGTGAGATACAATATGACCCAGATATTCCACCTCTTGTACTCCAAAGAAACATTTGGATTTTTTTGAATATAATTGTTTCTCCTGCAATAGTTTGAGCACCCTGTCAACATGTTCAACATGATCCTTCCAAGACCTGCTGTAGATTAGTATATCATCAAAAAATACTAGCACAAATTTTCTAAGGAAGGCTTTGAAAATGGAATTCATCAACCCTTGAAATGTAGAAGGTGCATTGGTAAGGCCAAAAGGCATGACCAAAAATTCATAATGACCCTCATGAGTTCGAAATGCTGTTTTTGGAATATCTTCGGTCTTCATTCTAATTTGATGATATCCTGAACGAAGATCCAACTTGGTAAAATAAATTGCTCCATGTAATTCATCCAATAATTCATCAATCACAGGAATGGGAAATTTGTATTTAATGGTGAGCTTATTGAGCTCCCTATAATCCGGACACATTCGCCATGATCCATCCTTCTTATGTACCAACACTACAGGAGCAGAGAAAGAACTTTGACTGGGTTGAATTATACCCGCCTCTAACATTTCTGCAATCATACGTTCAATTTCGCTCTTTTGGAAGTAAGGATATCTATAAGGCCGGATGTTTGGAGGAACACTTCCTGGAATCAAATGAATACCATGATCATGATCACGAATAGGTGGGAGTCCTTTGGGAGTTTCAAACACCTTGGAATGATTGTCCAGGACTTGTTGGAGATCTGCAGAAATAGATGATTTTGATGTCGGAACTTCTAGTGAGCATAATTGTGCAATTACGCCTCGTTGTTCTTTCTTTAGAAGCTTTGTCATGACATTAGAGCTTATTATCCTTCCTGGCTTCCCTTCAATACCCCGTAATTCGACTTCCTTTCCTTCGGAAAAAAATTTCAAGAAAAGTTCTTGAAAATTAAAAGCTACCGTCCCCAAAGATTGTAACCATTGTACTCCTAGTACAACATCAGCACCTCCCATAGGAATGGCAAGCATTGGACTAGTCAATACATGTTCCCCCATGGTTAGCTTGATATTATGGCATTTTCCAGAGCAATTTATAGTTCCTCCATTTGCAACCATCACTTGACATTCTGGTGCTGGGTATAGGAAACAATTTAATCCCTTGGCTACCTTACAATGAATAAAATTATGGGTGCTACCTGAATCAATCAACACTATTACCTTTTTCTTCTTGATTTGTCCTTCTATCTTGAGAGTTTGAGGAGTGGTAATTCTTTCCAGTGCATTACACGATATGGTCGGATTCATTTCTTCCTCTTCTAGGGTTGGTTCCTGGTGTATATCCTCTTCTTGTTCATTTTATTCTTCCTCTTCACAATCTATGTAAAATAATTTCTTCTCAGCACACTTATGAACTTTAGTGTATTTGCTATCACAACTATAGCAAAGCCATTTTTCTCTTTTTTCTTCCAATTTTTGTGTTGTCAACCTTGTAGGTTGTGGAAATCTAGATGTAGCAACACTTCCTTCTTTATAGAATTGAGTGGTAGGCTTCCTTGTCGCCATTATTTTACATTCAACTTTTCTTGCCAACCTGAATGCCTTCTCCAATGAATCTGGTTCCAAAACACGAACTTCATGTTGGATGTTATCCTTTAAAGTGCCTATGAAGAGATCGATCTTGTGTTCCTTTGGAATATCAGTTACCCTTATATTCAATTTTTGGAAGTCCTCAATGTGCTGCCCCACTAAACCCTTTTGTTTGAGATTTATCAATTGGCTAAAGAAGATGTTGCTCTTTGTATCCTCATAATGTGCTATCATTTCCTCCATAAAAATTGACCAAGTGACAATTTTTTTACGGGAGCAAAGCCATCGATACCATACAAATGTATTTTGTTCTAAATGTAAAGTTGCAATATGTACCTTTTGTGTGTTTTTCACATTATGGAGATCAAAATATTGCTCCATCTGTAGTATCCATGTTACAGGATCCTTTCCATCAAACTTCCTCATATCCATTTTTGGAATATGGGTGTTCTTCCCTCCAACAGTAGAGTTTATGAAATCATGATTAACATTTATTTTGTTCTCATCATGAGTTTCCTCTACTATCTTTTCACCATTAGGAAAAATTTCTTGTATCAACTTTCCCAAACCTTCGATGTCTACTTTAAATCCTTCTTCATGTTTTCCATGTTGTCTTTCATTTTTTCATCGATCTTAGCTTCCATGTCATCCATCTTAGCTTCCATGCCCACTTCCATGCCATCCATCTTAGCTTCCAAACCATTCATCTTAGCTTCCACACCTTTCTTCAAGCCATCCATCTTAGTTTCCACTCCTTTCTTCAAAACTTCCATTTCATTTTTTGTTGTTCTTTGCAAGAGCGAAATTTGTTGCACTTGCTCTTGTAATTTTGATATGTCATGTTGTCATTCTTCGTCTTCATGAGTCATAGTAGAGCCTTCTAAAGGCTTAATGGGTGTTGAATTATTTTTATGGGCCATTTTAGAATCCAATATTGATATCTATTCTACAATATGCCCTTGCAATCAATTCAACTTGATTCTTCAAGACTTATGCAATTCGGAAAAAAAAATACACACCTTTTACTTGCTTTGAGGAGCTCGATATTGAAATTGTATTATCTTTTGGATTTCAGATCTTCAATATCTGAAATTCAGCATTGAAGTAGCCCTCTGAATTCTCTTTTGAATGCCAAAGGTCTGACCTGATTTGGATTCTCCAAGACAAAGTTGTGTCCAATCTCCCACAATGACCTAATTATGGACTGGTTCATTAGAGCGAACTTGTACGACTTGCCACGTGTCACTTTTTCGTCCTTTGTCTCCAAAATTGATAGACAAGAAACTGAAGTCTGTGTACTTTACGGAACTCCAATCCGATTCCCAGAGAGATAGTTATTGAACTTTTCCCACGATCACCTCTTTGAGATGCAATTCAGGAGCCTGAAAACGCACTACTTTCCACAGATCATATCTCCAAAACTATTGCTAACCAAGCTCTGAAATTTTTTGAAGAATTGTCTCAGGATTTTAGCTTTGCACCATAGGAATTTCAGATTCTGAACCTTCGTAGAAAAAAAGTTATAGTGAAAATACCACGATGACCTTTTTGGGAGCCTGAAAACAGACCTAACTTCCACAGATCATATCTCCGAAAATATTCCGAACCAAGCTCTGAAATTTTTAGAAAATCTTCCTTAGAATTTCAGCTTCGTACCCTAAATATTTTAGCTTCTGAAACTTCGTAGAAAAAAAGTTATAGCAAAAATTCCACGATGACCTGTTTGGAGCAGCGAAACCCTAGAATCCAAAGTTCTGATACCAAATGTTGTGTACCAGCTCCAAAAAGAGAAGAAATGAGATATCAACGCCTTAGAAATGAGCCACTTCGAGGGGGAAACCTCCAATACATTACATAAATGAAAAATTCTTGGATGATATAATTTACAAAACCTCCTTTTTATATATAGGAGTCCATGGGGCCATAATGTAATCCTAGTGGGCCACAATGTAATCCTAGCCAACCTAACAATAATAATTTAAGGGCACAATAATAACAAAATGGGGATTACAAGGGTACAATAATATCCATAAGGGGGTTACACTAACAATAATAAGGGACTATACTAGTGATATAGGGACCTAACAAAATCAGGTATCACATTGTTATTGACAATGGTAGTATTTAATACATGCCATTCAGAGGAGAGACCTCCAAGTGCGGTGAGAACCATTTCTCGATCAGATATTGTCTCCCAAATGACCAGAAGGTTATTTTTTATTTTGGTCAACTTTAGAAAATAGGATTGAATGGTTTCATCCCTGCCTTTCTTTAGATTCCTCAGTTGGTTCGTAAAGAATAGGATTTGATTTGCATTGTTGGCCTTGAACATGTTGACAAGCTTATCATACATCTCCTTGGATGTGCCCAGCTCAGAGATGTAGGCAAATAGAGTCTTATGAATTGAGTCCCTGATCATCAACTTTTCTTTGATTTCCCCCTTCTTGTACTTAGTCTTGGTGGCAACAGGTGCAATGGATGGAGGCTCTTGAATTTTACCCTACACATAGTCCATGACATCTTGGTCTTTCAAATTAAGATCCAATGCCATCTTCCAAGCATGGAAGTCTTCCTTCCCAGTCAATTTGTCATCAACTTTATATCCATTGTAGTTTGAGGTACCCATGCTCTTCTTCGGTGATTGCTACAAACTTGGGCTTTGTCTTCACCTCAACTCTAATACCATGTAAATTTTGTAGATGTTCTATGCTTGATGCAACTTTACTTTTTATCCCCAATATCAGACAACAATCACATAAACACGAAAGTAAAATGCTGATAGAACATACCAGTAAATTGACAGAAGACAAGTCAAAAATATATATGTGTGTTGGTGTGTTACGTTGGTCAATAGGATGCTTCAAACAACAAAGTCTCAATACGATAAGCCAACCAAAAGTGTCACATAACCCTCTCGGACAAAAATATCAGTCAACCCAAAGTCAATGAAAGTCAATGCTGTCACAGTCAATGGTCAACAAAAAACAACAACATCAAAAAGTCAACGCAGCCTAGTCAAAGTCAAAGTCCAACCTCGATTTCTGTGCCAATAAATGTGGACTACAAAAATCAAAATTATGGGATAGATTTGGGTTAGTTTGACCATGCATTGACCAAAGTCAACGTTGGTCAACTCTGCGCTAAAAAACCCTAGGTCGAAAACATAAAATCCTTTTGCTGTGTTTCCCACGTGTGGAGAAGAAGAGCCTCCAAGTGATGATCGAACCAATCAAATGAGGAGAGAGAATGTGTGATGATGGATGAGTGAAAATGACCTCCAACGTTTATTATTTATATCCATCAGTGAGGGTGTGTGACACAACTACTGGGGCTTCAAGCCTATATTTATTTTCAGGCTAAACTGCACATATTCTGAATAAATTCAAAATAAATGTTCTGGTCATCAGATCAAGGTGATATTTCGATCGATTTTTCACCTCTCTGAAAGAGGAATCTAATAAAAATATTGGCATCTTCATCTAAGCATCACATAATGGAGTTTGGACCTAGTTGTCAAAAATTAACAATGCGAGAAACCATAAATGATGGTGATGGCTCTCATGATACAAAAACAAAATCCATGAGAATGAATAATGAATCTGAATTCGAACACTCCCAAAATCATTTGATTGAAGGTTAGTGATGTGAACCATTAGTTGAATGTGAATAACCTACCATTGAGGCATGCAAGCTATAGGGTACTAAAAGGGAGTTTCTAGATCATCTTCCTAGATAATGAGTTGGAGTTGACATGAAGTGCTTTGTCAAAGGAGGGCCATAATGTTTCCCATATCATCAACACGAAACAAAGGATTTTGTAAAGTTTGAAAGAGTGATTCAGGATTGATGCAGAGAAGTTCAAACGGGGTATAAGAGGTTTGAATTTGCAGATTGTACTTCTCTTAAACATATTAGTGACACGAATCCAGAATTTGGAAGCATTTGAATTAAAATAGGATCAAAGGTCATGGTGAAAATATATAATCAAATGAGAGGAAAATGGATTTCCCAAACCCAGTAAGACAAGTGACAAAATGAGGATGTTCCAAACTTGAAACAAGATACAGATAAGTTTCATGTTCAATATCGACATACTTCCTTTCACACAAAATACATGATATATGTTTCCTTCCACTGCCCCCCACTAATTATAGTGAGTACCTCTTTATTTTTAATCTCAAGCTTGAAGAGGATACGATATGCTGGTCGTATAAGTTCCTCCTTCAAATGAATCCTGTTATAGGTGAATTTGGGCACCATTCCCATTGACCTGGTTAAAATGGACATCATCCCCAGAACCAATGAAATATGTTCTATCATCCCCTATCATTTCAGTTGCTATATGCCCTAAGACAAGAACAAGAACAAATAATCCATGACTTCCATTACAAGGTTTCCAAGATTTTAAGTACATGTTATATCACCTATGATCTCACCAATGCAGCCTCTCAAGGGACTAACTGCTTTGCATGTGTAATTACCTCCATTCAAGGGTGCTCTGCAAAGAACCTCCCAACATTCAAGAGTGCGTTGGTCAAATGGGAGCGAAATTCTCATTGTTCCAGAATCTCCACATGGCCAGTGCCTTCTAGAAGAGTCTATATGTGTCAAAATTCTAATCCATGTGTCCATATAACACCTCTGAGCTTGGGAACATGTATTTCCTATTATTAGAAAGTCATTGATTGTGAAACTACCTTCAGCTTCTCTATAAATTGAGCACAGATCCTAGTGCTTGAGAAGGAAGAGATTTGATAAAGAAATGCTGTTGGATTCTCAATTGAGTGTGTTATTAGAGTAATATGCTACTGGTGATATGTTTATTGTGATGAGGTTGGGATGAATGCTAGAGCTGGTGACATCAAATCAATCACTAGTTGTAATCTCCCCCTTCTATCCATTAATAAAGATTGCTGCTCATTTTCCCACATATGTATCTGTTTATGTTTCTATCTTTCATATCATGGATTCTTAACTAATGTATATGTTTCATGTTTCATTGATTTAAATGATTAAGATAAATAGCCATCTGTATATTGCAATCTCTTTGCTGCTTAGTGTTTATACTTGTAAGAACTAGTCTGGCGATCAAAGTTGGATTGGAAGCTACAACAAGAGAAACAAAAGGAGAATAGGAAGTGCTTGGATCACAAGTAAGTTCCTCCATCTTTCTGTGTGTCTATTTACTCTTAGGAAAAGTGCCTGCAAAGTCTTTGATCTGTTGTTCTAAATGAATAGCACCACATTTAGGGAATGTGTTTTATCCGTAATACATAATTCCGCATAACAAATTGGCGACTCCGATGGGGAATTTTCCCTTCATTCTTGGTGTGTTTTTGCCTGTGCTTATCCACCCAGTAACATCTACTTTCAATTATTAGGATTTTGAAAAAAATAATTGCATTAGAAGGGTGTTTAGTAGCTTGAATTTTGTTCTCTTCTGCGCCCAACGCACTGTTGGTCAAGACACAGTTCTTTGCATAGCATTGTCTCCCACTCAGGGGTGATTTGCAATGCACTATCTCTCCTTAGAGACTTTGTTTCCCACTAAGCCAACCAAATTCCCTTTGAATTTGTCATTGCCATCAAATTCAACCTTTTTTTTTCTGTGTTTTCAATTGTCTGATACCTCATAGAGATAGTGAATTTTCCTGAATCTTCCTCCATTGAAAAGTAAGTTTGTTCAATGTCTCTTTATGTGTTTTTCTTTATCATTAACAAATCAAATCCAAAGTATTTTATTTCTGCATTAGATCCATTTGTTTTCGTAAAGGAAATTTTTGTTAAATTCTTCGTTTCCTGTAGGAAAAGATGTAGTTCCATTATTTGTTTTTCTTAAAAGAGAAATTGTTGTTAAATTCATCGTTTCTCAAAGAAGAAAGCATTTTTTTTTTGGTTGATTTGATGCATATAGTTTCCTTTTTGCATTCACATTAAGGGAATGAAAAGAAAAACCTGCATTTGCATGTAGTGGATTGTGTGTTTCGCATTGGAACAAATTAGGAAAGCTGCATATTAGTTTGTGCTCTTTGTTGTTTGCTCTCAAAACTGATTGCTCTTTCCCCTTAGTAGCTAGGAATTTCATTGAAAAAAATAAAATTGAAAAGTTTGCTTATAATTTTAGTTTACATTTTAGGAATTACCATCACATCATCGCGGTGAACCTTGAAAGGAAAATTGATATACAATATCAACTTAAAATTTACATCAATTTATCTAAAAAAGCATTGGAACCATAACGATAACATTTAGAAGGTCTAGGCTAGAGACGTGTTCCGACGTCATAAAACATAACAGTTGTTGTTAATTGTCTGCAATACATTCCGAGTGTGATACCTCACTCCACGTACATAAGTATATCATAGCTCGTTCACGAGCCTTTGGGTATATCCGGCGGTGTTATAGTACGAAAAGTATAAAGGGGTGCTCTCACTGGGCCATTTCGCATTAGACAATGCCAATACAGATTTGGGCCTCCATGTACCTTTGGGTATATTTGGGAGGACAAATTTAGGTTTTTATCCATCCATAGTGAACCAATGCGGCCGTCTTGTAAATTGTGATACACCGAACACAGCATTCGAGGAGATTGTCTGCTCGTACTTCTTGGTTTCGTAGGAGGTATTCTACAGTTCACAGTTTCTTGGTAAACCTTTTGCCTAACATTACCCTTTGATTTTTTTAATTTTTTTTTGGTCATAAAATAAATCAGTCGTCGTGGAAGAATAAAATCCCTTTCCCCGTCGTTCGCGTAGACTTGCATTGAAACCACCTTTACCACCGAAAGTTACTTTTGGTCGGCGAAGGTGACATCACTCTATCGAAACCAGTACCATCAGTTCCTCTGGTGAAGCATCATCTTTACATATACCAGAGTCAGCACAAGTTGTTTATACAAATCCTGGTTCGTATACTATTAATCTGAAATGTGTGAACAAAATATTTCTTATACATAGATAGACAGTAGGGGCTTTTACTGGTTATTTCACCTTTACTAGAAAGGATGAAACTAGAAGCTTTTGGCCCTCTTACTGGCTCTGCCTAAAGAAATATGAAGTAAAAACTAAATCGATCTCGCAATGAAAGCATTTTTTTCTGTTTGCAAAGTATTCATTAACCATTTTTTATGTGTGAATAAGCAATTTCAGGTATTCTGCAATGGAAGTAATGTGGTTCGAAATGGAACGAATGAGTTTTGATCACTGTATAAGTCTCATTGTGAAAAGTGGAATTATTTAAAATTAACTTTTAATGTAGTAAACTCTAGAAATAAGCAGCAAGAATGCACAGCATAACAGTAAGCATTTTTTTAAGCAGTTCACCCCTCTCTTGGGCTACCTCTGCTGAGTCCAAAAGCCTCCAAATAGGCTTTTCCCTCTTTTATTAATGCTCAAAATAAGTATTACAACATGAAGAAAGCCTCAAAAGGTTTAAATAGCTGCAAAATCAGAATCAGAGTGCTGGAAACAGTAAAAATTGACTATTCATTCACCTCAAACAGATGAACATAGCCCAATACAGCTGATCATTCACAAGGCCCTGGTGGCTCCACAAGAAAATACGCTGATAAAACCTCTAACAAAGTGCCCTGATGGCTCTGCAACCTATTCCAACAGCTTCAGACTATTCCAATACCCCTAAAACAAAAAAAAATTCGCTCCAAAAGGACTTCCCTAGCCCAAGTTATGACTGAAACAAACTTTTCACAGTTAGGGCTAGGAAAGCTCCACCAAATGTGGAGAACTGCAGTTAATCCTGACAATTTTGCAGGGCGGTGCTATAATTTGGCACATCTCCATATCCACCGCCAGTTGGAAGGTGCTAAGGATAAGGCCCATAGGACCGCACCGATCGGAGGTGGTTTAATAACTATGAGTTATTTGCGGGTTTTGTAACGTTTAAACCATATGATATTAATGAACTCCGCAACGAGCGCGGGTCCATGGGACCACGACCCACCACTGCGCGCTGATGTGTGTTTGCCCCCGGTTCTGAGCCATAGGTCATAAGATGGAGGGGGCTGGCCCCCTTTCAGGCCCCACCCATAACAATTTTAAACTTTAAATAATAGTTCGAATCCAATGTTATTAAGAACCATTGCCATGGCCCAACGGTCAGGCCACCTACTTGTGTCCGCCCCGACCCGGGGTCGAACCCTGCCGCGTATAACAAAATTTTGCAACGCAAATTTCATTCAAACGTGGGGCCACGTGGTGGCCTCCAGGCTGGCCATGTGGCTCCCTCTGATTGGCTGCCATCAGAATATTCCGTAGAATATTTTGTGGAATATTCCACGAAATATTTCCAGAATATTTTGTGGAATATTCCACGAAATATTTCCAAAATATTTTGTGGAATATTCTTTTTTTAATAAAATATTTATAAAGTCAAATTGGCCATTGTTTTACTAAAATTGGCAAATTTCAAAGTTGAATAACTTTCTCATATAACGTCGGTTTTTAGTGTCGTTCACATCTACAGGATCGTTTTTCCGAGCTCTTTCCAGTCGTTCTGGTTTGGACCAGTTCTGAACAACTAATTTTTTAAGCATTTTTCCACAAAGGACTTGATCTCTTGATCACACCTCCCAAATGGAAAGATTTTGGACCCCAAAAGCTCTTTTATTAGTGAAACTAATAATGTGGAGATTGATTCTCCACTCTTCCACCCTTGAATAACTGAAATCTACCCGATTTCATCAAATGGAGCTTTTAAGAAAATGATAAACTGTCTCTGGAATCAACTGATCAACCCTGCTAAGATTGACAGAGACATGTTGCAAATGATTAAAATTTGCAGAACAACAATTGTAATCTGCAGAAAACAAACTTTTTCTACACTGATCAAACTTCCAAAAATACTTAAAATAACGTCCACCTTGCAAACTGTTCCCATGGCGAATTCGACCATACTAAAACCAACCTTTTCCCATGCTGAATGGTGTGTCCTCCTTGCTTGCACTGCTTTTCCTTGACACTTGATTCACTGCATTGGCTGACCCAAAAGGTAATTTGTGCAATATAACATCATCTTCTTTCAAAGACAAACTGTTATTAAATTGAGACAAATCATTAGCAACATCATAAAAAGGTGAATGCTCAAAATCTGGTTGTTTCAACATTAACAAAGTTAGACTTTGACTTGCATTAACCAGTCTTTTCAATTGACTTGCATGGAGTAAAGAAGATTCCAGATTCTTCTTGTGTGCTCTCACAATGTACTCTTTACCATCTTTGAACAAGTGATACTTGTTTTCATGGCGATGAAAGATGGCCTTCCTGTCAAATAAGTAAGGACTTCCCAAAACAATACCTGATATATCAAGCGGCACCACATCAAGTTCAACTGTGTCAGTAAAGTGTGCAGTTATTGCAAAGCGCAATATGCACTTTTTTGAGACTTGCAAATTGGAATCCTTGGATATCCCTCCAAGTGGATAAGGCTTCGGATGTGGAATGGTCTCAATTTTAAGCTGTTTGACCAAGTCTTTAGATATGAGATTAGCTTGTGACCCACTGTCAAACAATGTGTCAATTTTGGTATTTTTTGAAATTACCGTCATATGGAAGAGCTCTATCCTCCTCTTTTCTTCATGAGTATCTTTGTGACAATTTAAAGAGCTAGAACTAGGATTTGTGTCTTGCACCACTTCTTTCCCCTTAACGTTCTTTAAAACCATGGCTATGCCTTTTGTCTCATCTCTTGAGTCTGACCCTAAGGCTTGCTCAACTGTTGCTACAGTTTTCTCCTTTTCTTTGGTCTTGTTTTTGTGCTTGTATTTTTCTAGTTTCAGTTCAGGATGAAGCTTCCAACAATGATCTTCATCATGACTTGTCTTTGAACAGTTCTTGCAAAATAACTTTCCTTTTTCTTTTCTTGAATTTGCAATTCTTTTCTTTCATTTGTTTTTGAAATTACTATCCTCATCAAAAGTATTCTTTCCTCTAGCTTCTAAATGTGTAGCCTGGACATAGACTTCATCTAAGCTGGTAGGATTAAACATTAGAATAGTATGTTGAAGGTAATTGTGCAAACCTCCTATGTATTTTAACAAGGTGTCTTGAATTTGTAAGTCTACCCCAAGTAGAATTTCTCTCCTTCTAAACTCTTGGGTATAATATTGCACATTTTGACCCTTAAGTTGTCTAAAAATTTTCCAATTCATGATTGTCTTCTGAATATGAGCAAGAGGATAAAATTGTTTCTTAATAGCAGTAATAAACTCATTCCAAGTTAGAGTTATCTTACCATGCTTTTTGATCTCCTCTCTGGTCTTGGCTTCCCACCAAACCAAAGCTGCTCCATCCATTCTCAATAAGGCTAATTGGATTTTTGTGTCATCATCATGCAAATTCTGAATTCTTAGATAGAATTCTAGCTTTCTAATCCAATTATCCAATTTTTCTGCATTCACATCACCATTAAACATCGGTAACTCAAACTTCACATCAAGCTTTAACAAAGGATTTCTAAGAGATGTTTTTGTTTTGTGTGACTGATTAACAGAAGTTGAAGAGGATGATGTGGAGGAAGAGGATGACGATGGAGATGGTGGATCACCATTTCCTCCATTCCCTTTCTTAGACTTCTCATTGTCTTTCTTCCCTCCTGAAGAATCTCCTTCTTCTCTTTGGTTTCTAGACCCTTCTCCAGCAATCCTATCATTTCTCTCCTGATAGAGGATCCTAACCATCTCAGTCATGTCCAAGAAAGCTTTTCTAAAGACTCTTTCTTCTTCCTTGGGATCCATTTCTTCATGTACTTCTCCTTCTCTGGAAGACATGTTTGTGGCTAATTCTAAGGCTAATGAGGATGAAATGGAAGGTGGAGATAATGGCACCCTAGCCCTCCTTGGTTGAGGATTATCTTGTTCTCTAGCCAATTGACCTTCCCCTCTTTTCAATTTTAGCCTAGTAAGCATCAAATTTGCAGAACAACACAATTTCCTTGCACAAAAGTCACAAACTTTTTTAGCAAAACCTAGAGCTCTGATACCAATCTGATCTGAAATGTGTGAACAAAATATTTCTTATACAAAGATAGACAGTAGGGGCTTTTATTGGTTATTTCACCTTTACTAGAAAGGATGAAACCAAAAGCTTCTGGCCCTCTTACTGGCTCTGCCTAAAGATATATGAAGTAAACACTAAATCGATCTGGCAATGAAAGTATTTTCTTCTATTTGCAAAGTATTCATTAACCAATTTTTAGGTGCGAATAAGCAAGTTCAGGTATTCTGCAATGGAAGTAATGTGGTTCGAAATGGAAAAAATGAGTTTTGATCACTGTATAAGTCTCATTGTGAAAAGTGAACTTTTTAAAAATTACTATTTAATGTAGTGAACTCTGGAAATAAGCAGCAAGAATGCACAGCATAACAGTAAGCATTTCTTTAAGCAGTTCACCCCTCTCTCGGGCTACCTCTGCTGGGTCCAAAAGTATCCAAATAGGATTTTCCCTCTTTTATTAATGCTCAAAATAAGTATCACACCATGAAGAAAGCCTAAAAAGGCTGAAATAGCTGCAAAATCAGAATCAGAGTGCTGGAAACAGTAAAAATTGACTATTCATTCACCTCAAATAGATGAACATATCCCAATACAGCTGATCATTCACAAGGCCCTGGTGGCTCCACAAGAAAATCCGCTAATAAAACCTCTGACAGAGTGCCCTGATGGATCTGCAACCTGTTCCAACAGCTTCAGACTATTCCAATACCCCTAAAACAAAAAATAAATTTTCTCCAAAAGGACTTCCCTAGCCCAAGTTATGACTGAAACAAACTTTTCCCAGTTAGGGCTAGGAAAGCTCCACCAAATGTGGAGAACTGCAGTTAATCCTGACAATTTTGGAGGGCGGCGCTATAATTTGGCACACCGCCATATCCACTGCCAGTTGGAATGTGATAAGGATAAGGCCCATAGGACCGCACCGATCGGAGGTGGTTTAATAACTATGAGTTATTTGCGGGTTTTGTAACGTTTAAACGATATGATATTAATGAAATTCGCACCGGGCACGGGTCCACAGGACCACAACCCAACACTGCGCGCTGATGCATATTTGCCCCCAGTTCCGAGCCACAGGTCATAAGATGGAGGGGGCTGGCCCCCTTTCGGGGCCCACCCATAGAAATTTTAAACTTTAAATAATAGTTTGAATCCAATGTTATTAAGAACAATTGCCGTGGCCCAACGGTCAAGCCGCCCGCTTGTGTCCGCCCCGACCCGGGGTTGAACCCTGCTGTGTATAACAAAATTTTGCAACACAAATTTCATTCAAACGTGGGGCCACGTGGTGGCCTCCGGGCTGGCCACGTGGCGCCCTCTGGTTGGCTGCCACGAAATATTCCGCAAAATATTTTGTGGAATATTCCATGGAATATTTTCAGAATATTTTGTGGAATATTCTCTTTTTAATAAAATATTTATAAAGTCAAATTGGCCATTTTTTTACTGAAATTGGAAAACTTCAAAGCTGAATAAATTTCTCATACAACGTCAGTTTTCAGTGATGTTCACGTCTACAGGATCACTTTTCCGAGCTCTTTCCAGTCGTTCTGGTTTGGACCAATTCTAAGAAACTATTTTTTTGAGCATTTTTCCACAAAGGACGTGATCTCTTGATCAACTGTTGTCGAGACGGAGTTCTCACAGCTACCCATGGTCATGATCCATCCAATCAGTGAGACCATACCTCTCGAACTCGACATTGTTCAACTGGAAATTGATCCAAATCGTGTCTCTTTTTTTCCAGAACATCTAGATCTCGAAGTCAAACAACCAGAATTTGTTCTTGTATTGGTCGCTCCATAATTTATTGTAGCCATTGAGTCTCCCATATCGCGCAGTCAACCTCCTGAAATATACTTTGGGCCTGATAGAAAAATCCTTCCACCTGGTTTAATTTCAACTAAAGAAATACCACAAGACGAGACACCTTTAACTCCAACTCATGCTTTAGTGGGCAGGAGCTTTACGTGTACGAGTATTTTCCTCAATCACCTTCCTCTACTTTTGTTGATCCTATTTTACTTCAAGTTCCCGTAGATTCTATAGGGTATTCATTGGGTCATTTGACCATGGATGAGATAACATCCTAGATTGAACCATCTATTTCAGTTGCGACAACATCTAATGTTGCTTCATCTTCAATGTCTTGTCCATTGAATTCACCCATGTCATCATCTGGAATCTTATCTAGTTCCTCCCTTATGAGTACTAAACGACTTGATACTTTAATCCCATCAGTTATTCTCCTTGGTGGCCGGTGATACCACATAAATTACCCTCTTAAATTCCAAAATTCAATGGAAACCCTAGAGAAGACCCGTCAACGCATGTTATAAATTATCATTTGTGGTGCTTATCAAATGATGACTCCGTTAGACTACGTCTTTTCCAACACACACTCAAGTCTGGTTCGACTGAAGAATGAGGATGGTTCTTTTTCTGTGTCAACCTAGTTAAAAAAATGAAACAAAGTCACGAGGATAGTTCTTTTACTATTTCAACCTCGTTAAAAAATGAAATAGGTCATGAGCATAGTTCTTTTCTTGTGTTAAGCTCATTAAAAAATGAAACAAATCCTCCCCTATAATGAACATTCATTCCATCTAGCTATCAATAACTAGTATTATACTTAGGTGAATGAAATGAAGCTTGGGGGGCATCTGCTCTTACAGGGGGAATTTGAAATGAGCTCTTGCAGGGGGCATTCAAAACATTCTTAGCAATTTCACCCAATCAACAATTGAAGTTCGGGGGAAAAAACAAGTTCAGAGCTCCAAAATGCAAATGGTAAAAATGAATAGTAAAACTCTTTTAATTATTCATTTGATTATTTGCAAATAATATTTATTGTTGTGACTATGGTCTTATTCAATTTTTATCATGAAACAAGTATTTTTAATCCATTTGATGTTGTTCTGAACAGGTTTGCAACTGATGAGTAGATTAGTTGTGCACATTTATTTCAAGAATGATTTGACCACAAAGCATACTTTTATCCTTATTTTTCAAGCTTTGATAAAAATGAAAAATGACTTGAAGCACACTTTTATCTCTTTTTCGAGCTTCGATAACAGTGAAAAAGGAACCCCTGGAGTCTTCTTTTAGCTCTTTTCAGACTCCGATAATGTGAAAAGGTTGCCGAGCACTTGTCTTTTTGAGCTCATAAAAGTAAATGAATTGATATCTAATTAGTATAAGTTTAACCCTTTTTTGTACTAAGATAGATTATTTATGAAAAATGAATGCCTTAGTTGAACATGGCTAGGAGGTTCTCTCAGATATCATTTTACATTTTTCTTTTGTCCTTTTTTTTCAAACTCTCTAAATATGAAAAAGGACCGGGTTGTCACTGTCGTTAGACTCGTTAAAACATGAAATAGCAACAGGCTTGTCGATATTGGCAAGAATCAAGTTTCATTCATCGCTAGACTCGTTAAATTATTAAATAGCGATACATTATTCGCTCGAAGGGTTGAATTATAGATCAAGCATATTTTATCCTCCTCAAGGTTGTTAAAAAAAAAAAAAGAGGTACTGGTCAACAAATGACCGGGGAAAATTTGGGAAAGTGAACAAAACTTTTACGGTAGCAGGTCGCTCTTGAACATGACACTTCACTCCATCATCGTGACTGTTTGGGTTAGGTAATCTTCTTGACGGTTCATTCATACCTATGGTTCATCATACCTTCACTTCAGTTTTGGGTCAATGCTGCCAACTCATATCAGTGTCACTGATATGTTCAAGAGAAGTCATCCAGTGAATGCTCATCCTTTTGCAATACTCATAAACCTTCATTCTCATGACATTCATCCCTGAAAATTTCTATATCAAGTCACATTTTGTCTCTGAAACTAGTAACTCCTGTTTCGAAATAAAGTGGCTTCCTGTCGAAGTCAAATCATCATCCAGAAAGTTTACTTAGAAACATCAACTTCTAGTACCATGAGGCTTGTTATAGTATCGACAAGATCCTCTCTTCTGGACTTTTGACCGAAAGATTTTTTTTGACGTTCGACATCAAATCATCTATTCATGCCTTATGAAATGTACTGCAATACCTTGGGGGCCATTAACATCAATGGTGGTTCTCTCACGTTTGTTAATAGCTCACATCATTGGCTGGTAATCAAACAATTTATTACCATGTTCGACTACCAATCATATATTCGCATGGCTAGACTTGTACCCGAACGATCGAGTGAATGAGATAAGAAGATGTCGGATCTAGTTTCAACCATCTGGGCTATGATTTTAGGATTGTTGTACACATCATCTGTACGGTGACCTTACATACAAATCGTCATCCGAACATGGGCCTTTATCTGTAGGCATGTCTTTATTGGGAAACATTCCAATGTAGACAACTTTCTGCACTATGTACATGTTATTAGATAGTTTATGTGCTGAGCATGGAAATGCCTTCCCTTAGAAATTCATGATCAAGAGGATATATCATGATGTAATGTATTGTAATATTGATGTAGGTCACCACTCCGCTTTAGTTCTATCTCATCACAGTGTAAAGCATCTCATTCAAAAAATATTGTTGTTATTCTGACTTCATGCTTTAGGGGGAAGCTGTTATAGGTCAATTTGGGCACCATTCCCAATGACCTGGTTAAATTGGACATCATCCCATAACCAATGAAATAGGGTCTATCATCCCCTATAATTTCAGTTGCTATATGCCCTAAGACAAGAACAAGAACAAATCATCCATGACTTCCATTGCAAGGTTTCCAAGATTTGAAGTACATGTTATATCACCTATGAGCTCACCAATGCAGCCTCTTAAGGGACTAATTGCTTTTCATATGCGGTTACCTCCATTCAAGGGTGCTATGTAAAGCACTTCCCAACATTCAAGAGTGCGTTGGTCAAATGGGAGCGGAATTCTCACTGTTCCGGAATCTCCACATGGCCAGTGCCTTCTAGAAGAGTCCATATGTGTCCATCTAACACCTTTGAGCTTGGGAACATGTCTTTCCTATTATTAGAAAGTCATTTATTGAGAAACTACCTTCAACTGCTCTATAAATTGAGCACAGATCCTAGTGCTTGAGAAGGAAGAGATTTGGTAAAGAAATGCTGTTGGATTCTCAATTGAGTGTGTGATTAGAGTAATATACTACTGGTGAGATGTTTATTGTGATGAGGTTGGGATGAATGCTCGAGCAGGTGACATCAAATCAATTGCTGGTTGCAACCTCCCCCTTCTATCCATTAATAAATATTGCTGCTCAGTTTCCCACATATGTATCTGTTTATGTTTCTATCTTTCATATCATGGATTCTTAGCTGATGTATATGTTTCATGTTTCATTGATTTAACTGATTAAGATAAATAACCATCTGTATATTGCAATCTATTTTCTATTTAGTGTTTATACTTGCAAGAACTAGTCTAGCGATCAAATTTGGATTGGAAGCTACAATAAGAGCGATAGAAGGAGAATAGGAAGCGCTTGGATCACAAGTGAGTTCCTCCATCTTTCTCTGTGTCTATTTACTCTTAGGAGAAGTGTCTGCAAAGTCTTTGATCTGTTATTTTAAATGCATAATACCACATTTAGGGAATGTGTTTTATTCCTAATACATAATTCTGCATAACAAATCCATCCTAGTATTTTTAGCTAGACCTAGGAAGGATTAGAGTGGTCTCGTCATGGTGACAAGTCCTTCGTCATTTTAGTTTTATGAGTCCAACGGAGGGGTAAATCGACATATTTTTCATGTTTCGAGAGTTTGAAAAAGAGGCGAAAAGAAAATTCCCAATATCCCTTTTCGTATATAGTCTCTTGAATCTAAAAAAGTAGAAAACAATACTCAAGAGAACCTCTTAGTCATGTTTGACTAAGGTATTCATTTTTTGTAACTAGTTTATCTAAGTCCAGAAAAGGGTTAAACTTATACCCAGTAGACGTATTTTCATTTACTTTTACAAGGTCGAAAGGAAAAGTGCTTGAATTTTTTTCATATTTTGGGAGTCTGAAAAGAGATGAAAGAGGAATCCTCCTGGAGGAACGGGTGGTATAAAAGGTAGCAGTTGGTTACGTTGATGATGGAACTGCTCAAAAACACGTAAAGGTCAAGAGGTTGGCTAATAATACCACTAATCGCAGCGGTTCCCCAGACAAGGGTAAAAAAACCAACTGAAAGCGTATGGTCGGCCAAGCAGATGGTGACGATGGAATGACAAAAGCCAAGGTTCATCTGGTAGAAGAGGCTAATAAAAATGGAAATAACAAGAGGTAGAATGAGAATGGTTTCATTTTACACAATCTTGAAACATAGGAAACTATACTTGAAATTGGTTTCATTTTTTAACAAGCTTGAAACATGAGAAAAGCTATGCTTGAGAGTGGTTTCATTTTTACAGAAGCTTGAAAGAAACAAAAACTATGCTTGGAATAGGTTTACATGTCCCCAGAATAATGACTCAATTCGAGGTACATGCCCCCAAAGCTTCATTTCATTCACCTAAGTAGACTATTGGTTACTAACAGGTGGATGGAATGAAGGTTCATTTATGAGATCAAGTGAAAGACTCGACTGGGAATATACGAGATCTAATCAAAGAATCGAATTGAAAGGGGATTTGTTTCATTTTTTAATGAGCTTGACATAGTAAAAAAACTGTGCTCATAGGGACCTATTTAATTTTTTAAAAGGGTTGACATAGTAAAAGAACTATCCTCATAGGAACTTGTTTCATTTTTTAACGAGGTTGACATAGTAAAAAAACTATCCTCATAAGGACATGTTTCATTTTTTAACGAGGTTGACACAGTAAAAGAATTATCCTCATAGGATTTTTTTTCATTTTTTTAACGAGGTTGACAGGGTGAAATAACTATCCTCATGACACCTTGTTTCATTTTCTAACGAGCTTAAAACAAGAAAAATAACTTTGTTATGACACTTTGTTTCATTTTTTAACAAGCTTGGCATAAGACAAGGAAATATGCTCTAACACCTTGTTTCATTTTTTAATGACCTTGACACAAGAAAATGAACTTTTCTCTAGAGAAATTGATCATATCCCATAAGAGGTCATGGCTTCCAAGAGGTTCTCATAAAAGGGGAGCAAAACACTCTGGAAGGGATACATATCAAGGGATCTAATGTAAATACCAGGATCCAATGCCCCTAGAACATGATGCACTATATCACTGACTAGATCATCAATAGACACAAGATCAGTTTTAGTTCCAGCTTGTGGGAGCCGTGTGTTGAGGTTGACTTGGGCAGATGGAGACCTCAACTAGGAGAATATATTGTAGTGATTAGATTGGGTGCCAATGGACAGGTGGAGAGTAGCGTGTTGGCTACCCAAAGTATCCCTTGAAAATCCACATGTTGTGTAGGAAATCCTTTCTACAAACAGAAACGATCCCTCTAGTCCTATGGGAGGATCTACCAACAACAAAAGAGAATTACATGTAATATTTCCTAATTCATACTAGAAAATGAAAAGGAGGATTTATCTCCTACCTTCCTCTAATTCTAATACCCTTGATGTCGACCTTGATTCTTTTGGTCCTGTTGTATCTTAAGAAACAATCCCTTGGCTGTGGTAAGGAATCAGTGCTCAAGACATTTATATAAATATGTCACAGAAATATTATATCAAATGGTATTTTCTTAATCACCTTTAGAGATTTATTATTAAACCCTCAAGAATCAAATGCAATAAATGCTTCATAAAGAACATGAAGGAAGGAAGCCCAAACTGATATGATGATAAACAAAATCTATCACTTTAAACTTTAGAAGAATTTTAAGATAGTGGAATAGTTAAAATGAAGGAGCGCCCATTAAGGATATTTAACTCTTATTCACATATGTAAAAAGAGATCCACAACTTCATTACTTCATTTTATTCATAGAAAGAAAATACATAATGGAATCTGGAAAACATATCAATAACAAAAAATGCAAGAATCTTGATCTTCATTCATTAATCATCTAAAAATTGAGTACAAAATTTTCATTAGTCCAAAGGTCCAACACTCGGAACCCTTTCCTTTCAATTCTTTCTCTTTAAATACAATGTAAAACAGTTTGTAACTGCTGAAACTACTCCTAACTTCTCAAACTACTTGAAACTTCTCAAACCACCTATTACATATCATCGAAATGTATTATTACAATTACATTCTCTTAAAAGAGATAAAATAAAACTTAAATCATAATCTATTTGTTAAATATGAACTGATCCCGCTACTGCTGTATTTTCTTGATTTGCTGACTTGTCTTTCTTTGAAGTTAAGGGATATTTAGGTAGAACAATCATCCAGGATCTGCATTTCTTCCACATTTCAATGTTTGTATTAGGTGAATTAATCAGCCTGTGATACTCTAATATAAATGCAATGATTCTATTGAATGTTGGTCTCTATGTAAATAAGGTTTTCACCAACCATAATAGCTGAAAGTGTCGTTAAAGAAAGTTAATCATTGTTGCCCCTTTCAAAATATGAGTCTTCTAATGCGTGTTATCCACCTTGCTTTTTTCTAATATCAGTAGTGGTTCATAAGAATCCCATGATAAAATACTGCCTCCAAGGCCCCAGCATGATGGTAATCCTGCCCTAGCTCTTTTGTCATACATATTGCCAAATTTGTTTACTGCTTCCTTAATCTCTATCAAATTCTTCTTTGTGATCTTCCTGAAATCATTTTTAACAATAAATTTGTTAATATCTATAGCATATAGAATCCTATCTTTAATCTCATTCTCCTCTAACTCTTGATCAATCTTCGAATCAATGAAATCAATAAATTTCTTTGCCCAAATTGCTCTGTTAATAGTCTTCTACTTGATTTCCATAACCTCCTCTTCGAAATATCTGATAATACTTCTTTCTTCTGATACAATAGTCATATATCCCCATGCTTCTTTCATCTCTTCAATGATATCATTCCAGATGATGTCCTTAGTTTGTATCAGAGATATATTTCCCTTCAATTTTTCCTTTAGACTTGTAATCTCAACATTAGTTGTTTGGCAATCTGTCCTGTATTTATTAATTTCCCCATCCTTGGCTTGCATTATATTTGTTACTGTCTCCAGATCATTTTTTTCCCTCTTGAGATCTCTCTCTTCCATCTTCAGTTCAGTGTTCAATTGAGATATCTGTGCTGCTGGATCATCATTTCTAGATGGAAAAATAATAGTGCAGGAATGATAATCAATCTGATTCTGTAATGACATCACAATTTCTTTTAACTTAGTAATTTCTTCCTCTTTCTGCAAGAGCTACTGAAGAAGGCTCTCTTTCTCACTTTCCAATTCTGCCACCTCTGCTGTCATAGAATGAGTAGGTAACTTCAAATTTTTCTTCAACACAGAAATCTCTGATTCTGCACTTTGTAGCAAATTTTTCACAACAGACCTGTCATTTGGATCTACCCCAATCTTTACAATTATCTTCTTAAGTTCTTCATTTTGTGTTGTCAAAGCCCTGGAGTTAGCTTTCTCCAATTTTAGTTTCTTGATGACCTTCCCTAGCATGTTCTCAGCCTTAAGAGCCATTGCATTAGTTTTGATCAAATCATTCACTATCAGTCGACCTGTTTGCATATGTAAATTTACTTTATCAAGAAAAGGAATCTTTATTACATCAACAGTTAGATTTACAATATTAAAATTATTGGATGACCCTATAGTCATATTAGAGGGATGAGAAAGAGCAATCTTGAACTATTGTTTTTCAAGATCCATGGCAGTCAACAATATTGTTTGATCTGGAGTTATTTGATAATCAACCTGTGCCTCCATGATAGCCTTCATCTTTTGATTTCTTTCAAAAATATGAGCAAATACTTGTTTAATCAAGGGTACTTTCTCCTGAGCATCTCCATGTCTTCTTGGTGAGGCTGGGGCATTTTACTCATCTCCTATTTGAAGTGAGAAACCAGGTTGAGCACCTGCTAAGTCTTCATTGAACTTTGTTATCTTTTCGGCTCTTTGCTCTTCATCTTCTGAATCAACAACTACTTCTTTACTCCTCTTGCTAGATTTATCAGATATGACAGGAGTTTGTATATTTGAGCCAACAGAACTTGAAAAACCCTTATTTGCTAGCTTCTCTATGTCAGATCTTCTTTCATGAACAAATGATGAATAACCATTTTCAATTCTCCTATTTGAAATCACTTTATGGGGGTCATAAGCCCACTTATCTCCTAGCAGCAAGTGCATTCCATCTAATATCATATTAAATTCATCAGCTGCTTGTCTCATTTTGACTATAAATGGACCCACAAACATAGGTAGCTTAAACATATGACCCTTTTTCATAGGTACAAAATGTATTTGGTCAACATTTAAAATCTTCCTAATGAACTCTAAAGAAAATAATCTCATAGGTACAAATATAGGAAGCCTATATGGTTCTACCCCAGCCCCATAAATTCTAATCTTTGAATAGTCTTAATAAACATACCAAGCTCCAAACTTACAATTTTTTCCCAACTGTAGGAACTCTTGAGCCTTTGGCATGAAACATGGAGGAGAAACCCCATTCAAAATTTTATATGTAGTAGACATAAAATGATTTTCAAAATAAAACAGACCCTCCTCATTTCGTTCTTCTCTTACTACATCAATTAAAAACACTACTGACTGCCTCTTTTTATTTACATCCATGATATTTAACCCCAAATGCAATATTTCTTCCACATTTTGATATAAAAAGAGGTAAATGATAAGAGAGGGGAACCTGAATGACCCAGTGAGTGATAAACTCATGAGTTGAGTATTGACAACTTCTTGCCAATATGAAGGAATATCTAGCACTACCCTTGGCTTCATCATTAATGCAAACATTCCTAGAACTGATTTGTCAATTAGGATGTCATCTTATTTTTCCAATATCTTTGAAATACACCTCAGCATCGGTTGGACTTCTGCGTCAAAAAATTCCATGGAGAATTGTTTGATGTCAAGTACAAACCACTTTGTATCTGGCTTCAGGAAAAAGACAAATTGATTGAATTATTTACCTGCAAGACTATCATAATGTGCTATCAATGAATCATCAGCGAATTGGACATAGGATTCTGACTCTGGGTAACACAGGGCTTGACGAATTAGTAGGGCTGAAACTTGCAAGACATTTTCTCCTAGATAATTCATACAAAACATTTGTTTGGGTACATAATGGACACTAGCCAGTGCGCAAACTCAGGAGAAAGGTGCGTTCTTGGAATACATGCATACAATACACCTGTTTTGTCCATGGTGGAGAAAATTGGACATGTTTTTTCATTCAGACAGACATGTTGATCGAATTGGAGGTGATCTAAAGAGTAGACAGTGTCTCGGATATCCCTCTCAGTGTCCATGAGAGGAATATGGTTGGATGAGATAGAAATAGATGAACGCTTGGCCATAATTCTGCTTAGGGTGGTGAATAATGACAAGGTGGCAGACAAAAATGGAAGACACAGGCGCAATAAAATTGAAAAGTACAGAGAAACAACAATAACCTTGCGAAAAGAGGAACCAATTTTAAATAGGTGGCACAAGGCTTATGAATTAAATTATGAGCTGACGCACTAAAAGACCGTTAAATGGTACCATAACGTGGTTGATAGTTGTTGCTAACTAGCGGATTACGTCACTGCGGGAGGCCTCAAAGGTATGGAGAGCTCGTCCGGGTCATGCCCCCGTAGTTAATCCCGACCGAAGATCTTGATTGGACCCGCAGTCAACGGGGTCAACTGCAGAGGCACCCTCCTCATTAACTTGCATGTTGTATGCGCCCGCCGGTTGCCGCTTTTATCTCCTGTCGAACAAATCTTCGGATCCCACTCACAAACTTGCTCATTTATTAACTAAGCGTTGGGACCCACCTTCATGAATCTTTTAAAGTTTTTAACTTTAAACTTATACAAAATATTACATCTTTATGCTAAAGTATGAGAAAATTTGTACTTTAACATACATTTTATATTTTTCCATTTTTTTTGCATTTTTGAAAAATTAAATTAAAAGACATTGCAAATGAGCCAAAACATCTGGCTCCACTTGGGGATAGTGTTTTTTGACAAAAAACACTAAGAACTGTAGATTAGTGCCTTCACTTCGGGCATGGATTCAAATGTTGTTTGATGAAATATGAACAATGAGAAAACTGAATATGTACAATGGTGGACCATAAAATATCAATGTTGGAAATAATGTTTGAGATACTGCCCATTCACAGGCATCTCCACTGTTTCTCCATCAATATTCTCCAGCATGAATGTGTTATTTGATCTAGCCTCAACAATCTTGTATGGGCCATACCAGAGTGGATCAAACTTACCATGCTTTCCCTTCTCTTCTCTTCTGGTATCCCATCTTAATACTAAATCTCCACTTTGAAAAAGAATCTCTTTTGATTTTCTATCAAAAATGGACTTCATATTTTCTTGGTAGGTGATCAAATTTTCTTTGACTTTGTTCTTTCTCTCACTTGATTCTATAACCTTGTTCAGCCTTCTTACCAACGCATTAGGCTCTTCTTGTGCTTCTTGAAGAAAAGAAATCATTGATCTAGCCAATTGAGTAGGAAACAAAGCTTGAGTAGCATAAAACCGTTCATAAGGAGACTTACCTGTAGATCTTCTAATAGTCACTCTTACTACCCAAAGAGAAAATGCCAATTTTGAATCCCAATTTTTCTGATTTTCATTAATTGTCTTCTTGAAGATCTTAACCAATGTCTTGTTGGAAGATTCAGCTAGCCCATTTCCTTGAGGATGATATGTTGTAGAGTGAGATAGAATGACATTATGTGTTTGACAAAAATTAATGAATTTGACTGAATTGAATACCCGGGCATTATCAGTTACAATATTGATTGGACACCCAAACCTGCTGAAGATTTTTTCTTCCAGAAACTTCATTACTACCTGATCATTTTCCTTTCTGGTAGGTATTTCCTCCACCCACTTTGTGAAATATTCAATGGCATTTAGAATCCACTTGAACTTCCCACTTGATGGTGGATTGATTTCCCCAGTAAAATCTAATCCCCATTGCCTAAAGGGTTCTTCAACAAACACTGGGAGAAGAGGTAGAGGAGCTAACCTTTTCTTTTCTACAAACAATTGACATTTCTTGCAGCTTCTAACCAGTTTGTATACATCAGCAAACAAGGAGGGCTAGTAAAAACCTGATTTGAGGATTTTATGAGCAGTAACTTTCCAACTATAATGGCCTCCACATAGATTTTCATGATATGCTTTTATATCTTCCATTGATTCACCTTCTATCAAACACAACAAAAAAATGCCAGAAGGATCCTTCCAATATAACTTAGCATCAATTATGACATACGGCTGAGATTTGAGGTTAAGAGCTTTGTATTTTTTTTCGTCCAGTGAGGTTGGGCAAGAGAAAAAACATAAGTAATGAACAATATCCTTATACCAATCAGAACATAGGAAATTTTATTTAATTTTTGTCTTTGGAATTCTTTGACTGCTTTCCTCAGTAGCTTCATATAAAGGTGCCAGCAAATTAATTCCCAAAGCTTGAAAATTCGACTCTATTAATAGCTTTTCAAAACCTTGTCCTGTGACCAATTTGGTAGGTTTAATACTTAAGTCATATTCTTGGATCTTAGCTATCAATTTTCCTCTTTTTCCTTCACATCACTTTGAATCAACACATCCTTCACATCAGAGTTAGGCACATAAGCAACTATCTGAGACTGCAACACATAAGTCCTGAATGCTTTTAATGCTTTAACTAAAGCATACACTGTTTTTCTAAAATTTTATATTTAAGTTCAGCATCCCTGAGAAATTTACTGAAAAATACCACAGGTTGTTCTTTGCCCTCTTCATTCTTCTGCAACAGCACAACAAAAATGGTAGTAGGTGATGTAAATGAAAATATTTGAAAATGCTTCTAATAATCTGACTAATCAAAACAAGAGCTTCCTGAAGAGCTTCTTTAATCCTAGCAAAGGATTCTCTAGCATCCTTTTCCCATTTTACTTCAACATTCTTCTTCAGCATATTTGTTATGTTCCTGACAATTTCAACATAATTTGGGACAAATCTTCTTAGGAAATTTATTTTTCCTAAAAACTTTTGAATATCCCTTTTACTTATGGGCAAGGAAATTGTCTGGATAGTTTCAACTCTTGTTGGATCAATTTTCAATCACTGATTTGAAACTATATGTCCTAACAACTTTCCTTCCTCCAAAGTAAACAAGGATTTTTTGGGATTCAATGACAACCCAAACTTTCTGCATTTCAAGAAAGCCTTATGCAAATGCTCCAAGTGTTCATCATCTGAGCTTGAAAATATAGTCACATCATCAAATATATGACTAGAAACTTGTCACCCACAAATTTTATGTCCATTGCCCTTTGAAAAGTGGCACCTGCGTTCATAAGACCAAATGACATCCTGGCATACATGAACGTTCCCTAAGGTGTGGTAAAAGTTTCTTTCTTCTGATCTTCTTTTTCAATAGCCACTTGGTTGTACTCGGAGAAACCATCAACCATAGACAATCTATATGCTCCTGTCATTTTATGTAAAACGTAGTCCATCGTAGGCAAAGGATAATTGTCTTTAAGTTATGCTCTGTTTAAATTCCTGAAGTCAACACATAGCCTTATCTCTCCATTATTTTTCCTCACATGAACTAGGTTAGAAACCCAGTCCAAATATCTAAGTGGGACTATAATTTTTGCCTGCAACAATTTCTTCACTTCCTTTTCAATTGGAGCAAGGAGAAATGGATTGATCTGCCTAAGTTTTTTCTGTGAGGCTTGACTCCATCCTTCAATGGTATATTGTGTTGAATAATACCTAGATCGTATGTTTTCAAATCCTCATAGGACCATGCAAATACATCCATATTTTTTTGAAAAGATCAATGTACCTTTCTTTATAATTCTTAGGGACACCTTTGAATAACTTGACAACCTTGGGCTCCTATTGAGTTCCCAGATTACAATATTCCATATCACCCTCTTGAGGTACCTTCTTTTGATCTAGTGCTACATCATTTGAATCAAACAATATTTCAAGAGGAACTAATCCTCTAGGCAATATATTGTCTTTCAACTGGATTATTTTCTGATCACCTATTGATTGCTTAATATTTTTCAAGTCTTCATTCCGATCAATCCGTTCACTTTCTTGATCTATTTCACTATCTTCAAAGTTTTCAATCATTGGCAGGAATTTTTTTATCTTCTCATCATCTTCAAAAACCTGCCAATGCTTAACATTGTCAAGAATGGAGAGTCTATGCCTCAACTCAATCTTATACCTTAGTTTCGGATTTATAGGTGGCTTGAAAGTACTAGTTGCAACTGCCAGTGAATCTTCCATTCTATTTTCTTCTCTTGGAATGAACTGAATATTCAAAGCTTCAAAATAATTCTCAATCATGTCCCATACTTCATTCCTATACGATCTCAACCTTGGATGCTTGGTTTGACAAAGATTCTTAATCTGTCTAATAATCAACTGAGAATCACCAAAAATGGAAATAAAATGGATTCCCATTTTTTTAGAAATTTGAAGACTCAAAATTAATACCTCATACTCAGTTACATTATTTTTTGATTCGAATTCAAGTTTAAAAGAAAAAGGAAAAAAATTACCTTCTAGAGATATCAGTAAAAATCTAGCTCCTATGCAATATTTTGAATAGAGACCATCAAAATAACACTTCCAAATTTTGTTTGAACCCAGCTCATTATGTACAATTGCTGAAGAGAGCTGCTTCTCTGAGTCTTTAGAAAACTCTAAATCTTCATGCAACATAAAACAAGAAAGATCTTCCTTCTCTTGACCATAGATAGGGGAATTTCCTGCATCTTTCTTTGTGGTAGTTTTAACAAATTTTGTCTCTTTGTATAACCTTCTTTCTTCCCCATTGAACACAGGAATAATAGCATATGTGAAGTCCAATTTTAAAACACCTCCAAGCTTCGCTCCCCAATATTTGGAAAAAAGCATACCAAATCTAGCTAGAATATCTGCAACCACTACATCCATCATGGTACTTTTGGCTGGAATTTGGGCCAGGGACACCACCACGTCTTTGATAAGTCCAACACACTTCACCCTTTTTGAATCAAATGAATATAGGTCTCTATAGGGTTTAGTAACTTGTAAATTCAATTCTTTCATTACAGATAATGGCATGAGATTATGTGATGCACTAGAGTCCAACATGAAATTATGAAGAATGAAATCATGAAGAAGAAGTGATATATAAAATGGGGGAACAAAAGAATCTACCTCCTCCACATGTGGACCAAAAGTGACCACTGGTTTTTCCTCTTTCAAATTCACAGTATCACTAATATCATCAGACTGAGAAAGATTATTAAATTTTGAAATTTCCTTCTTATAACCTGGTGTCTTAGCTAGCTCAAGAAGGGGTACTTGGATTTTGACCTTTTCTAGATCTTTGGATAGACTGAAAGCTTGATTTTGTTTGATAGTATTGTCAGGTTCTTCTTGATTTATGTTAGGATTAGAAATCTGTTCAGGCACAGTAACAACCTTTTCCAAATTATTAGTATCAATAGACTTATTTCGGGAAGTCTCAGCCTGTTGTTTTTCAGTTGGGTTTCTAGAAAAGTTCCACCTACTGGATTTAGAAGGCTCCTTGGGTTTCCGAGCTTTTCTAGAAACCCAAAAACATTTAAGCAGGGGTTGCCATGTTTATGCCTTGATTAACCGCTCCTTGAGTAGGTGGGGTTTGCGAAATAGTTGTGCATGTGGATGAATGGGGTGAAACAACTGATATGGGAAGGGGTTAATGAACAATAGCAAAAGAACCAACAACTGTATTGGGTTGAGCTTGTGTGAATGTGAATGAAACAGACTCAAAATCTTGTTCTTTTAACCTTGGTTCTTGAAAATGGACTGGTGGGGATAAGGATTCTTGTTTCAAGAAAATGATTTTCCAGGAAATATCCTTAGATGAAGGGTTATGTGAACTGCTGCCAGGTGCAAACAGTGTAGGATCAGGTGTAGAAAATGTTTTGGGTTTCTGAGCTTTTCTAGAAACCAATTTTTCAGGGTCTAACAAAATAGGAGCTTTCTGTTGCGAGGTATTTGACCTCATATGTGGCATTTTATACGCCCAAATTATGGAATAAAAACAGAGCCTGATATTTCCTCCTCTTTGAACAACCAGAGGAAATATGACAAAAACCCAGGGAATGAACTTCGCTTCTTCGTCCCCAGCAACAACACCAAAAAATGTTGTATCTTAAGAAACAATCCCTTGGCTGTGGTAAGGAATTAGTGCCCAAGAAATTTACATAAATATGTCACAGAAATATTGTATCAAATGGTATTTTCTTAATCACCTTTAGAGATTTATTATTAAACCCTCAAGAATCAGATGCAATAAATGCTTCACAATGCCATTATCTATTGATATTAAATGGAGTGTTAAGAAGAACATGAAGGAAGGAAGCCCAAACTAATATGCTGATAAACAAAATATATCACTTTAAACTTCAGAAGAATTTTAAGATAGTGTAATAGTTAAAATGAAGGAGCGCCCATTAAGGATATTTAACTCTTATTCACATATGTAAAAAGAGACCCGCAACTTCATTACTTCATTTTATTCATAGAAATAAAATACAAAATGGAAACTGGAAAACATATCAATAACAATAGATGCAAGAATCTTGATCTTCATTCATTAATAATCTGAAAATTGAGTATAAAATTTGTAGTAGTCCAAAGGTCCAAAACTCAGAACCCTTTCCTTTCAATTCTTTCTCTTTAAATACAATGTAAAACAATTTGTAACTGTTGAAACTACTCCTAACTTCTCAAACTACTTGAAACTTCTCAAAACACCTATTACATATCATTGAAATGTCTTATTACAATTACATTCTCTTAAAAGAGATAATACAAAACAGAAATCCTAATCTATTTGTTGAATATGAACTAGTCCCGCTGCTGCTGTATTTTCTTGATTTGCTGACTTGTCTTTCTTTGAAGTTGAGGGATATTTAGGTAGAACAATCATCCAGGCTCTACATTTCTTCCACAATTCAATGTTTGTCTTAGGTGAATTAATTAGCCTGTGCTCCTCCAGTCTAAAGGTAGTGATTCTGTTGAATGTCGGGCTCTCTGTAAATAAGGTCTTCACCAACCATAATAGCTGAAAGTGCCTTTGAAGAAAGTTAATCACTATTGCCCCTTTCAAAATATGAGTCTTCTCATGAGTGTTGTCCACCTTTCTTTTTGCTAATATCAGTAGTGGTTCATAAGAATCAAATGATAAAATACTGCCTCCAAGGCCCCATCATGATGGCAATCTTGCCCTGGTTCTTTTGTCATACAGATTGTCAAATTTGTTTACTGCTTCCTTAATCTCTGTCAACTTCTTCTCTGTGGTCTTTCTGCAATCATTTTTAACAATCAATTTGTTAATATCTACAGCATATAGAATCCTATCTTTAATCTCATTCTCCTCTAACTCTTGATCAGTCTTTGAATCAATGAAATCAATAAATTTCTTTGCCCAAATTGCTCTATTAATAGTCTTCTGCTTGTCTGCCATAACCTGCTCTTCGAAATCTCTGATAATGCTTCTTTCCTCTGATACAATAGTTAGAGATCCCAAAGCTGCTTTCATCTCTTCAATGATATCCTTATCTTGTATCAGAGATATATTTCCCTTCAATTTTTCCTTTAGAATTTTAATCTCAGCATCAAATGTTTGGCAATCTGTCTTGTATTTATTAATTTCCCCATCCTTGGCTTGCATTATCTTTGTTACTGTCTCCAGATCATTTTGTGCCCTCTTGATATCTCTCTCTACCATCTTCAGTTCAATGTTCAATTGAGATATTTGTGGTGCTGGATCATCATTGCCAAATGGAAAAATAATAGTGCAGGAATGAGAATCAATCTGATTATGTAATGACAACACAATTTATTTTAACTTAGTAATTTCTTCCTCTTTCTACAAGAGTTGCTGAAGAAGGCTCTCTTTCTCACTTTCCACTTTTGCCACCTCTACTGCCATAGAATTCTCCCGTGTAGGTAACTTCAAATTTTTCTTCAACACAGAAATCTCTGACTCTGCACTTTGTAGCAAGTTTTGCACAACAGACCTGTCATTTTGATCTACCCCAATCTTTACAATTATCTTCTTAAGTTATTCATTCTATGTTTTCAAAGCCCTGGAGTTAGCTTTCTCCAATTTTAGTTGCTTGATGACCTTCCCTAGCATGTTCTCAACCTTAAGATCCATTGCATTCGTTTTGGTCAAATCATTCACTATCGGTTGACCTGTTTGTATATGTAAATTTACTTTATCAAGCAAGGAATATTTATTACACCAACAGTTAGATGTACAGTATTAAAATTATTAGATGAACCTATACTCATATCAGAGGGATGAGAAAGAGAAATCTTAGACTGATCCTTTTCAAGATCCATGGCAGTCAACAATCTTGTTTTATATGGAGTTATTTGATACTCAGCCTGTGCCTCCATGCTAGCCTTCATCTTTTGATTTCTTTCAGCAATCTGAGCAAATACTTTTTCAATCAAGGGTACTTTCTCCTGCGCATATCCATGTCTTCTTGGTGAGGTTGGGACATTTTTCTCATCTCCTAGTTGAAGTGAGAAACTAGGTTGAGCACCTGCTAAGTCTTTGTTGAACTTTGTTCTCTTTTCGGCTCTCTGCTCTTCATCTTCTGAATCAACAACTACTTCTTTACTCCTCTTGCTAGATTTCTTAGATATGACAGAATTTTGTATATTTGAGCCAACAAAACCTGCAAAACCCTTATTTTCTAGCTTCTCTATGTCAGGTCTTCTTTCATGAACAAATGTTGAATAACCATTTTTAGTTCTCCTATTTGAAATCACTTTATGGGGGTCATAAGCCCACTTTTCTCCTAGCAGCAAGTGCATTCCATCTAATATCATATTAACTTCATCAGCTGCTTGTCTCATTTTGACTATAAATGGACCCACAAACATAGGTAGCTTAAACATATGACCCTTTTTCATAGGTACAAAATGTATTTGTTCAACATTTAAAATCTGCCTAATGAACTCTAAAGAAAATAATCTCATAGGTACAAATATAGGAAGCCTATATGGTTCTACCCCAACCCCATAAAGTCTAATCTCTGAATAGTCTTCACAAACATACCAATCTCCAAACTTACAATTTGTTCCCAACTGCAGGAACTCTTGAGCCTTTAGCAGGAAACATGGAGGAGAAACCCCATTCAAAATTTTATATGCAGTAGACATAAAATGATTTGCAAAATAAAATAGACCCTCCTCATTTTGTTCTTCTCTTACTATATCAGTCCAAAACACTACCGACTGCCTCTTTTTATTTATATCCACGATATTTAACCCCAAATGCAAGAATTATTCCACATTTTGATATAAAAAGAGGTAAATGATAAGAGAGGGGAACTTGAATGACCCAGTGAGTGATAAACTCATGAGTTGAGTATTCGCAACTTCTTGCCAATATGAAGGAATATCTAGCACTACCCTTGTTACACCATTTTTTGGTCATGTAACCTATTATTATTAGATGAACCCAAGTACACCATGTAAGACTAATTTTACCCTAAGTAAAATTGCTTTCACCATATGAAATAACTTATTTGCTTATATTTCCCGGTCATATTTAACCCAAAACAAGGAAATTAATTAAATAAATCCTTATTTATTTAATTATTTCCTAAGAATAAGTTATTTAAATCATTATTTAAATAATATTCTTAGTTAAATTTGACTAAATCATCCATGAATAATTAAATAAACCATTATTTATTTAATTATATTCCCATCATTTCCCTAAAATGATAAATAAATCATTTATTTTTTTTATTATTTATAAATAAAGGAATTGACCCAAGTCAAAAATCATTTTCCCTCCAACAAATATAATAAAATATTCCTAAAGGGTGGTTCTAGAATTCGATTAATAATATTTTATTCATGCACCGAGTTCTAGACCGCCCTAATATTTTGTTATAAATAGAGGGGTTTTCCCCATTCATTAGTCACCTCCATTGCATTAGATCACTCTAGATCTATACTAGGTCACATTCTCCATTTTTGCCTTGTGAGCTCCCATTTAGTTCTATGTTTGTTTGGGTTTTCTACAACAACAAGAGAGAGGAATTTTAGATCTGAAACACTGATGACTTTCAAGAACCCATCCCATTGAGGAGAACCAGAAAACACCTTTCTTGTTTTCCTCTCAGGTGCCCCCTTTTTAATATAATATAAAAATTCTTTCAAATACATTGTTCTTGTCTTGTCTATTGGATGCATGGAGCCACATTTTACTTTATCTGCTTAATGTCTTTTATGCTTAGATATGGATTTGTGCAACATTATTTGGATAACCTAATTGCAGATTTAAAGATATTTGGCAGCCATAATTTATGTTAGGGCTATTTGTTATGCGTAGCTAAAGTGGTATTTTACGACAAAAGATTCATACTAACAATTGGCGACTCCACACGGGTTTTCTTTTGCAAATGCTGTCGTTTTATATATTCCTGCATATCCAGCTATTTCAGACCCTAGGGTTTCTCTTCAATTTTCTGTTTTTCCTATTTTTATGGTGCCTTTCACCTCTAAAACCCTCAAACATTAAAATTTTTAACTTCTGTGTGTTTCTGGCCCTATTGCACAAGTGACCGACATCAGCCGCAGCTGAGACGACAACTTTTTCTGAAATCTGCCGCCAAGAGACCCGGATTTGCAGGTCACACTTATTGGCCCAAAAACTGTGACCTGGCCTTGAGGTCGCACTATCTGCCCCAAATCTGCGACCTAGACTGAAAACAGGTCAGAACCTGCGACCTGCACTTTTTTCTGCAATTTTCCAGCAATTTTTCTGGGTTTGTCTAAAGCTTCTGTCAAGGTTTTCCAACCTCTGTCTCCACCCATTTAGACTTGTTTCTGATCTATTTCACTCAACTAAGTGGGAATATTTCCCCTTAGGGCTCTAGTACCCTCCACCTTTTGTGGGCAAATTTTTTCTGTTTCAGACGTCTGAATCTCCACAGTTTCAGCCTTATTCCTTTCAGATCTGATACCTCATTTTCAGATCCCTTTTAGACCAGCTCTTATCCCTTTCAAATCACCTCATATGGTTTTTTTTGGGTTCATTTCTAGGGCCGCCTCCTTGTCCCCTCTACTATTAGCTGATCCCATCCTTTTTAGCAGCAACCTTGCCTCTACCTCTTTGCTGTTCTCTGCATCTCTTTTCAGCAGATTTCTCCTTTAGATCCCTGTCCCTCCCGACCTTAGATCTATTGGCCTCTTTTTCGCGTGCTTTTCTTAGTTTTTTCCCTCTTATAGACTAGTTTTGAGAGACCCGCCTTCTTGGGTTAGATTGATGCATTGTTAGTTGTTAATTTTTTGTTCTTTCAGTCTTATTTACTGCAGATTTATTTTCAGTTACGCAACACACTTTTTCTTTTACTCTCAAAACGTCTGGGTTTAAACAATTAAAATTAACGCACGCCACACACTGACCCTAAGCAAAGAAGAGCCTGGTTATCACTGCCTGGAAAAGACTTTAAAGTCAATTGTTGCTGCACCTCTATGCCCTTGACCTCACTTGATTTTGTCCCTCCCTGCCCTTGTCGTTTTTTTCTTCTTCCCATCATCATTGCGCCCCCAAGGTGTTTCTCCCAGAGACTTCTTGGCCTTCACCCTCAGTTTCCAGTTAGTCGACTTCCTCCTTCCCGTCGTCATTGAGTAAGTCCTCCCTCGAGTCTGCACTCTGACTCTTCTTCTGATTGTTCGGGTTCTCCCCCTACTCCTGGTTCTCCCCCTGTTACCTTCACCATGTCTAGTTCAGGGCCTAGCGCCAACGGCAACCCCAGTTCTACTGCTGGGTCCATTTCCAGCGGAACCACTATGGGACCTAACTCGACTGCCCCATTGCTCCCTTATATGGCTGGCCTTAGTCTCCCCGACTTCAATCAACTGATCAATGATCCTATCCGCCACAATGTTAGTTGGCCTGCTATGCCAGCCAAGCTCCCCTCCGACATTCCTAAGTTCGAAGGCCTTGCTAGTGAATATCCCTCCAACCATATCTGATATTTCCATATGTGGTGTTCATCCAATTCCATTACTGATGACTCCATTCGCCTTAGATTGTTCCAACGCACGCTTACCGACGAAGCTTCTAAATGGTATGTTGAACAGGACACCTCCTCCCATACCACTTTTGCGACCATTACCCAAGCCTTTTTATCTTATTTCCAGCTCCCTCTCCGATACGACACTGGTACCAAACTTTTAACTTCTTTTCATCAATCCTCTTCGACCCGCCTTTCCGCTCATGTCTAGGAATGGTGGTGAAGAAGAAGCTTATTTCGCGCTCCTCCCTTTGAAGATCGGGTTTATATGGACTGGTTCCTTCGTTCTCTCTTACCTCCCACTGGAAAATATGTCGCCTCCCATTTCCCTCAAACCAAAGAAGCCTCCCTCCAAATAGCCTTGAAATATGACCTTATTTACGCTCAATATAGTTATGTTTATACCTTCCTTCCTGACCTCCCCAAGCTCGGTGGCCCTAATGCCTCGGGGGCATCTCACTCTGCCGACGGTATCGTTGGAGCTCTGTCACATATCTCTGCCCAACCTCTTCGGGGCTATGGTTTCCCTCCAGGAGGGGCCAGCCCCTCCGGCACTTTCCCCCCTCTAGGTAGCATATATCCAGGATACGGCATGCCTCCTCCTTTTGCCCACACTCCTTCTTACCTCAATGTTGCCCATCCTACCCCTTATCCATACCCACAGCTTGGTGTCCCAGCTCCTCCAGCATTTGGACCTCCCACTCCCTTGCCTTCTCCATCCCCACCACCGTACTTACTACCCCCTCCAGGGCAAGTATTTGCGTAACAGGGGGCAACTAATCTTCTTCCTTCTCAAAGAAAGCGGAAAGGCAATCAACCTGCTTCTGGTACTTGCAGATCCAATCCTTCAAGCCTTGACTCTACCACTGCCAACTAGCCACAGGGCTCTCAACCCAAGCCGGACAGGCCGCTTCGCACCAATAAGCCCTGTTCGTGTTGCAGTGTTTTTGGTCATTACACTCACGATTGTCCCTTATTACCACAAATGAGGAAGATGTGGGAGTCTCAGGCCACTGTGCGGGGACAACACTCCTCCCCTACTGTCCCTCCCAATACGGCTACTTCTCAACCTGTTGTGTTTACCGATCCTTTCCCTCAACAAGGATTCGTGGCCACTCAACCACCTCATGCCCCGGTAATCACTCAACCTTCCCCTTCTGGTTCCTCTGATTACCAGATTCTCATGATGGCCACTGACCAACCTCTCACTGTCGACCTTAACCTTCAAACTCAGTCTCGTCAGTACTCCACGCCTCCCGTTCCGTCTGTCTCTGAGTCCCCATCCTTAGGTCCTACAGAGCCTCTATCGACACCCAATGGTCCCTTGCACATCCCTCTGCCCAAAGCTGAGGTTCATACCAAGATTCCTAAGGGCCCATTACGTCGAAATGCTGCCTTTGGTCGGGCTACCCATTCATATAGCATAGTAGATGATCTGGCGCAATCTCCTGCCGCCATTTCAACACTGGAACTCCTCCAGTCATTTCCTTCCCAAAATAAGGCTCTACTATCTGCTGTGGGCGTTGTAGATCCTACCAATGACCAATTGATTGTTTTCGATGCCCGTCAGTCAAGCCATCCCCCCTATCTACTTCTGTTGATTTCCAAATCCCAGTCAAAATCCGAAATGCCAACGTTGCTCGGTGTATCATTGATGAGGGGGCATCTACCTGTGTGATGTCCGCTTCGGTTTGGAAACAACTTGGATCTCCTGAGCTGGCCCCTTCCACAATCACCCTTCGTGCATGGGATGGCCAATCCTCCCAGCCCATTGGCCTATTCTGTAACTGTCCTATCACCCTTGCTAGCAAGACTGTTTGTGTCGACGTTGAATTTATCGACGCCCCTCTTGACTACAACATTCTTTTGGGGTGTAGTTACACCTATGCCATGTCTGCCATCCCCTCCGCAGTCCACCGCAATATGTTTTTCCCTCATAATGGAAAAATTGTCGCCATTGACTAGTTGACGTATCATGAACCAAAATCTCAGACCTCCCCTGATTCCACCATTTCTATTGTCACCAATAAGAAAACTATTGATTCTTTGACTAGTGTTTCCCCCAGCGTCTACAAAGACTCCTCCTTGCTTGGAACTTTCCTAGGTCCTCCCCCTCCTCCTGTCTCTGATCCCAGCTTAGCGAATGTTTGCATGATGCAATCATCTCAAGCTGCCCTTCCATAGCCTACTTCGGCTAGTCAGCAACCTCAACCTCGTCCGCCCCACCCTGCTCCTAGCCCTTCACCTCAGCCGACTGACCCTCTCCCACCTAGACCTTCCCATCCCCCTCACACTCAGGAACCTCCCTACGCTCCTGAGTCGGTTCCCTCAGGTCTCCACCATATAGGAGCCATCCCTCCTGGCCATTACCCCACCGTCAGATACCTTTCCTTTGTCCCCCCCATGAAGTCTATTCGGTTCCCGTCATGGCCACCCTTTCCCTCCCTAATTTAACCTTGGGAATACTAGTATGGTATCTTACTCCTCTAGCCGAGACCCCACCGGGCCACCCCAAACCATACATTGTTGTGACACCCGTGCAACCGATTCCCTTCACTCCTTCCACCGCTACAGTGCCCCTAGCCCCTCCACAAGACCATCCTCATGCTGCGACAGCTACAGGCAAGAAAAAAAAAACTCGCAAGGGGGCATCCAAAGACAAAGCCACCGCACCCGACGCTACACCCCCTCCACCCGCTAAGCCTTGTGCCTTGTGTGATGGTATTGGTCATGCCACCCATACTTGTCCTGAGTTGCCCCGTATCCAACCCATGGTTAAAGTCGCGTTCCCTGAATCTACGGCCCCTGAAACCTCTATTTCTTCCTCATCCACAGCCAAGAACCCAAAGACTCTTCACACCAACAAACCCTGTGCTCTGTGTGGTGTCCATGGCCATTATTCTCACCATTTTCCTCACCTCACGCATTACCGAGCCTCTTTAGAGGTCATTCGCGAGTACGAAGTTGAACAAAATCAATATGCCTCTCCCATCCTTGCTTAGTATGCGTTAGGTCTACTCGAGGATCCCCCAGCTACCATTGACATTCCTCCCCCTGATGTTGAGATGTCAAAACCTTCTGCCCCCCTCCTATACCTATCATCATCCACACGACCCCCAGAGAAAATTCTCTCTGAATCCACTCCATCTGTTTTGATTGATTCCCCTTTAGCAACATTCTTGGGCTCTTCCTGCTTTAACCATCTTTTTACTTGTTCTTCTGTCATTCCCCCTGATGACCCATATGTGCGCCTCTCTTCCCATATTGATGATTTAGGTAGCTTTGCAGCGTCATGTGGTTTCCTTGACCTTTCCCTTTCTTCCCATAATCACGATGATACCATCTGTATCTATGATGTCCTTCGCAGCATGAGTTCCCGCTCTTCCTCCCATAGTTCTCATTCATCTCCCTTTAGTCGATCTATGAGTCCTAGAATTCCTACCCCGACTACTCCCTCCCATCATTGTCATTTGATGTCTACCCTATACTCACGTTGCCATCATTATTCTCCTTCCTCCCATTTCTTGTCTTGTAACACTATTCCACTGGCCCTCTCATCCACACATTATATTGGCTATGCTGATGGGGCAAGTAGCTATTCTCGAAATCTCGCCTTGGCTACATGGGCCATCTTTACCCCCTTGCATACCCTCATTCCTGCAAATGGGGTCTGCATTGGTAATGCCACCAATAATCAGGTCGAATGTGATGCAGTACATGGTCTCTTAGCTGATGCCCTCTCTCATCACATCCTCCATCTGCATGTTCGTTTAGATTCCCTGCTTCTTGTCTTACAACTTAATGGTGTCTATCGAGTGCATAACTCTATCTTGTTTATACAATATTTACGAGTGAAACTTTTGATACTTTAATTTAGATTCATTACTTTCAACCATATACCTAGAAGTCAAAATCACTACGTAGATCAAATCGCAAATCATGTTCTAGACTAGCATTTATCACACACAATACAATAACATTTAACACCATCAAAAAAATGCATATAAATCATATATATCATATAACATGTGTTTTTAGAGTCCATCTACTCTGAAACATATGACATGCCCATAGCATGTTACAAAAAAAAAACTACAAAAATGGGGGGCACCACTTGCCCCTACATCGACACTGGGGGCACTACCTGCCCTATCTCTAATGACTATTTGGAGGATCCCGAGCCAACGGCTCTGCTCCCGCAGCTCGTAGATCATGCACAGTCTAACCGGCCATCGCCATGCGTCGCATGTTACCTCGACATTCCGAGGGTAGCCCAATACATAACTCTATGTACTGGTCGTTTAAATATTTCCAACCACGCTCCAACACACTGGTCAGCAGCCCCTCACATCTACGACGAATGTCCTCCAATAGAGCAGCCATATCCTCGTTCTGTGTTGTCCTTGATCCACTTGCACCTGTAGCTCCTGCTGCTGCAGTTCGTCCCATATATCCGACCGATTTTACTGGAGCTATATCTACATTCCAAAAAATATAAGGATTAGTACCATGAATACTAGTCACAAAATTTCAAATGCACATAATAGATTAGTTGCTTGTCACTTACCATCGGGCCCCCATAATCGACCAGGCGGAAGCGGCAAGTCCAGATCTCCCCAATAACTCATCCCACTATAGGGATAGTCGTCTATGTACAATGGAATCTAATCCCAATGGGTGAAGAACTCTGGTCGGAACACTTGTCCGACCGCTCCTCCCCCTCCTCTACACAGTAGTCATCCCCACTGACGCATCCGGGGCTCTCTCGGACCCCCATCAGGTAACTGTATACGAGGTCGTAAGGTCGAGATCTTCTCAAAGAAGAAAGAGCACAATACCGTCCCATAGGCACAATCATGATTCACTTGCCGCTTACATAGCGACAGATGTCGTTTCACCGACACCAACAACATCTGGGCCCACCCATAGTAATTCCCACCCAACACACTCTCTACAATCATCATCTTCCCTCTAGTGATGTGATGGAACACCTGGCTGCCCAAGATCCGCAACACTACTGCTGCCACTGCCCGGGTCTCCAACCTCTCTAGATCCCCAATCGATATCCAAGTCCCTTTGACTTGGACACCTGGTCGACAATGTCGCTCAACAAACTCCATGATGTTACGCCCTCGCGGTAACACTGGCTGTGTATTTCCCACCATCCCTAATGGCGGGAGACCAGTCAAGAAATACAGATCCTGGACTGTCAGCTCAATCCTGTGCCCCTGCACTATAAACACCTCATGGTCTGGATACCAATAACTGATAATCCGAGCCAACAAAGGCTCACCAACCCTCATCAAAGGGTTCTCCAAAAATTTTAGAACCCCAAACCTAGCTAATGCATGACGGACACCCTGATTTGCTTGGATTTTCGTCCGTAATGTACCTAGGTCTCTCTCTCTCCACTTGATCCGTATATCTGCCATATCTGCACAAAATCATCATCTTTTTCAGTCTACAGATAAACAAAACTACATTTACTTACACCAAAACTGAATCTCAGCCCATAACAACACTGAAACCACCCCCATCTAACAGGTCGCACTTTTTGGCCAAATCCTGGGCCAGGTCGCACTTTTCAGGCCCAAACTTGCGTCCCAGGTCACAGTTTTTGCCCCAAAAAGTGCGACCCGACCGAAATGATGAAGTAGGAGAAATTACTGAGATTTAAAACCCTAATCTGAACTTTGAATCCATCAAAAACAAAGAGTAGGATTAGGCCTCTTACCTGCAACTGACGGATCACGATTCCAACGATCGGTTTGTCCGCTACGATCGCCGCAAGATTTAGGGCCTTCTCTCCTCTCCACATTCACCACAGCTACACAAGAAAATGAATTATTTTGGAGGGAAAATGCCTTATTAGAAGAAAAACTCCTGTTTTTTCTTTCGCCCGTTGTGACCAAACTGTAGCCATGTTTGACACACCGTCTACACCGTTTGAAAGCTCTCCTCGAGCACTCAAATGGGTATCTGTTAGTTTTTCATGTTTTGACACTTCACCATGACACATTTTGTCCATGAAGGGTCCATTTACCTCTCCTCCAACTCGAATGTCTCCGCTTACAAAACTTGTACTTGGGGCACCACTTTGCCTCCTTACTTGTCTTTGTTCGTGTTGATTTTCGTCATGAGATACCCTATTGTACTCATGTTTTTATGGTTCCCCATTGGACCTTTTCTGTGTGGCAGAACCATCAAGTTTCCCTTGTTTAGAGCTTCCGAGTTGAGTCATCATCCCTCATGGAGTCTATATTGAGCCCTTTTGTTTCCCACTATAGTCCCCCATCCTTCATCGCTTGGTCCCTCTCTCGTGTTACACATTATGGCCTTCCGTATCATTGTCACCTATCCTCCCTGATATTGTGTCAGTTGCTGCCAAGCCATTCATGCCCCTTATTCTCTAACAAGGGAAGTCATCCATCCGCTACTCAGTATCCCTCATTTCATTATCATCATCAGTGTCCATCTGTTAGTCGCTCTACTATTTTCTCCCGTGCCTGAGTTGAGATTCCCTTGTTACCTCACCTATGGTGGACCTACTTCTGTCGACATCAGCTCATTTACTCCAGAAGCCAGGTCTAGGGGGCAGTGTACTTTGGTTCGAGTCAGCATTATCGTGATCTATACACTTGATAGTCCAGAGATGCAGCAACAACTATTGGTAATTCCCAGGCGTGTGTGAGATGTCTCAACCCTCATGAGGGGGTGGCCCTGCAGGTAGCCCCCCACATGCCCGGATGACTTCTTCATTTCATCCCTTGATGCAGCTCCTCCCATTTGATGATATTGGCCTCAGCCGCTTGCATCACCTCTTCGATTTGCATGTATCAGTCAGATTTTGCGAGCCCTTCCCCGTGCGTAGGGGGCATTTGGGCGTATTTGTATCTCATGTACTAAAATCTTATTGTATAAGTCTTGACGGTTATTCCAGGCATAACATGTATGTGGGATCCATCATTCTATTTTTCTGGCTCTTATTTATGCCAGCATATTCTTCATGGTTCGGTTCCTTTTTTATTGGACTTCCTATTCTTTGTACTTTGTCTCGGCGGGCATAGGTATGCCTCCCCCACCGCCTTTAGCACAGGTACCACTTCATAAACTAGAGACTTTTTTCACCTGTAAGTCTCGTCTCCTCATGGTCTAGTCCTTTAGCACATTAGACTACCTTATATTTCTCTCTCTCACTTCCCTCTTAATGCCTACTGATTGAGTTCTTACAACGTACTTCGGTCATACGATTTGCTCCTAACACTTGTACGTTGGGGGGCAATCTGTTACACCATTTTTTGGTCATCTAACCTATTATTATTGGGAGAACTGTTGGTTACTATGTATAATCAATTTTACCTTGCTAAAATTGCTTTCACTATATGAAATAACTTATTTGTTTATATTTCCTGGTAATATTTAATCCAAAACAAGGAAATTAATTAAACAAAACCTTATTTATTTAATTATTTCCTAAAAATAAGTTATTTAAATCATTATTTAGATAACATTCTTAGTTAAATTTGATTAAATCATTTATAAATAATTAAACAAACCATTATTTATTTAATTATATTCCCACCATTTCCCTAAAATAATAAATAAATCATTTATTTATTTATTATTTATAAATAAAGGAATTGACCCAAGTCAAAAATCATTTTCCCTCCAACAAATATAATAAAATATTCCTGAAGGGTGGTTCTAGAATTCGATTAATAATATTTTATTCATGCACCAAGTTCCAGACCGCCTAATATTTTGTTATAAATAGAAGGGTTTTCCCCATTCATTAGTCACCTTTCATTGCATTAGATCACCTTATATCTATACTCTTGGTCACATTCTCCATTTTTCCCTTGTGAGCTCCCTTTGAGTTCTATGTTTGTCTGGGTTTTCTACACCAACAAGAGAGAGGAATTTTAGATCTGAAATGTTGAGGACTTCCAAGAACCCATCCCATTGAGGAGAATCGGAAACACCTTTCTTTTTTTCCTCTCAGGTGCCCCCTTTTAATATAAAAAAATCTTTCAAATACATTGTTCTTGTCTTATCTATTGGATGCATGGAGCCTCATTTTACTTTTACTGCTTAATGTCTTTTATGCTTAGATCTGGATTTGTGCAGCATTATTTGGATCAACTAACTGTAGACTTAAAGATATTGGCATCCATAATTGATGTTAGGGCTATTTGTTATGCGTAGCTAAAGTGGTTTTTTCTGACGAAAGATTCATACTAACAACCCTTAGCTCATCATTAATGCAAATATTCCTGTAATCGATTTGTCAATTGTGTTGTCATCTTCTTTTCCCAATATCTTTGAAATACACCTCAACATCGGTTGGACTTTTGTGTCGAAAAATTCCATAAAGAATTCTTTGTTGTCAGGTACAAACTGCTTCGTATCTGGCTTCAGGAAAAATACAAACTGATTGAATTCTTGACCTACAAGACTATCATAATGTGCTATCAATGAATCATCAGTGAATTGGACATAGGATTCTAAATCTGGGTAACACAGGGCTTGACGAATTAAAGGGTTGAAACTAGCCAGTGCACAAACTCAGGAAAAAGGTGCGTTCTTGGAATACATTCAGACAGTACACCTATTTTGGCCATGGCAGAGAAAATTGGACTTGTTTTGTCATTCAGAAAAATTTGTTGATAGAATTGGAGGTGATCTAAAGAGAAGAGAATGTCTCGGATATCCCTCTTAGTGTCCATGAGAGGAATATGGTTGGATGAGCCAGACAGAGATGAACGCTTGGCCATAATTCTGCTTAGGGTGGCGAACAATGACAAGGTGGCAGACAACAATGAAAGGCACGGGCACAATCGAATTGACAAGTACAGAGAAACAACAATAACCTTGCGAAAAGAGGAACCAATTTTAAATAGGTGGCACGGGGCTTATGAATTAAATGCTAAGTTGATGTGCTAAAAGACCATTAAACGGTATCATGACATGATAGATAGCTGTCACCAACCAGGGGCTTACGTCACTTCAGGAGGCTCAAAGGTATGGCGAGCTCATTGGGGTCATGCCCCCCGCTAATCCCCGACCGGGCAGACCACCGGCCTTGCAGTCAATGGGGTCAACTGCGGAGGCACCCTCCTTGTTAACCCGTGTGTTGTATGTGCTTGCGGTTTTCCGCTTTTATCTCCTGCCGAACAAATCTTCAGATCTCGCTCAAAAACTTTCTTGTTTATTATCTAAGCAATGGGACCCACCTTCATGAATCTTTTAAAGTTTTAAATTTAAACTTATACAAAATATTACATCTTTATGCTAAAGTATGAGAAAATTTGTACTTCAACATACATTTTTATATTTTTCCATTTTTTTTGTATATATGAAAAATTAAAATAAAATACATTGCAAATGAGCCACACAAGTTCCAAGCTCACAATCTCCTCTTCACATGTATAGATGAGTGTCGGCAAGAAAGATAAAGTGGAGTCAACAAAACTATGCAAAGCATAACATTTTCTAATGCAAATTATGTAACAAATCAAGAATCATTACCGATAAGTAGACAACAATTGAAACATTTACGGAAGGAAAACATATATTGTATTATAAACAGTTGGAAAAGGGAGCATTACAAGCAATGAAGTTGTTGTATCTCAAGAAACAATCCCTTGGCTATGATAAGGAATCCTTGCTCAAGAAATTTTTAAATATATGTCACAAATTTAAGATATCAGATGGTCTTTGTTAAGCACCTTCGGAAATTAATTATTTATAACCCTCAATGATTTGATATAATGAAAGATTTCAAAATGCCATTATCTGCTAATATTACTTGAAATAGAAGGAAGAAAATGGAATGGAAACTTAAAATGTTATGCTGGATAACAGAATCTCACTTTAAATCTCAGAAATAACTTTATAGAGATAAAATAGTTGGAGTGAAGGAGCGCACATTAAGGACATTTAACTCTTACTTACAAACTAATAAAAGAGACCCACAACTACATTACTTCACTTCACTCACAGAAGAATAAACACATGATGAAACTGGAAAAACGCATCAACATCAACAGGTGCAAGAAACTTCATATTCTTTCATTAATTTTCAGAAAATTTAGTACAAAATTGCAGTCCTCCAGAGGTCCCAAACTTGGAACCATTCCAATGTCTTCCTTTCTCCCTTTTATTCTCCTCCTAACCTAACTGTTCCCATGTAACTTGAAAAACTAATTCTTTTAACCATTATTAAACTGTTAAATATATTTAATCTTTCTGAATTATCTAAGTTACAAATCGTTATTCTGACAATTACAAAAAAAACAAATAAGAGCCCCTTTTACAAATTTCACAATATAAATATATGGATGTCTGGATTTAAAATTAAAGTAATAATAAATGCGTAGGCAAGGATGAATGTTTCAGTGGATATAGACACTCATGTGGGTCCTTGTGGTTGTTTATATTCATATGTCATCTATCAAAACCATAAACTTCTTACGAAGGCACCTTCAGTGGTTTCCAGAAATGAGGATCCGTGATGCCACATTGAAATATAACCGTCTATCTGCAAACAATGGTTTAGATCAAACCACTCTACGAGGGCACTCTCTATCATAAGTTCCATGCAATTTGTGCTTCCGGGTTACCGTTGGATCTGTGCTCAAGATATCTGAGCCATTGATCTATTCTTTCCTCATACCCGAAACATTGTACCCTGTAAAACAACATTCTCAGTTTTGGAGCATCTGAAACAATGTCAAGAGTAAACCTACTTTGTTCTTCTAATACAAGCTGAAATTATTGTTGGGATCATTGAATCACTTTCTCCAACTTCATCTATGAAGCTTCATTATCAACCAACACAATTATCTATTTATTTAGTTTCTTATTTGCAGTCAAAATAAGATGGTTGTGTTTCACTTTATCAAGCTACAAATATTCTTGCTTGTATAAATCTTTCCACCAACATTCTGATTTTTCTTGTAAAAGCTACCATTTCATTCATTTCATACTCAATTATATTTGGTTGAGAACAGTGTGAAGTTGACACTACTCATATGGATGTGACCAATGCATTAGTTTATGTTTTTCTATAGAAATATGACCCTAAATTCCATAGGAGTTGCTACTTTTGTAGCTATAAAAGGCCTTCCATATTGCCAAATTCTTTTGATACAGTATAACTCACAGTATAACTGCCTACATCAAAAAACCAATAAAACCAATAATCTGCATCATTCAAGTCTTCTTTTGAGACAGAAATTGTGATAAGACAAATCGAATTCCAACAGAATAGAGTCATCCCTAACCAAAAAATCCCTGAAAATGCTTCAAATTTCTAGAAATTTCACGCGAGTAAGTCAATTGGGGTCATTCTGCCAAAACCCAAATCGCTGATTTTTGAAAATTTTCTTCGTTTGTCTGAAATTGAGGCCGAGATTCCTGTGTTGGGAATGTCTGTGTTTTCTGAGATATACAATCATCTTGTTCCTAATCCATCATCTTGGCACAATTCTTCAAATGCCTTTAAATTTTTTTGTTTATCTCAACTATGACTTCATATGTAGAATTAGATAAACATATTTTCATTCTTTCAATGAACCTTTCCAATACTATTTATTTCAATCAATTCCTCTGTCTTTCTAGGCAACCTTTTGTTGATATGTTGCATAACAACATTCCCCAAAATATAATAAGGCATAATATTTCCTCTAGCTTCGTTAATAAGTATCATTCGTAGGAAATGCAAGGCAGCATAGAGCTTGCTAGATAGGGCTAGATCAATTTGTGACTGAAGAGGAGGTAACCCATCCTCAACTAGGGAATTTTTATTTGTTTTAGGCAACTAAAATTTCTTCAATGAAGCATCTCCCTACCTCAGATTTTTTCCACCTCCATGAAGACTCAAACTTTCATGCTTGTACCTTTTAATTTGTTGACACATTGAGCCATGAAACACATCCAAGACATGAGACAAGGAGAAAAATTGAGCAACATATGTTGAGATTGTGGTTATCTTCTTGAACATGTTCCATTTCTTCTTAAATTTTTAATAATTGTTCCTCAGCAACCTTGAATTGCTCAGAAGCTCTCTTGACTTTTAGCTGAGTCAAATTGCGCTGCAACATCTGGCTCCAATTGGGAACAACACTTTGGTAGCAAAGTGCTGAGAACTTGTAGACCAGTAGCCTTTATTGGGCATGGAGTCAAATCAAACTAAATTTTCTCCCAATCCAAAATCTCTAAAAATTTCAAACTTCTCTGAAACCTCTCTCTTCCAGGATCTTTATTCTTGAACTGAAAATGCAAAACTAGAAATACTGCAACTGGGGATGCTCAACTCCTGAGCTTATTTATGTACAGATCCTATATATATATATATATATATATATATATATATATATATATATATATATATATATACATAGATTAAACTTAATCGGTGAAATTGTATTAAATGCTTTAACCTAACATCTGCTTGTTAGATTTAATACCTTCATACTGCCGAAATTAAAAAAAAAAAATAGAAATGTACCATGAAAATTTTCCATATACAAAACTTTGTACATACCCTTACATAAAAGCTTGTTGTTGATCAAAGAAATTTGTCATATATTCAGCCACTAGATCATAGAACTGATGAGACAAAATTTCGGCTGCCTCCTTTTCTTGTACATTTTGCTGATGCAGATTTCTTTCAACATGACAAATTCCTTCATTGTTTGACTCCTTAATTGGAATTGTGTGCGAGGAACTTGATTGCCATTTTTTGTAGGCATGCATTTAGGATGAAAAGAGAAATCCAAGGTTTGTTCCCCATAATGTTGATGTTCTTCGTATAATTCCAATTCTTGACAAAAATCTTCCTCCTCTTGCCAACATATCTGTGAAGCTCCAACAGTTTTCCCTCTATTCACAAAATCATTAAAATTATGAAAATTGTAATGATCTTCCAGGATTTCATTGTGTAGTTCATTTGTTGCAACAAATTTTTTACTACAATCTTCAGAATGCTTAGATTCTTGTGTTTCAGCAATACAGGAATCGTCTGACACCATTTGAATATCCTTGTTCACCTTTGAAATTTCATTCTCTTGTAAAGGAATTCCAACATTTTCTTGACAGGTCCTCTTGTCTTCAAAAAAACTTGTTCTTTCAATATGACAGGAAAAATTTCTACAAGCCCACACATTATCTTCGATTTCCTATGCATAAAGAAACATCATATTCAGAGTGCAAGGCTTTCTCTTCTTGAGATAAAAAGCCAAGACAATGGAAAGAGCCCTTAAATAGTAAACCACAGTTGCTGCTTCAGGAGGTCGAATTTCTTTTGGCATGTTGAAACAAATTTTTTGAAACCTCCTATTAAACTTAGCGATTGATTCATTACTCTGCCTCTGGATAGAATATAATTCCAAAGGGTTTTTTTCATATGACTTACGCTCGCCCCAATATCTAAGAAAGATATCTTGAAAACCTTGCCATGAACTAATTGAACTTGCTTCCAAACACTGGAACCATTGTTGAGCACCTTGCTTTAATGAATGACAAATATCCTTAAAGCCACGTCTTCATAAATAATTTGAAATTTATCCAAAAAGTACTCAAATTCCAAGATATTTTGTTCAGCTGAAATATCCTCCTACTCTCCAGAGAAACTTGGCAAAAAATTGAATCCTTTTGAAGGATACTGATGAAGAATTGTGGGCAGCTTCAGGGGTTTAAATATTTCTTTGTTTTTGAGTTGAAAAACAATCAATTGCTTGTGAGGTAGAATATTATCACCCAAATATGATGAATCATCACCTTTATGCCCAGACTGTGACTGATTATCTTTAGGAATTGTAATGCAAGAGTCATCTCTCCTCTCATATTTAGGAGATAAATTTGTGTCAAGATCAATAATACAAGCTTAATAAAAATCATCTTTTTCCAATAAAGAATGTAATTTTTAGGCTTTACAATCTTCTGAGAAAATAAAGCAGGAAACAATCTTCTTGATATATAAGGGAAAATATACCACTAAACTGATATTAAAAAATAGAACCCCTTTTAAAAAACTGAAACTCGGATACATGTTTTCTCCATAATGCTTTCTCATTTTCTTGCCAGCAAAATTCTTCATCTAATGAAGCCTTCATTAGTGGAGTCGCTAGGTGAATAATAAACAACCAAATGTTATATCTAAATCTTGTTCACCATCAAGAATAAGGGATTATGATACTTGCTGCCAGGAGCAGAAAATGTAGGATCATGTGTCGAAGGGGTTTTTGGTTTCTGAGCCTTTTTAGAAACCAATTTTTATGGATCTGACAAAGTAAGGACCTTCTGCTGCGTGGTATTTGACATCGTGTGTGGCCTTTTGAAAGCCAGAATTATGAAAAGAATAAACACAACCAAATATTTCCTCCTTACTAAACAACCAGAGGAAATAGAAAGAAAACCCAGGGAAATGAACTTCGCTTCTTCGATCACCGGCAACGACGCTAAAAAAATGTTGTATCTCAAGAAAAATCCCTTGGCTGTGATAAGAAATCCATGCTCAAGACAATTTTAAATATATGTCACAAATTAAAGATATCAGATGGTCAAATTAAATATATGTCGTAACCCTCAATGATCTGATATAATGAAATATTTCACAATGCCATTATTTGTTGATATTACTTGAAATGGAAGGAAGAAAATTGAATGGAAACTCAAAATGATATGCTGGATAACAAAATCTATCACTTTAAATCTCATAAAGAACTTTATAGAGAGAAAATAGTTGGAGTGAAGGAGGAGACATTAAAGACATTTAACTCTTACTTAAAAACTGTAAAAAGGGACCTGAAACTACATTACTTCACTTCATTCACAAAAGAATAAACACATGATGAAACTGGAAAAACACATCAACATCAACAGGTGCAAGAAACTTGATCTTCTTTCATTAATTTTCAGAAAATTCAGTACAAAATTGCAGTCCTCCAGAGGTCCCAAAATCGGAACCATTCAAATGTCTTCCTTTCTCCCTTTTATTCTCCTCCTAACCTAACTGTTCCCGTGTAACTTGCAAAACTAATTATATTAACAGTTATAAAACTGTTAAATCTCTTTGATCTTTCTGAAATCTATAAGTTACAAATCGTTATTTTGAAAATTACAAAAAACTTAAATAAGTGCTCCTTTTACAAATTTCACAATATAAATATATGGATGTGAGGATTTAAAATTAAAGTAATAATAAATGTGTAGGCAAGGTTGAATGTTTCAACGGATATAAACACTCATATGGGTCCTTGTGGTTTTTTATATTCATATGTAATCTATCAAAACCATAAATTGCTTACGGAGGCACCTTCAGTGGTTTCCAAAAATGAGGATCAGTGATGTCGCATTGAAATATAACTATCGATCTGCGAACAATGGTTTAGAACAAACCACTCTACGGGGGCACTCTCTCTCATAAGTTCCATGCAATTTGTGCTTTCGGGTTACCGTTGGATCTAGGCACAAGATATTTTATCCATTGATCTATTCTTTCCTCATACCCGAAACATTGTACCCTGTAAAACAACATTCTCAGTTTTGGAGCAACTGAAACAATGTCAAGAGTAAACCTACTTTGTTCTTATAATACAAGCTAAAATTATTGTTGGGCTCATTAAATCACTTTCTCCAACTTCATCTAAAAAGCTTCATTATCAACCAACATAATTCTCTATTTATTTAGTTTCTTATTTGCAGTCAAAATAAGATGGTTGCGTTTCAATTTGTCAAGCTCCAAATCTTCTTGCTTGTATAATTCTTTCCACAAACATTCTGATTTTTCTTGTAAAAGATACCATTTAATTCATTTCATACTCAATTATATTTGGTTGAGAACAGTGTGAATTTGACACTACTCATCTGGACGTGACCGATGCATGAGTTTATGTTTTTCTATAGAAATATGCCCATAAATGCCACAGGAGTTGCTACTTTTGTAGCTATAAAAGGCCTTCCATATTGCCAAATTATTCCTGACATAGTATAACTCACAGTATAACTGCCTACATCAAAAAACCAATAAAAACAAGAATCTGCATCATTCAAGTCTTCTTTTGAGACAGAAATTGTGATAAGACAAATCGAATTCCAGAAGAACAAGGCCATCCCCAATTTGCACAACGTTTTTTTTTAAGAAAATTGGTGTTTGAAGGAACCCGCAAAATCCCTGAAACCGCTTCAAATTTCTAGAAATTTCACACCAGTAAGTCAATTGGGGTCATTCTGCACAAAACCCAAATCACAGAGTTTTGAAAATTTTCTTCGTTTGTCTGAAATTGAGCCCGAGATTCCTGTACTGGGAATGTCTACGTTTTCTGAGATGTGCAGTCATCTTGTTCCTAATCCATCATCTTGGCATAGTTCTTCAAATGCCTTCAAATTTTTTTTTTATCTCAACTATGAATTCATATGTAGAATTAGATAAACATCTTTTCATTCTTTCAAGGAACCTTTCCACTACTATTTATTTCAAGCAATTCCTCTGCCTTTCTAGGCACCCTTTTGTTGATATGCTGCATAACAACATTCCCCAAAATATGATAAGGCATAATATTTCCTCTAGCTTCGTTAATAAGTATCGTTCGTAGGAAATGCAAGGCAACATAGAGCTTGCTGGATAGGGCTGGATCAATTTGTGACTGACGAGGAGGTAACCCATCCTCTACTAGGGAATTTGTATTTGTTTTAGGCAACTAAAATTTCTTCAATGAAGCATCTCCCTACCTCGGACTTTTTCCACCTCCATGAAGACTCAAACTTTCATGCTTGTACCTTTTAATTTGCTGACACATTGAGCCATGAAACACATCCAAGACATGAGATGAGGAGAATCGTTGAGAAACATATGTTGAGCTTGTGGTTATCATCTTGAACATGTTCCAGTTCTTCTTAAATTTTTAATAATTGTTCCTCAGAATCCTTGAATTACTCAGAACCTCTCTTGACTTTTTACTGAGTCAAATTGTGCTACAACAGAAGCCTTGATGTTGGAAGCCTCCATGGCCCATAGGAGGTCATGGCTTCCAAGAGGTTATCATCAAAGGGGATAAAAACACTCTAGAAGGGATACATATCGAGGGATATAATGTCAATATCAGGATCCAAATCCCCCAGTACATGATGCACTATATCACTGACTAGATCATCAGTAGACGCAAGATCAGTTTTAGTTGCAGCCTATGGGATCTATGTGTTGAGGTTGACTTGGGCAATTGGAGACCTCAACTAGGAGCATATCTTGTAGTGATTGGATTGGGTGCCATTGGACAAGTGGAGGATAGCGTGTTGTCTACCCAAAGCATCCCTTGACAATCCATCTGTGTGTAGGAAATCCTTTCTGCGAACAGATACAATCCCTCTAGTCCTGTGGGAGGATCTAGCAACAACAGAAGAAAATTACATGTAATATTTCCTAATTCATATTAGAAAATGCAAAGTAGGATAGATCTCCTACCTTCCTCTGATGCTAATACCCTTGATGTCGACCTTGAATCTTTTGGTTCCAAGCTCACAATATCCTCTTCACTAGTATAGATGAGTTTTTGCAAGAAAGATAAAGTGGAGACATCAAAACAATGCAAAGAATAACATTTTATAATGAAAATTATCTAACAGATCAAGGATCATTACAATAAGTGGACAATAATTGACACATTTATGGTAAGAAAATATATATTGTATTATAAACAGATAGAAAAAGGAGCATTACAAGAAATGAAGCCTTGATGTTGGAACCCTCCTTCAAGTGAGATTCCATGTCCAATCCTAAGCCTTCAAACACCTTTATCCTTTTCAAATGGGAAACATTTGGGCATAATTCAACACTTAGGATGGAAACCAACCAAGAGTGGATGGTGGGGATTTCATTTATAGGGAAGGAGAGGGAGTTGATGATCGATGAAAAGAGGGAGGAGTTCCACAACTCAAGGTAGAAATCCATGGAAGGAGGATTTAGGGCCAAGAATGGGAGGTCTCCTTCCAATCATCAACTACTTGAAACCACATCATCATTTTCAAGCCTTCTAGTAAGAGAATATTCTCCTTCATTTTGGGGAAAAATGCCTGAAGAGGACCAACACAGATTTTCCCGATAAAGCCCACGCTAGAAGTGCAAGGCCTGTATAATGTCCCAAGTTATCAGAGCAGGACACTATCACGTTGGGCTTGCTAATAAGGGCTTTTGACAAATTCTTCAGAATTCTTCCGAGGAAATTTTTCTTCCTTTTCTTCAGGGATATTCTTTTGATTTCCACAAATATGTTTCATGGTCAATACATTGTTTGCGAAAACTTTCATCACTTACGACATTTTCAACATTGACGATACAAAGTTTGACATTTAAGGATATGAGTCTAGGAGTTTGACAAAATATTGTATAACATATGCCCCCTAAAGCATGAAGTCAAGAAGTGATCGCTGAAGTGCTTTACAATCAAAGGCAAGGACTTAGAGAATCACCGTCAAGATACTTTCAAATCAAACATAATACAATATATCTGACATCTCTGATGAAAATATTCTTAAAGTGTAAGCATCTAACACTACATGGATCCACGACATGGACGCAACCATCGAACTAGAAAGGATCATATTTACAATCATGAATACATGGATCCACGGCATGGAAGCATCCAACCGACTAGAAAGGATCATGTATACAATCATGAATACTTAATAACTCCACATAGCCTAGATTTATCAAACGAAACACATGGTCTTCATTTCTATCTTGATCCAACCCATTTACGAATCTCACCATGCGAATATATGGGTTGAATTAAAACATGGTAGAAACCACCTAATTATTGGTCAATGATGTAAATCATTAATAGGCACAAGAGGAACCACCAATGATGGTGATGCCTCTCAATATACAACAACACAATCCATGAGTGTGAATAATGAAGCTGAAGTCGAACACTCGCAAAATCATTTGATCGAAGGCTAGGGATGTGAACCTATCTTCGAATGCGAAGAACCTGCCATTGAGGCATGCAAGCTCCAAGGTACTGAAAGGGAGTTTCTAGATCGTCTTCATAGATAATGAGTTGGAGTCAACAGGAAGTCATCCTTTGAATGAGGACCATAATGTTTCCCACATCATCGACACGAAACATAAGATTTTGCAAATTTGGCAAGAGTGATTCAGGATTGATGCGGAGAAATTCAAATGGAGTATAAGTGGTTTGAATTTGTAGGTGGGACTTCTCTTGAACATATCAACAACATGATTATGGAATTTGGCAGCATTTGACTCAAAATACGATCAATGGTCATGGTGACAATATATAATCAAATGAGAGGCAAATGGATTTCCCAAACCAGTTAGACAAGTGACAAAGTGAGGATGTACCAAACCCGACACGAGATACATATAAGTGTCATGTTCAAGAGTGACATGCTGTCTTTCACACAAAACATAGGATATACGTTTTCTTCCATTCCCCCCCCACTATTTCTGGCCAGTACCTATTTATTTTTAATCTCAAGCTTGAAGAGGATACCATATGATTGTTGTATAAGTTTATACTTCGGATGAATCCATCCTAGTATTTTTAACGAGCCCTAGGAAAGATTAGATCGGTCTCTTCATGGTGATAAGTCCTTCGTCGTTTTAGTTTTACGAGTCCGACGGATGGGTAACTCGACATCTTTTTAATGTTTAGAGAGTTTGAAAAAGAGACGAAAATAAAACTCTTGAAATCCATTTTCGTAGATAGTCTCTTGAATCCAAAAAGGTAGAAAAAAAATACTCAAGATAACCTCTTAGCCATGTTTGACTAACGTATTCATTTTTCGTAACTATTCTATCTTAGTCTAGAAAAGGGTTAAACTTATACCGAGTAGGCATCTTTTCATTTAATTTTACGAGCCTAAAAGGACAAGTGCTCGAAAATATTTTCATATTTTGGGAGTCTGGAAATAGCTGAAAGAGGACTCCTCCTAGAGGAACGAGTGGTATAAAAGGTAGCAACTGGTTCTGGTGATGATGGAACTACTCAAAAACACATAAAGGTCAAGAGGTTGGCTAATAAGACCACTTATTGCAGCGGTTCCCTAGGAAAGGGTAAAACAACCAAGTGAAAGTGTATGGTTGGCCAAGCAGATGGTGACGATAGGTTCATATGGCATAAGAGGCTGATAAAAATGGAAATAATAAGAGGTAGAATGAGAATGGTTTCATTTTTACACAAGCTTGAAACATAGGAAACTATGCTTGAAATTGGTTTCATTCTTTCACAAGCTTGAAACTTGAGAAAAACTATGCTTGAAATTGGTTTCATTTTTTCACAAGCTTGAAACATGAGAAAAATTATGCTTGAAATTGGTTTCATTTTTTCACAAGCTTGAAACATGAGAAAAAATATGTTTGAGAGTGGTTTCATTTCTACAGAAGCTTGAAACAAGGAAAAAATATGCTTGGAATAAGTTTGCATGCCCACAACATAATGACTCAACTTGAGGTACATTCCCCCCAAGCTTCATTTCGTTCACCTAAGTAGACTATTGGTTACTAACAGGTGGATGGAATGAAGGTTCATTTACGAGATCAAGTGAAAGACTCGATTAGGAATTTACGAGAACTATTTACGAGACTCGAATTGAAAGAGTATTTGTTTCATTTTTTAATGAGCTTGACACAATAAAAGAACTATGCTCATAGGGACCTATTTCATTTTTTAATGATGTTGACGTAGTAAAAGAACTGTCCTCATAGGAACCTATTTCATTTTTTAATGAGGTTGACACAGTAAAAGAACCATCCTCATAAGGACATGTTTCATTTTTTAACGAGGTTGACACAGTAAAAGTATTATCCTCATAGGAAGTAGTTTAACTTTTTTAACGAGGTTGACACAGTAAAATAACTATCCTCATGATACCTTGTTTCATTTTTTAACAAGATTGACACAAATAAAGGAAATTTTCTCCAAAACTTTGTTTCATTTTTTTACAAACCTGACACAAGACAAGGAACTACGCTCTGACACCTTGTTTCATTTTCTAACGAGCTTGACACAAGAAAATGAACTTTGTTCTAGATACCATGATCATGTCCCATAAGAGGTCATGGCTTCCAAGAGGTTATCATCAGAGGGGGGAAAAATACTCTTGAAGGGATACATATAAAGGGATCTAATGGAAAGATCAAGATCCAATGTCCCAATACATGATGCACTATATAAATGACTAGATCCTCAATAGACGCGAGATCAATTTTAGTTGCAACCTGTGGGAGCCGTGTGTTGATGTTGACTTGGGAAATTGGAGACCTCAGCTAGGAGTAGATCTTGTAGTGATTGGATTGGGTTCCATTGGACAGGTGGAGGGCAATCTGTTTGCTACCCAAAGTAACCCTTGACAAGCCATCTGTTGTGTAGGTAATCCTTTCTACAGACAGAAATGATCCCCCTAGTCCTATGGGAGGATCTAGCAACAACATAAGACAATTACATGTAACATTTCCTAATTCATCCTAAAAAATGCAAAGGATGATAGATTTCTTACCTTCCTCTGATGCTAATACCCTTGATGTCGACCTTGACTCTTTTGGTTCCAAGCTCACAATCTCCTCTTCGCTGGTATAGATGAGTGCTTGCAAGAAATATCAAGTGGAGACAACAAAACTATGCAAAGCATAACATTTTATATTATGTAACAGATCAAGGATCATTACAATAATTGACACATTTACCGGATTATAAAGACCATTATAGGGAAGGAGAGGGAGTTGAGGATCCATGAAAAGGGGGAGTTCCACATCTCAAGGGATAGATCCATGGAAGGAGGATTTAGGGCCAGGGATGGGAGGTCTCGTTCCAATAATCAACTACCTGAAACCATGTCATCGTTCGCGAGCCTTCTAGTAAGAGAAGCTTCTCCTTCATTTTGGGAAAAACTGCCTAAAGAGGACCAATGTAGATTTTCCTGATAAAAGTCACACTGGTAACGCAAGGCCTATATAATGTCCCAAGTTATCAATGCGGGACACTAGTAATGGAAATCATGTTGGGCTTGCAAATAAGGGATTTTGACAAGTTCTTCATAATTCTTCCAAGGCATTTATTCTTCCTTTTCTTCAGGGATATTCTTTTGATTTCTACAAACATGTTTCATGGTGAATACATTGTTTGCAACAACTTTCATCACTTTGAGACATTTGCGACATTGACGACATAAAGTTCGACACTTCAGGATACGAGACTGGGAGTGTGACAAAATACGTTATAACACCATTTTAAAGTGACGTTTACAGTTGAAGGTTAGGTGAATATTGGAGCCTAATGTGTAGCTCTTTGATGGACGAAAGAAGCTACTAGCTTGGCAGATTGTAGCACATGTGTGGCCAGCCTAGAAGAGTAGATTGGATCAGCCCGTGTTCACTGAAGCAGAAGTGAATTGCAACAGTGAGCCCTCCTGGAGACTATATGTGTTTTCCTTTGATGGACTAAGGGGCAGCTAGAGAGAAGAACGGAAGCGAAGGACCAACAAGATGATATATGACATAGAGACTGTTGCGAGACTATCATCGTATATTGTATCTCTTGTAAGGCAACACTAAGACCATTATATTATTTAGTTGGTTTAATATAAAAAATATTGGATTGTACATTATTGTACCATATTTTGTAAAAATTTGTCTATAATTGTGCATGTGTGATTTATTTCTATTCCGTTATGAAATGTAGATTTTGTTGAGATTCTTGGTTTGGGAGCATCAACGATTCTAAGATTCTAAACCTAGACCCAAGATTGTGGAAATTCAACAAAGGTCATTATCCTATTTTCCCAACTCATTGGCCAGATGAGAGGTACTTCCCATGAGTCCCGGACTATACATGGCTAGGATGTATGTTGGGGCATCCGCAAGAGAAGGTGAATCACTCACTCTACAGTCACATGTCACAACCATTGTAGGGGAAGGATAAACCACATCCTACACGCATGCAAACTACTGATAGTAGAGAAAGGATAAACCACATCCTACATGCATACCAACTAATAATCGTAGGAAGGATCCTACACGTGGGTGAAAGATGACCCACATCCCACCAACATTTCAACCACTGGTTGTGGGGAATGATCATCCTACATGTGGGGAAAGGATGAACCACGTCCCACATGTATGTATACATGTGACAACTAACAAATGCTTATATGCATCTCCTACTGGGGTAAACATGTACAGGGAAAGGACAACCACATCCTCTACATAGTGAACTAAGGAGCCCAATCCCCCAGGAGCTCCCAGAGCTCAATGTCCAACTCAAGTGAGACCCTCATTGGAGGGTCCTTTCATGACTCCAAGTCTCTCTCAGAAGGCTAAGAACTTGACCTTCCCAAGGGCTTCATGAGGATGTTTGCAACCTGCTCCTCTCTCCTTTTGTGTTGGATCTATATTCCTCCCCGTCGTACCATATCCTGGATAGTGGTACTTGATATCAACATGCTTGGAGTGCTCGTGGAACAAGAAATTATATGAAATGTGAATCCCACTTTGATTGTCGCAATAGATAACAGTGGTATCTAGTACATTCTCGAATAATTCATTGAAGAATTTTCTCAACCAAATAGCTTCACAACAGGCCATACTAACTGTAATCTATTCGGCCTCGACGGTGCTTAGAGCAACTAATTTTTTCTTCCTGCTCATCCAAGAAATTGAAGCAAATCCCATAGAGAAGCCATTAGAGGAAATTTTAGCCTAAAAGTGCCCATGAAATTTTCACGTAATTTCCATGTCATAACATGTAAACCAGTCAAAATCCTTTAAATTTAAAAATAGGTACATGCAAATATTTTGGAGGGAAAAGAATAAAAACTACTTTTTTTAAGTGTATTTTTGGCTTATCTCCTTATAGGTTTAATCAAATTTCAAGTGTAGACATTCCCCATCATGTCTAAACTTGAAATTTGAGTAAATCATATAAGGAGATAAGCCAAAAATACAATTTAAAAAATTAGTTTTATTATTTTCCCTCCAAATTTCATAACTCTTATTTTATTATTTTAACTATTATTTTATGATTTTTCCTTAGGAGGCCATTTTTAGGCTGAAATTTCCTTTTATGAACATCCATACATGCTCTTTCTACACTGCCAGTCCAATCAACATCAAAATATTCATGTAGCCTCAAATTTCGGGCAGTGTATCTTAGTCCATAGTTGATAGTGCCAAGAAGATATCTTAGAAGATTCTTTGCAGCAACCTAATGTATATGATGAGGCTCGATATCGACTCAAATAGATAACTGAAGGATCATGCTACCTTATGCAGAACTTAGTGCAGCAGTCCTTTGTTTTCCTATTTATATGGGACATCAAATCCAATATTATGTTAGAGCAAATGCATGATGTAAAGAATGGGAATACCTTATACATTCTTACTCCCTCTCACACAAGGAGTCAACAACCACAAGCATTTTTCTCTGTTAATGAAGATGACTTTGTCCCAACTACATATATATGTGAGCATCATAAGGATGCATCAAATCTAACAACAACAATCCATCAGTATTAGCCAGCATGCCAAAAGTACTTTTGCACGGGGAGTGGAACTTGAAACTGTTTGACGTAGACCAGCCCTATCGGCAAAGAATTGTTAGTTCACAAAATTAATTTGCAAAGATATACCTGCAGTCATGATCTTCTATTCATCCACTTCATAAGCTCTAAGATGGCTTCAATAATATATATGTTGGGATTTCATCAAAGGTTTCTCCCTCTCAATGGAAAGCTTCTTCAATCAACATCAAGATTATTGTCCCTTCAAGGCATAATAACATTAGATCATACAAGACTTCCATATATATATATATATATATATATATATATATATATATATATATATCATTGTCAGGATAAGTCATCATTAACTATTCAATCATCAAGCATTCATCAAATGTTAAGAAATCAAGGTAGTTGACAAGAATATCCTCATGCTTCAAGGGTTATGGTTACAACATATTTTCTTAGTACTACTACTTTCATTAGAGTCCTAACATCATCAACTTAGGGGAAAATATTGTAAGTCATCATGGCAGCTACAACTTATCAAAGACTCATAAAAAATCAATCATAGAGATGGTTAGTATATACTGAATATACATTATTACCATCAGAGTAGCCATATTTATCACAAGAATTATCCATAGGATCAATGTATGACAAACTCATGTATTATAATATCGTATGTGTCAAGAATCAAATTCACCCACATATGCATGTGACTGGTATACATCACATAATAATGTAAATCAAGACTAAAGGTGATATACTTTTCATACCTCATGGCCTAACTTGCCATATCGATATTATTGTTAAATTGAAACATAATTATACGTACCTTGTAGAATTCAAATACACTGTCATTTTCTAATAGATTAACATCAGGATCGTACTCTAGCTTCTCTTTTCATGTATCAACTTTCTTCATGCACTAACTCTTATTTCTATATGATCCTCAAAAAGGATTTTCTTATCTCATCTTCATTAAGAAGTTATAAGTACTCAAGTATTCATGCAGGAACAATAATATAAATGATAGACCTAAAAAATAGCAGTATCATAAAGAAATATGTTTAGAAGATACTTATCTTTAACAAGGGTTGAAGAAAGAAATTAGCTCCCTCTTGAACCTGTCACCGAGGTTTTTTAGATGTTCCAAGTCCTTTCCTAAGGTACAAATATCATCGAAAGGAGGAGAAGTTTCAACGGCCAACAACCAATCAAACATGTTATCTCTCTAGAGTGAATCTAGTGTTTCAAAAAATCTATCACGGATGCTTGAACAACCTTTTTTTTTATTGATCATATCCACACCATACTTCTTCCAAGGGTTTCTTCCAAACCCTAACCCTAATTATTATTGTTATAACCCTAACATTCTTTTAGGTCTCTCTCATCCCATCCACTTATTCACAAGTGTCCTTGCAGGTGTGATGTCAATAACTTTTCTTCAACCTAGCTTTGAAACCATGTTAAGTTTTTGAGACCCACATTGTTCTTTGCTTTAGATAATTGCATTTCATTATATTCACCCCATAGTATTTAAACATCACTAGAAATTCTATAGAAAGAACAATGACATCATAACAACAGAATATAAAAAAACATAAGAAGAAAACCATGCAAAAGAGACATCGAGATCTGGTCAGAGAGGAGGGAAAAATCCCACAAAGAGGGGAAACCCTTCCAAATTCTACTTCTTCTATTAGATTGTCATTGAAATTTCAACATAGAGATACAAAGAACAAACATCTTCTCAAAAACCCCTACAAGTGTTGGTCACAACTTTGTTTGTGAACATGATTCATCAATAACTCTCCATATAGTCATTATACCATAAGTAAAGAACTATGATGCCATACACATATATAGTCATTATACCGTAAGTAAGGAACTATGATGCCATACAACATTTATGTCAAACATACCATTGCGAAACTGAAATGCAAGTGTGATACTTTGATGACTGTGCAAATGAGCTATAGATATCATATTGTTGTGAATACTATACTGAAACCATCAATATATATGATGTTGTTGGACAAAGGTCACTAGGCTAAGAACCGCAGCCAAAAGCTGCAACCATATGACATTGCCAAGGGTCACTGAGAACCAACTGTGGATGAGAAAATCGATGCTTGCATAACTCGTACTGATATACAATGCAGAGGTGCCATCAATAAATGTAATAGAGAACCATACACGCGATGTCGACAGGTATCCACATATATAATGTAACTGTGGAGCCATAGTACGAACAACATCTCTACCATATCAAAGGTATCATAGACCAAGAAACAAAGATACCCTAGTGCGAACAATAGAGGTTCCATGGGAAGATGCCAAGCACAACAAAGAGTAGACATATACCAATACAGAGATGCCACGTAAACCAACGCAGAAATGCCATATATCTAATCTGAGCAGCGATGCCAAGAATGTCTTAGACAACGCAAGATCAAACCCATGCCAAATCCATATTAAATATAGTGAAGCGAATTAAGACCATGATCATAAGTGCGACATCATATACGTCGACCATAAATTATAGGGTGAGACAAAGTCCTGGGACAAAGAGAGATGCAAAAATCTTGAGTCAAAGAGATATGTGGAATCCTGTAACAAACGGATGTGAAGATCTAATCCATAGAGAGAGATGAGACCCTGAGCTGAATCTTAACCATTGCGAAATTACAAAGAGAAAGACAGTTGAAAACATGTCATGTGAATTGCACTTTGAAATAAAATCAATCTGGAATTTACAGTTATTTGTTATTGGAGAAGGGTCATGTCCCTTGGAGGAAGCTGACATGAGACCTTGAAGCCGACCTTGAAAATTTTAAATTTCATAAACACTTTTCCCTCCAAAGATTAAAGTCGATTTTTGAATATTGATGGCACGAGACAATTCTTAATATTAATTCAAATTTTCAAAATTAAAATTTATGCCAATTTTAATTTTGAATTTCATCTTTGGCAATCAAGGGGAATGGTTAGTCTTCACATGATGAGCTCTTACAATATGCTCAATCCCATCCTTTGTAAGATTATACTTGTTCTCCTCCCTATAAAAGACCACTTCCACGCTAAACAAATAATAACTTTCCAAAACAAGTCCACAAATATCAAGCTGTACAACATCTAACTCTATCTCATCTATGAGTTTAGAGTCCATTGCAAATCTAAGAATACAATGTTTAGATACATGCAACTTAGTATATTTACATACCCATCCTAAAGAATATAGTTTTGAATGAGGTTTAGTTTCAAGTTTCAATGTCTTAACAATTTCTTCATAAATGAGTACTAGTGCTAGAACTAGTAGAAGATGTGTGAGGAATTCCCATGGTCATAATCATGCTTTCATCACTTGAATCCAATCCAGGATCCTATTGAATTGTAGCAGTGCTCTTCTTATTTCCAAACCTCTTTGGTCTTAATTCTGGATGAAATTTCCAACACTTGGCCTCAACATGTCCTTTTTTGCAATGTGGACATGAAGGCTTCTCATCTTCTTTATACAACGTGGTTTGTTTCATTTTGCTCATTCCATTGTGCTTGCCTTCAACTAACTGAATTGATTTCTTTGAAAAGTAGTTCTTCACATTCTTTCCCCTTGATGCAATATGGGAGGCGTGGACACAAACTTCATCAAAATTAGCTGCATTAAACATATGAATAATATGTCTCAAATAATTATGCAACATGAAAATATACTTCAAAAGGGTTTCTTGCATATAAAGAGGAATACCCAATGTTAATGCCTTCTTCTTAAACTCGAGTACAATCTTGCACATTCTATTGTTTTTTTGTCTTAGATTTGAGCAAATCCATTATTGTTTGTTGTATATAACCTACATATTTTTTTTTCTTCATTTATGCAGCTATAAATTCACACCTAGAAGATATTATTGTACTCTCAACAAAACATAGCTATGAGTTGGTTCTTACTCTGCCACCAAATCAATGTTGTGCCTCCCGACCAAAGAGTAGCTAGCTAGACTTTTGCTTCTCCACCCACAATGTTTTGAACCCTACAATACTTCATTTTGATTGATTTAATCATCCAATTTATCCACATTAAGGTCTCCATTATAAATTGGCAAATTAAATTTCGTCTCTAATTCAACCAAGATCCAAAGATCCAACTTCTCTAAATTAAACTCTCCATCATACATTGGAAAATCAAATTTCACATCTAATTTCAACCAAGACATGTGCAAATATTGATCATTTTTCTCTTGTCTTTTTTTGTGGGATTGAAGAGGAGCTTGAACTTGAAGAAGAGGATGGGGATAAAGGACTTTTAGGAGGATCACTACCACCTCTTTCTCCTTTATATTGACTTGCACGCCTTCAATATTCTTGTCATCCTTGTACAATTCTTCTATGATGGTTTCATCTTCAAAAAATTTTACCAGAACATTACTTCAGATTCAAGGAAGTTTTCCTCTCTTGAAAATTTCATTGCTTGCCGTCAAAATGCACATCTCAAACAAATCTCAGAGTTGTGCTCTTCAAGCAAACCTTCTCCCCACTTGAGCGTAAACCACATTAGCATTCAACACAAATGATTGTGAAAATCCAAATCAACATATCCTTAATCGATAGCTTTGATACCAAACTTGATCCAAAATTAATGATAAGGGCTTTATTCATAAAAGAAGCCCTCTAATTCAGATTCTTATAACCAGCTTCTCAAATTCCCGCAATTGCATTAGAATTAACTTAATTAATTAAAAAACACCATTTAAACACTAAAATGTAAAACCATAACTAATGTAACACGAGCAATACTCAACAAATTGATAACAGAGTTCACCCATATGGGCTACTTCTCTAGGTCCACTTCAATTGGTGAATTGATCCATCTAGAGGAATGCAAAATAGATGAGTTCACCTCTTTACATCAATAATGGCCTTTAATCTACAAAAATTGTCTCCAATATCCTAGGAATGTAACAATGTCCTCAGGCAATCAATGAACTAAGGTTTACTTATTCCTCCAATGAAGGGGCTCTCTACTACCAATCTCCTCCCATGACCCATTTCTCTCTATCTCAACTGCCAAATAAACCTTTGTTCTAATCGCCTTCAATTCCTTACTTCAAACAAATCCTTGAAAATCTTCCATTGAGTTTGTAGGTGATACATAGACTTTAAGTAACAACGACAACATTCAACCCTCTACAATGTATATCTTATTATAAAAAATTAAGAACTATTTATAGTTTTAAACTCTTCTTAAGGGCATCTTTACTCCACAAAATCGAGCCCAGTCTTAGTACTGCTCCTCAACACTAACTACAATGTTTTCACTCTCATGCCATTTTTCACCATGGTCACCACATTATTTTGCTTCTGCTTGTTTTTTTCATGTGTGACAATTACAGGGGGTAGATCAAGCTAATCAAGATTTATGTTGAATTTTATGCTATGGGGTCCCACTACTCCTAACAAACAACCCACCAAGGAAAATTCTCACTTGTTCACAAATGCTCCAAGCAACCAATGGCACAATGTCATGCACTGGAAAATTTAAATTAGATTTTAAAATAGCTTTCAAATCTTAGATGCTAATCCTTCGAAGATTTGAGATCCTCCTATTGCATCAGATGTCTTAGTGTAGATCCACTTGGATCAATAGTTTGATGGAGACCAACACATGCCACATGGAATGAAAAAATCAAAAGCTACTAACAATAAGTGCTTCATATTTTATCTTTGTAATCATCTTTATAAGTTTTTGAACATTTAATGGCAAGGTAACAGAGTAAATAATATTATCACATTAAAGACAAGTGTTGAAACATTAACACTCCAACATCAAAATGTTCAAGTGACTAATAAAAAATTATTAATCATAAAGCGTCATTAGTTAGCTGATAATGGTATTAATAACCACCTCCCACTATATAATTAATTGTTGAATTATAAAATAATTCTCATCTTTCATCTCTTGTATATTATCTAAATTCCAACAAATAAAACAAATCAAGGAGACAACGGGAGAGATTCAATTGATGTAAAAGCAATTCCAAGACATCACAAGTATATCTAACTGTTATTTCACACACCCATACAATCTATCCAGGGAAGGGAAAGGCCAAGCAAAGGAGGATTCTACAAGTCAGTGTTTCCAAGTTCGAGAGTTTTACCACGGAAAAATTAAAACTTGAGAGGACTTTGATGTGGTCCAAGCACTCTACTTGGAAAAATAGGTAGAAATGACTTCCAACTGAGTCTTCATCAGTTCCTCTAAATCCAGACAAATAATTAATATCAAACAATCATAAACTAAATAAATTGTCCTTGCTAGATAAAGATGATGTGAAGCATGTTGAAATATGTAACTAGGTTTGGTCCTCATAATGACATGTAATCATGATTTTATGTATTTTATGTAAAGAGAAAAATAAATTTATTATTGCCATTCTTGAGGCATGGGCTTCAAGTTCAAGGGAAATTTATTTATACGCCAAGCACCCATTCAGTGCTTCTAGGGCTTGTCATTGAGTCTACAAGTCAATTGAGTCATTGTCATGTATGGAAGACCTTTTTGGGCATGTTACATATTGTAAATAAATTTATTTGAGTCATAAAAGACCCTCCAAGACCTTGTCAACGAGCTACAACAACTTGGCCTACATGGAAAATTAAGTCCGCCTCATGGAGGCAATTCGTACCCCTAGAAAGCCTATAAATAAGAAGGCACTCGACCTCATTTCGACATACAACAAGCAAGTTCGATCTCCTCAAGAAAGAAGCTGGAAAAAGACAAAAAAGAAGAACACGAGCAATATCAAAGTTTTTGACCTCTCTCTCTCTCTCTCTTTGTTATGGTTTCTAAAGTTGTTGGGCAAGTCTAAGTGCTGGAAGTTGTTGGCAAGTCACTGGGGATCGAAGTTGCTAGAAGCTGCTAGGTTGAAGTTGCTGGAGGTTATCGAAGTTGCTAGAAGCTGCTAGGTCAAAGTAGCTAGAAAAAAGTTCATTTTAGAAGAAAGTTTGACTTGGACTTTAAGGGGTCTTGGTCGAGGGTTATACGTCTTGGAATTCATCAATTGAAATTCTATAAGAAGATAAGAATTCTTGTTTTGTCCTTGTTTGATCACCTATATCTTGTGTCCTCTTGTCTCATTGTTTTTTATTGTTTGGTAGTTGTTTGATGATAAGAACACAATAATAATCAAGTTGAAAAAGAAGCTAATCAAGATAAGTAATAAGATATCACAAGCAGTTATCAAAGTAAGAGAAATCACCTAATCTAGTTTCCCCTAGGTTTCTCAACAAAGCAAACAATATTAAAACTGCCACTAGAGGAATTCATACCTAGTAAAGGGAAAATTACTAAATGAGCATGTGTTGATTCAAACAAGCAGAGATCACCTTTGAAAGGAGCCACAAAATCATATAAGTAGGAGAAGACACACATTGTAAAATGAATTTTCGGGAAAGAATTGTGTTATTCATCTTACAATATGAATAACTGTGAAAATCTGCATAAGAAGACAAAAACAAGCATTATTACGGAGAAAGCATTTAACAATGACTTCACCAAATATTCTTGACGATGTTCTAATCTTAACAGCTAAAGTTGTTAGACAACCTACAGTGCCACAAATTCAAACACGAATGCATTTTGTGCAATCGGAGCCATTGCATACGGGAGGACTAAAATATTTGGATAATAAAAATAGAGTTACAAAGATTCAATAATTTGTTTCCCTGTATGCTGATCAAAAGGGATTGGCAACATCGAAGAAAACCTTCATCCACAATGATTGGAAATATCATCCAAGGACAATACATCAGAAGTATCCTTTAGCCATCCTCTTTTTTAAGTGGAGAATAACCTTCAAGGAATTTTCAAGCCCAACCAACTATGCTCAAGAATATGCAACCTAATATGGTTATTTAAAATCACTCAAGTTAGAGGCTATAGCCACATCAACTTATCCTCTGATCAGTGATTATTAAAAACATATGTCAAAATCATTGTAAGTAATTTGTATCAAATTTCAATGTTACATTACAAACTTACAATGGTAGTTAAATTTAAACACACAATAATTATCTGATAACCATTTAAAGAGAAATTAGTTTAAAATGAGTGTCGTCCGCCTACTGTAAGAGTAAACTAAAAAGGAGTCTACTGTAAGAGTAAACTAAAGAGGAATGGTGTCCACAAGTAACATATCAAATTCTCCATCAACCTCCCTCTTTCAAATGCAACTAAAACTGCAGGCTATTTACTTTTGAACACTGAAATTTATAAAATTTGTCAGTTTATGATCTCAGTACATCGAAGGTTTGGCACCTTAGTGCATCGTGGGTTTCTGATTGCTCAATGCTTTTGTCAATAGAGAATTTGCAGGTTATCTTGCACAAGCCCGTTGAATTATAGCACCATTCTGACCCTCTTGATTACTCCTTATTTTCTGTTGGATCACATGCGTTCCAATTGCCCTACACATTGAACAACTTTGAAGCCAACCCTCCAACAACCCCAATACACCAACCAGACAAATATAATCTTCATCAGCAGAAGATATATCGGACAAGGAGACAACATATAGCCATTTAACCCTTAATTCTTAAGTGACTGTTAACTGAAAAACTCATTTATAAAACTGTAGAAAATGGCAAAAATAATGCATATTTCAAAACATTCATATCAAATCCTTGTGCACATACAAATATCAGGCCTCCACAAACATGGCACCTATTTGCTGGTCAAAATTTTAACCTGAAATGGATTTTAATAGTGCTTTTTCAGACATTTCACTATTATTAATTTATTTCCAAGCCCCGGAGAAACAAGAATACCAACCATAACCTAGTAAATCTGAAACCTGACTTGTCAAAATGTTATATACAAACGAATAAATAAAATGCAACCAATCTCATGACTCTTGGCTTATCCTTTTCTCCAGGAGTGATTCTAAAAATGTGGGTCCTAATCTGGAAAGAGAAGGAAGAACATGTGAGGGTCCACTGAATATCGTGTTCCAAGGCTGACTTGTGCCAGTACAGATAGCATTCAGGTTTGCCATATTTGCTGAAGGTTTATCAACATTCCTTTCCTGATCTGGAATTTTACCAAACATAGCTTCATATCCAGATGGCCCTGCATTAGACAACATTTAGTGTCATCTTAGGGTTAGAAAATAGCCTTTAATCATATCCGATAAACATCATATAAATTGTTGAAAAGACATGAGACAACTTAAAATGCTTTTGAAGAGTTCAAAACTTTCAGCACTTGCAATTTCAGGGAAAGTATGGACAATATCAGGCTACAATAGTAGAATCAAAATAGTGACTCTCACCCTGTTCTTTGACTGAAGTAAATCTTATCATAGGTGTGACATGAGCTTCATCACCATTGCCATTATAAGGATTAAAAACAGCATACTCATGATCCCCGTTCAAAAAGAGGAGCCTGTTTTCTGGTACTTTGGTCTTCTCACTGACAGTTTCTTCAAGCAATAATTCACTTTGCTGAATAAACATAAGTGTGCCACCCATTCCCTGAAGTAAAATCAACAAAAAGTAAGTTACATAATCTATAAAGGTGCCATACGCAAGATCCAACATTTTTCCATTCCCTCACCTTCCTCACAGCCCAGGTAGCAATTGGAATAGGATCTTCTACACTGAACAATACAATTACAGCATCCTCCTCTGATTTCAACTTGCCACTATTGTCAACAGGGACAGGTATGAGAACAGCAAAATTGGGCCTATCAGGATCAGTGGCCAAGGCTGCACATAAAAGAACCAATGATTTCAAGCATACATAGAAAACGATTTTTACACACCATGTAAATTGCAAATAGGATTTTCCAGTACCTTCTACTGACAGATTATATGACCACCAGACACATAATGTTGATAGGTTCCAAATAGAAAACCGTGGGTTTGAACCTTTTGCGACTGATACAAGATGATGTGACTTCGGAATAAATGATAGCGCTGAGATAGACTGAGAAAAACAAGGACCAAAAACAATACTTGGTCATTGAACAGAAATTAAATACTTCATATTAAGGAATCAAAAACAAGAAATAAAAATTACCGTTAAGTACAATGACTCGCCAATGACTGAAACAAGACTATTTGTCTCTGGGTTCCAAAATGTGATAAGATCTCCGGCACCCACAGCCAAAAGGGATCCATCTGCAGAAAAGCCAGCACATAACATAGCCTTCTTTCTGTATCACATAAACAAACTTAAATTACCTAATGTTCAAAAACTAAAATGATGTATTGATAGGCATAAATACACACAAACATCCTGTAAATTAGCCATAGGGCAAAATGACAATGAAGATAAATCATCATCTTCAATAGTACACATGCATATCTGTTCATGCTCTTAATTCATTTACAAGTCTAGGTTTTAGCCATTGCTATAACAGTCTAATTTTGGAGATCCTTCCAGAAAATGTAATCTCAGAACAATATCATTTGCCTCACAGCTTTTGGCTCAAGCACTACCTAACAAACAAGAAAAGAACGATGTAAGCTAGGTTTAACTTTGCTTTTTGACAAAGAGGAAGCCCCTATTAGACAAAGTAGATGAGGTTGAATAATTTCATTGTCAGAATGCAGGCCACGATATTTCATTTTCCCATAACTGTATTACTTTTTAAGCACCAGTCTTATAGCTGTGCACTACCTCATGCTATTTCTTTACTTCTGCCTGTGTTTGGTTACTCTCTATAAGCTTCAAACCAGGAAAGCCAAAAAGTGAAAACATGCAAATTGCTATTTTTAAAAATAGAATTGGGTTTGTGTGATCAGGTTATTTACTTTCTATTCTTGGTCACTCCTGCATGGATTTCAAATATCATGCAGCCTGTATTCAAATGACACCATCCATTAGCTATAAGGAAAAATAAGACCATCATGAAGCAACATGGATGCTTGCTTTTACTTTGTTTTGAGTGTATTAAGCAAGGACTATCTGAAAGAGAGGGCCTCAGAAACTAAGGCGCAGGCAAGCTTTTATAATGTCACTAACTTCCTATAATATCTACATGCTCTTGCACAATCACGAGTGTCAGGCACAACTGTGTGACTATTGCTTTTACACAAGCATTCGTTTAAGTTACTCACCATCTCACGAAAGGATACAAACACTGGTAGTTACTAGAATTAATATTTGATTTTGAAGACTTGAAAAATGAGCTAAAAGAACGATATGTTAAAGTAAAAAATAATGCATATATGTTACCTGAAGTGGGAAACAGGTATTAGTTTCTGAAAAGCATCCTTCAGAACTTCACATGGAGAAATTAACATATCTATAAAATATATGATTCATGAGTAAAAAGAAATTTTTTATATCCATGGTATGCACAATGTTGCACGAAGTGGGGACATTTTTTGGAAGCGAAAGCATCAGAAGCGTAATTTTCCAACAATTTTCAGAAGCAAAGCGACTTGGAAGCGCACACGCACACACACACAGATATATATATATAATACCAAATTAGTTGCAGTCTGCAGAAGATATGAAAGCATGCATATTTGTACATAAACCGAGATAGATATGGCATCCATAATAAATCAATGATTAATTATTCAAGCATCAACCATCTAGATTCTAGCAATTACAAACAGTCATCAAATTTTTAAGCATAGCACACAGATAGTAGAAGGTAGAAAGTATCAACATTTTGAGCATATAATAGAAAGTAGACCATTAGGAGACAAGACATTCAAATAACTTATCTAGCAAGTTAGCAACTGTGAACATGACCAAATAGTAATGTTCACAAAATAGGCCAGCTATTCACCACGAACTGCACACTGAACTAGGAAGACTGAAAAGTTCAAATTCACAACACTAAAGTCTAAGACTCTAATCTATCATCCATAGACTATGACAAAAAAAAGTAGTGAACTGTGAATCTATCTACTAATCTCTCCTTACACCAGCACGACCACTATGTGAGCCTGCATATGGTGGAAGTGAAGAAGATGGTGGCCGTGGAACTGAAGATGAAGCCTTTGCTGCAATTGTTGAAGACTGGAACAAGGGGACCGTGGCACTAGATGGGGGTGGCATCTTAACACGATCATCATCATCATCATCTCCTCACAGTAATGTAACAACAACTGTAAGTTGTAATGAACATAAACCAACCTCTCTGCCTGATTTACATTTAACTTGTTTCTTTTGACACTGTGGATGAAACTATGGGTGCTCTAAGTTACACCTCTCTGCAGAAGAAGTGTTGACCACCAGCGAGAGCACCCATGTTCCCAAACATTGTAGATGTGGAGTAGCACCGCCATGCATGTTCCACCACTCAAGAGAAGACAAATTCCCTCTATCTCTAATTGCATGATTGGTCCCAAATGCACCAGTGGCAAGGATATAGTGACTCAATTGTTTTGTATGGTTTCACACTCCTCATCCGAGAATAATTTACCCAATGCTTTCATATAACCAGCAAGAACCTCTAGATCTTGGTGTGGTTTTCTCTTGGTCCCCCCACCAGGTGTTGGTGTTGAAATCCATGATACATCACAGTATTTAGGTGTAAGAACATATGTTAAGGCATGCAATGGAATGTTTAGCATTTCCCATCGTTTTTCCACCTCTAAATGAATATAATTGTACAAGGTGATATCTTTAGGATCAACAACATCTTTAATCTACCCCAACATGTTATCCATTTTCTTATACACCTCCCCAATTATTGGCCGACCTAAATATGCAAACTTTATCATGTAATAAATGTTGAAGAATGTAACTAGTGACGGTCCTCATGTATTTGAATCATGACGTAATATATTTGTCAAGAAAAAGAAAAATCGTTTTATGAGCATGGGTTTCATGCTTCTAGGGCAAACCTCCATTGTAGGCTTTTAGGTTTCCGTCAAAAGGTCAAAGTCATAGCCCTTCTTGCATCAAAAAGGGTCTTGATTGTCTCACTTTGATTTGATTCTACTAGTAGAAGAGTTTGACTGGGTTTTCCCCTTCTTAGGGGTTTTGCCCTGACCAAGTGCCTATATCTTGTGTTTTGTTTTGTGATCTTCATCGTTTGGCATTTGTCTTGATGATAAGAATCTAATAAATTGCAAAGAAGAATTACTAAACATCACAAGAAAGTGTCAAAGGAAGAGAAATCAAATTAATAATAACCCTAACTAAGTAGCCCTAATATTTCTCAACATGGTTTCAGAGCTTGGTTCGATGGCATAAGGGCAGTAAGAAGGTCACATAGGCTTCAGAACAAAAAAGAAAGAAAGAAAGACTACATCTCTAAGATTGAGCTCCTAGGAGAAAGGAGAACAAATTCTGGGCAATTTCTATTAGCCCTTGCTACAATGACTAGGCCGCGGGCCTAAGCAAGGAAGAGCGAGGGGTTTTGAAGAGCATTAGAGCTCTGTTTCTGAGGTCTGAAAGGCTAAATCAATAGCCTTGTCAAGGCCAAATATCTTGATGAATAAAGGAAGGTTCTGAGACTAGTCTACAAGATCTGAAATTTCCATCAAAGGGTCTCAATTATGTTGCCATCTCAGACACCTAAAATATTCAGAACCCTATGCATATTGTGGATGACCAAACTCCATTTCTGAGGACTAGGATTAGTCCTATTGACCAAAAAAGTGTTTCTACTTGAAAAATACTAGAGATTGAATCAATCAAAGGAGTTGTAGGCCTAGTTGGAAGGCTACATTCACATATAAAGGGAGTCGAGACACCTATAAACCTAGGCACAAGTATATTTGGAAGACCTAAATTGAAGCCTCCATCACCTACAAGAGAGTCAAAGACATGTGCATAGAAAAGACCCAAGACCGATTAATCTATCACCAAACTATAGTCACCATATTTGAAGTAAAAATCGCAGTCCTATACTAATCCTATACAGTGAGACACCTGAGACAAAAGCTAGAAGTCCTGTAGAGCATATATATATATATAATTCGAGTTTGAATGGTCCCATTTGAAGCCGACTTTCAAAGTGATTGACAAAGAAAAGCCTATTCAAAAGTTATATCATCAGTTGTTGGTGAAAAATTTAGAATCTTATATTAGGATCTTGCACGCCCTAGCCAAAGGATGATCTCAAGTCTACATAGCAGCATATGAAGGTAGTTGACAATATTCAGAAGACCTAGACCTAGGGTCTAATCTACAAAGAAAGCAATCAAGAAGAAAACAATCTACAAACAATGAGAAGAATCAATTCAAAATATATTGCACAAACCTATGAAAGGAGCTTTGAAGACCTCATAAAAATCAAGTAAGTATTGTTTTTGTTCTTTTTGTCTCAATCTTCTAACAATATGTTTCCAGCTTTGCAAGAAAAGGCAACAAGCTCTATGGAACATCAATCTTCCAAGGCGAAGGTATGTAATCTTGAGGTATGTATAACTTGTTCATTTGTTAAGGTTATTTTAGAGTCTAGTTGCGTGTAAGGCCCTTGGGTCTGAAAATTTTCAATGTATCTAGGGATTGTAAAACCCGAGATAGTTCATATAGAAAACCTTGTTCCCTCTTAAGAAATCGTATCCTATTCCATATAGAAACCCTTGCTTTTGGGTTTATAGCTAGTCTAGGGTGAAATTGGAAACCCTAGTAAGAATTGGATTTGAACTCAAGATTTGAATCTAAAATCCCAAACTTGTAATTATACTTGTATACTCTTGGTAGTACTTGTCAATGATTGTTGTAGGTACACAAAGAAATAAGGATGGTATTATTTCATGGTGAGAGGGAGCTCTTTCACAAGGAGCTTCCACCTTCTCACAAAAGATATATATTATCTTTGATTTTTCTTTTTTACTTACCCTTTTTTTGGAGAAACCAAGTTTGTAGGTATATTCAAAGAAATAAGGTTTGTAATCAGATTCAGAGGAAATCTTCAAAGAAGGGCTGATAAGGAGCTTTGTTGCTAAAGGAACCTTTCAACTAAAATCCTACAAGGTTTGTAAAGGAAGAATCTCAAGGTATGTATTAAGATTTGTAGTAGATATTTTTCATATTAATAAGTATGGTCATTTTGAAATTTGTTTTATATCACTAATTTTCTCATGTTTAGGTCTTTTGAATCATAAAGATTCTTGTTAGGGTGACTAATCTTTACATTCAATCTACCATTGTTATGTTATGTTTTTCCATTTGTTTATTTTGTTAAAACCCTAATCTTTAGGATTCGTTATAAAACTCTAGCCTTTTGGTGCTTAGGGTATGTTGATAATGAAACCCTATATTTTTTGGCTTTGATGAATTAAAGTTTATGACAAAACCCTTGTAAAAAGTTAATATAAGATCCTAGGAATGAATCCCTAGATGAATATGCTTATGTTTGATTGAAACCCTAGCTTGGTCGAATTATTGTATATCTAAAATTAGAGTTTTGATGTTTGTATCTAGGAATTATGATAAAACCCTATAAGATTCTAGGGAATGATAATGAAACCGTAGATGTAAAAATGTTTTCACTATGATTAGAATGCTAACTAGATTTAGTTGTTATCTTGATGATGGAATCTAGGGTGTGTGACAAAACCCTAGCAAAGATGGTTGTAGAAGTCTAGGGCATGAAAGGTGTAGCCCTTGTTGATTGTGAACCTAACTAGGTTTATGTTTTGGACATCTAAAGCTTGATTGTGTTAGGTCCCTCTATTACTAGTGTAGTCCCTTATTGTTGTTAGTGTAGCCCCCTTATTGTTATTGTTGTACCCCTGTAGCCCCCATATTGTTATTATTGTGCCCCATAAAAGCCACTATTGTTATTGTTGTTCCCTTACATTATTATTGTTAGGTCGGCTAGGATTATATTGTGACTCCATGGACTCCTATATATAGAAAAGAGGTTTTGTCATTTGTATCATCCAAGAATTGTTCATTTATGTAATGTAAAAGGAGGTTGCCCCCTCGAAGTGGCTGATTTATAAGGTGTTGATCTCTCTTTTCTTCTATTTTTGGAGTTGGTTTCATTACATTTGGTATCAGAGTGGCTTTGGATTCTAGGGTTTTGTTGCTTCAAACAGGTGATCGTGGCATTTTCTCTAACTTTTTTTTTCTACAAAGGTTCATAAGCTAAAAAGAACCCATTTGCGAAGAAATCTTGAGGAACTTCGCCTAAAAATTTCAAATCTTGGTTCGCAATATTTTCAGAGATATGATCTGTGGAAGTTAGGGTTTTTGCAGGTTCCTGAATTTCATCTCAAAGAGGTGACCTTGGAAAGTACACAGACTGTAGTTTCCTGTGTATGAATTTCAGAGCCAAAGGAGGAAACATTGACACGTGGCACGTTGTACAAGTTCGCTCTACTGAACCAATCCATAATTAGGTCATTGTGGGAGATTGGGCATAACTTTGCTTTGAAGAATCCAAATCAGGTCAGACCTGTGGCATTGGAAAGAAGATTCAGAGGGCTACTAAAGGACTAAAGATAAAATCTCGAGGATCCGAAATTACAGAGATACATTAGTTTCAATATTGAGCTCTTCAAAAGCAAGAAAAAAGTGTATATTTTTTTTCAAATTGCATAAGTCTTGTTTGAAAAATCAATTTGAAGTGATCCCAAGGGCATATTGAAGCATAGATATCAGTATTGAGTTCTAAAATGCCCCCCTAAAAAGAATTCAACACCCATTAAGCCCTCAGACAACTCTACAATGACTCATGAAGAGGAAGAAGTGCAACATGATATATCAAAATCACAAGAGCAAGTGCAACAACTTTTGCTCTCGCAAAGAGCAACAAAAAATGAAATGGAAGTTTTGAAGAAAGACGTGGAAGCTAAGATGGATGACATGGAAGAAAAAATGAAAGACAACATGGAAGACATGAAGAATGATCTAAAAGCAGACATGGAAGGTTTGACAAAGTTGATACAAGAAATGATTCCTAATGGTGAAAAGATAGAAGAGGAAACTCATGATGAGAACAAAATAAATGTTAATCGTGATTTCATAAACTCTAATGTTGGATTGAAGACCCACCATATTCCAAAGATCGATATGAGGAAGTTTGATGGCAAAAATCCCGTAACATGGATACTACATGTGGAGCAATATTTTGATCTCAAAAATGTGCAAAACACACAAAAGGTACGCACTGCAACTTTATATTTAGAACAAAATACATTTGTATGGTATCGATGGCTTTGCTCCCGTAAAAAAATTGTCACTTGGTCAATTTTTACGAAGGAAATCATAGCACATTATGAGGATACAAAGAGCAACACCTTCTTTAGCCAATTGATAAATCTCAAACAAAAAAGTTTAGTGGTGGAGCACATTGAGGACTTCCAAAAATTGAAAATAAGGGTAACTGATATTCCATAGGAACAAAGGATTGATGTCTTCATAGGGACTTTAAATGATAACATCCAACATGAGGTTTGTCTTTGGGAACCTGATTCATTGGAGAATGCATTCAGGTTGGCAAGCAAAATTGAATGTAAAATTAAGGCGACAAGGAAGCCTACCACTCACATCTATAAAGATGGAAGTGTTGCTACTCCTAGACTTCCACAACCTATAAGGTTGACACCACAACAATTGGAAGAAAAAAGAGTAAAAGGGCTTTGCTACAATTGTGATAGAAAATACACTAAAGGTCATAAGTGTGATAAGAAGAAATTATTTTACATAGATTGTGAAGAGGAGGAAGAAAATAAACAAGAAACTTCAAAAGAAGATGATATACACCAGGAACCAACCCTAGAGAAGAATAAATGAGTCTGACCATATCCTGTAATGCATTGGCAAGAATTAACACTCCTCAAACTCTCAAGATAGAAGGACATATCAAGAAGAAAAAGGTAATAGTGTTGATTGATTCGGGTAGTACCCATAATTTTATTCATTGTAAGGTAGCCAAGGAATTGAACTGTTTCCTCTACCCAGCACCAGAGTGTCAAGTGATGGTTGCAAACGGAGGAACTATAAATTGCTCTAGAAAATGCCATAATATCAAGTTAACCATGGGGGAATATGTATTGAATAGTCCAATACTTTCCATTCCAATGGGAGGTGTTGATGTTGTACTAGGAGTACAATGGTTACAATCTTTGGGGACGGTAGCTTTTAATTTTCAAGAACATTTCTTGAAATTTTTTTCGAAAGGAAAGGAAGTCGAATTATAGGGTATCGCAGACAAGTTGAGAAAGAAAATAAGCTCTAATGTCATGACAAAGCTTCTGAATAAAGAACAACAAGGCGTAATTGCACAATTATGCTCACTAGAAGTTCCAACATCAAAATCATCTATTTCTACAAATCTCCAAAAAGTCTTGGACAATCATTCCAAGGTGTTTGAAACTCCCAAAGGACTCCCACCTATTCATGATCATGATCATGCTATCCATTTGATTCCAGAAAGTGTTCCTCCAAACATCAGGCCTTACAAATATCCTTATGTCTAAAAGAGCGAAATTGAACGTATGATTGCAGAAATGTTAGAGGCTGATATAATTCAACCTAGTCAAAGTTCTTTCTCTGCTCCAGTAGTATTGGTGCACAAGAAGGATGGATCATGGTGCATGTGTCTGGATTATCGGGAGCTCAATAACCTCCCTATTAAAGATAAATTTCGCATTTCTGTGATTTCTCAAATTGTTTTGAAAATATTGGTTATCTTGATTTTCCTCACCGTCATTACTAGGCAAGCGGGACATCTATTCTTTCCTTTTCTCTTGGAGAACAATAGCTAAGGTATTTGTTACATGAGCTTGCTATAATGCTTCTAGGAGGAGAGCATCAGTAGGGTTCCCTTTATATTCACATTTCATTTAATAGAGCTCCTCCTCTTGCTTGTATAAATGGAAGAACAAGTACTTAGCATTATATTCCCTTACTAACCACCTGCATGATATACTATATTCATCAATTCTTTCTTGCAAGATCTGGAGGCTTTCAGGATCAAACTCTTCGCCATCCTCAGAGGAGATGTTCCCCACCCCACTGTTATTGGCCTCCAATTGTATCACAAATATTTCCTCACCGTTCTTTCTTTCTTGATCATCTTGGTCATAAAAATCCTCATCTGGTAATGAGCCATATTTTTCTTCGATCTTGTGCGACACGGAATTTAATACACCAGTATAATAGGCAAGCTCGGAAAAGAGGTAATATGTGCGTCTTTCTTCATAATCTTGCCTTATGTTGTGGAGGTCTAACCTGCTTTTGTTATAGAAATTGTATATGAAGTCTTCGTTCTAATGCTCCATCAAATGATCACAAAGCTTAGCCCACAAATCCAATCTTTCCCCCAGGGCTTGGACTTCTTCGAGGCTAATGTCATGCATACTTTCTTCAGCCATTTTCATGATTTTGCCTATAATGCCAAAATGGAGTCGTCGGGGTGAATTAAAAAGCCTTGATAGATGCTTGCTTCACCATACAAGCATTAGCTTTGAAACCCAATGAAGAACTAGTGCTTTGTTCTTCCAGTGGAGTCGCTAAGAATGATATATCAATGATGTCATAAACAAAACAAGACACATGTCTCGTTTCCTCGACAACGACGCCAAAATGTTACTGCTCAAACTAGCACAGATCCTAGGAAGGGATCCTATAGAGAAACTACTAGGTTAAGGGGCAACAACGGAGCGATAGCCCACTATCACCTCAGTTAAGGCTCCCTGCTCTTTACGAACTTTCACCGATGTGAGGAGACCCAGAATGGGGGAATCACAAGAATGAATATGTCAATGAGAGAACGAAGGGTGATTCCTAAGGCCTATTCACAAGAGAGACTCAAATATATGACTTTCTAGCTTGAAAAGTAAGGTGATAGGCTCTCTAGGAAGGGCTAAGAGGATTTTTGAGACTAGGGTTTGGGAACATATCTTGTCAATACGGTTTCTATACCTTAATATCCTTATGGAGAATTGGCCTTTAGGTGATCTTTGTGAAATTAGAGTTGTAAAGTTGCGAGACAACACACGACCAAGTGGACCCAAAATTAGGTCATGGGTATGGAATTGATCAACCAAGGAGGGCTTGACCTATTTAGGGAAGAGAAGATGATCAAAGGACAAATTTTCTTTTGAGGTTTGAATACAATGATCCAAATGAGGACACTAGCCTAGGGAAACCTAGGGCAAGAAATGGTCCTTGAGATAGGGCTCGTTCTATATCGGGATCCCACTGTCTAAATTGCTTCAAATTTGGAGGGCTCCTAGAGGACACCCTATTGCAATTATGGAACAAAAATCGAGGTGTTTTGAGGACTACGATGGAATTTATGTGATGACCTAGGTGACCTATTCGGGCTAGGCCTAGAAAGAGAAGAAGGCGAGAAAAATATTCTTTTAAGTGACCACCAATAGTTGGATCAGTGCCTTGCCTTTTGGAGAGATGAATTCAAGGTGAACTTGTGATTTGGAGAGACTATACCCAATCAAGGAGACCTTTAGATAACTTCGCATGGAAATAAGGGCATGAGAGTAGTTGCTAGAAGATTTTATACTTCGATATGCACTAATTGATGACTTGTCAAGGTGTTTTCAAAAAAGATAACCTCTAGAAATGTTCCACCATTCATACATGACACATGCAATGTATGCAATGCTTCAAAGACCAAATTTTCCACCATTTCACATAAAGTAGCAATAAATTTCAGACCTATATAGCGAAAATCCCAACAACATCCACATGACAAAGTAAATAATAAGAATAATCATGAAAAAGATCACTTACATGTACCATGAGTATATCCAATCATCAAATTATGCCAATAATGAAGCTCAAAGACCAAGAAGATAGAATCCGAACATCAAATCCAAATGATGATGAGAGAAATGAATCACCTCTCATCTATTTATACAATCTCTAATGAGTTTGATTTTCCTAATTGGTCTAATTAAGCCCCATATAATAAAATAATGTGCAACAATAACATCCCTTGGTGATAAGCCCACCAAGATAGCTCAATAACATAAGAATAAGCCTCTAAAGAGGGCAAAATGATTAATATAATGAGTCGGTGGGCCATTGAGAAGGCTTAATGAAGTCCAAAGTGTGCCATGATGTGAGAATGGACTCCAAACATAGTGGACAAGGGTTTGGCCCCTTGTTTTGCAAGCAAATCCCTCTGGTGCTCCCAAGTGGGTGTGGGGGCATAAGGACATCCTCATGGGTCTCCAAGTGGATCGAAAATGTTTGTAAACCATCTATAAAGGCCAAGATGATGACATAAGCCCTCCCTTTGTCTCTTGAAATGAGACACATCCTCATTTGCACCCCGGAACATCTACCAAGTGTATGTTGCAAGTGTGGAGGCAGTTGGGCATGGTGAACCAGGTGCATTATCCTCATCCAAAAGATGGAACACAAGCAATCAATTAGTGGTGTTGGGGATCCATGAACCAATCTCTACCATGGTGGAGGCCCATGGCTCTCAACGCTCACACCCTACAAGTGCCAAGAGATCACAAGGAAAAATCAAATTTTATGGTGTAGAGACTGATTGCCAAGTGTAGAGGTCGAAATCTGGAATGTAGACAGTGTTTCCTCCTCCTTTGTGTATCAAACATCGAGTTACTCCCTTGTTGTTCCATGTGTGGGTCAAATGTAGGTGGAAAGGGGAAGAAATCCCACAAATTTCTCGAACCAGTAGTTGTCATAAACTCCTATGATGACACCTCTCACAAATCGAACTCAAATCTGCCCTGCGTTAGTTGCCAGGAAGTGTTGTATGTTAATGTTGAACAAGTTGTCTATGGACATGAAGTAGAGGTGCACGTACAAGTGTAAATTTTCGGGACATATTCCCTAAAGTTTCTCCACCAAATATTTCCCAAATCTCATTAACTCAATCTTTTAACCATGCATTGAATTTTTTTTTTTGAAATATTGCACTTGCAACATAGGAAAATCGAGCCCCAAATCAGGGCCACAAATATGTTTCCCCCATGTGCATTAATTCTTGTGCCAACTCACCCTCACACTTGGCACTTTGACTCATCCTTGACTTGAGATTAGTTTCAAAGTCATTTCCACATCATTTTGGCATGTGGGATTTTTTTTATTTTTCTCCAAATTTTCTGTTTCTGGGTTATTTATTTCTCATTTTCCCACTAAACTTAGGAAAAAAGTGGGTTTTAAGGGTCTATAAATGGAAGTTCACCACTCAAAGTGTCTTAGTAGAAAGTTGAGGAGGAGAGGCCCAATTTTGAACACTCATACCCCAAACAAATTCTCTAAACATCACTTATTACAATTTTTATAAAAAAATTATTAAAAATCTCACCTAGTGGGAAATTTTAATAATTTAATAATGACCCCTAGACCTAATCAAATTCTGCGAAATTGTACAAGTGGTCTAGTGTGATAATATACAATGACGTTAGACACTAGGACTCACCCAAGGCCTCGCCATCAAGCCTCACTTCGACCTTGGGGTTATGCTTGCAGGAAAAAACTCAATCAATTACTACGTTGCACGGGTTCCCGCACCCAGGGGTAGGGTTCCCGAACCCGTACCGGGTTCCCGTCCCCAAGTACCTGGTGCTTGATGGGTTCTTCTCAGAAGCACCCTAAAGAACCCGGTTCTTCATGGAAGAACTCGATTCTTCATGGAAGAACCCGAGACTTCCCACACAAAATCAGGGTTCTTTTGCTGATTTGGGGACGAAGAACCCCAAAAACGGGTTCTTTTCGGGTTCTTCAACAGCAAGTTTGGTTAAATTTTTATTTTATTTTATTAAATTCGACTATTACTAATTGCTATTAAAATTTAAATTTAAGATTTTTTTTATTAAAATTAAAATTAAATATGACTCGACTATTCTTATTGCGATTTTTTTTTTGTGTTAAAACTTACCTACTCGGACTCCGCAACCCACAACATTTGTTACCTCACCTCACCGCACAGCAACGTCCGCACAACTCACCCTCGGCAGAACAAGCAGCAACCTCACTCACTTATTAAGTGGGCAACTTGAATTCATTAATAGAGATGGAGGAGGAACTTGACAAATTCATGAAATCAGAGAAGGGAATGAAAGAATACAAAATCTCGAGGAAACTGGAAGACTGCACACATTTCTAGTAAGTGTAGTTGCAAAGTTATAGGTGCAACTAAAAGTGGGTTCAACATGGAAAATTTTAGTTGAACAGACAGTGTTTACTAACAACCAATACCGCATATGCTTAGGTATTCCCGAAAGAAAAGAAGGCACAATATTAATGCACCCAAATACGAAGGTTGTTGATTCGACATTAGACTATTGGATACATGCACAGGGATCAAGGCAAAAGGGGTGTGTTTAATTCATCTTCCTTCCATATCTAAAGTGTTATAAGTGAAAATAATTGTTGACACTGTAGTCTTTAAAATTGATGAAATTGTAGATGCTCATGTTCAGTTGATTCCTATGTTGCCAGGAAACGTGGGTACGGGTGCGGGGACGGGGACGGGGACGGGGACGGCATTTTTTGAAACAGGGTGCCTGGGTTCGTCTGGGTATTTTTATATTAATATATATTATAAATTAATAAATTATAAATTATAATTTATATATCATATATAATACTATATTTTATAAATTATAAATTTAATGAAAATTAAGACTAAACAAACTCTAAGAAAACGGCTACCATCAGAATTCTTATCAGAATTGCATCAGTCAAACATCTGGGGTGTTTTTCCCACTCGGTGTTCTTAAGCTTGTCATGCCTGCCATGCAGACACAGATTTGGTAACGTTAGAAAACAATCATTCATTAACTGAAAAATGATGCAACAGAAAAATTGCTGCAATATCCACACAAGTTTCCTGCGGCAGTGAAAAACAACTGTTTCAAAATCTACACATAAATTTGATGAAGATCCTACCCATAAATTTAATGAGGAATGTGATTTTTGAAATCTACACATACACTTGATGAAGTAGGCCTATTAGTATTGTAATTCAGATACTCAGATGATTGATTTTTGCTAACTATGAAAACTCAGGCAGACAAGCTGTTTTGCATGCTGTCTACTGATCAAACTTCCTTTTATTGAAAGTCCCACAAAGGTAAGTAAAATTTTGGATAGGTATATTGTCAGTACATTAAAACAGCTCCAAAATCTCAAAGCATGCATTCATGCTCTTGTCCACTACAAATTGCTGGTTGTGGAGTAAGCAGATAACTTTTTTTTGGTAATGAATAATTAAAACCCCTTCTAAAAGCAACTATTTACAAAAGCATCTTATAAAGTGCCAGCATACTGGATTTCAAATAACTTGATAGGATTCAAGCCTCCTAGCATACAAGTTGCTTCTTCCATTGTGTAACTATATCGAGAAGGGTCAAAACACCATATCAGTTTCTTGTTCTTTATACAAAAGAGCAAAGGAAATGCATAGCAAATATGGAAGCATTCAAAATTAATTTGCATGGTTATGGATACACCCCAGATGTTTGACTGAAAAACGATGGGTTCTTCATACCAAAAGAACCCAAGAACCCGAATTTTTTTTTTGAAGAACCCGGTTCTTCTGAGAAGAACCCAGTTCGTTTGGGTTCTTCAGGGTACTTGGGTGCGGAGAATCCGGTACTTGGGTGCGGGAACCCGGTGCGGGTTCGGGAACCCCACCCCCGGGTGCGAGAACCCGTGCAACGTAGGTTGATTCTAACTGCATGGGGAAGTCTTGCAAAGGGAGTTTTCAGAATGTTGTCATTTGTTACTTGTATAGTAGCTTCACCTGGATGGCATTACCATGATGCAAGTATCATCTTCTGATGGGTATGTTGTGACAAAGACATTCTTACTATGATTGTAGTGTTTTCAACAGTAATTTTCTATATCATTAGGGCATACATTGTTGTTAGTAGTGACAGTGGGAACTCATATAATCACTGCACTCTTCAATCTATCTTAATCTATTAAGAAATTTTTAAATTTCAATGTATTATCAATTTTAATTTATCTGAAGATTCAAGACTGATATGATATATCATTATGTGAATGTTGAATGTTCAATGATGTGCATGTTTAAATCTTTGAAGTTTAAACTTTAATTTTTAAATAAAAAATATTTTATTTTTTCTTGTTTTATACAAATTCACACACACACACACACACACACACATATATATACCCCCGATGAACCCACGCACCCTGTTTCAAAAAGTGACGTCCCAATCCCCGCACCCGCACCCACGTTTCCTGGCAACATAGATTAATTATTAAGTCCTCGAAAGTACATAATAATTAACCAAGTAAAAAAAAAACTCCCAAAATAAATTCACTTGATGACAACGTTTCAAGTTACCTAGGCCTGTTAGATGACTCGATTCATCACACTACTATCACTTTACATCATCCCCACAAGGCATACGGAATCTAAGTACAACATAGAAGAAGATGATAAAAAGTTAGAGTTAAAAAACTCTGATGATACATGAAGCCTCTGACATATCCTCAGACATCTTCAAAAAATTTTGGGTGCAACTGTAGTGGTCAACACGATTATTCCTCTTCTCAGATCAATAAAGCATTCAAGACTGTCTCAAATTCCTAATCCATTAACCCCCCTTCCTCTTCGCATGGTCAAGTTTCTCTCCTTTACATAAAAGGGACTACTAACGTTATAACAAAACTCCTTTTTAAAAAGAACGTTAATGTTGAAATTGTAGCTATGGTCAATCTTCATAAAAAAAAATTATTATCATTGGAAAATTAATTTATTGTTGTTCTAGCACATTCACCATGCTTTGGTAATGGTCAAAATGTATTTTTTTATTTCTAATTACAACTAGCTCCTATTGGAAATACTGAGAAGGGGTTGAATCAATATTTCTTTCCAACTAGTTAATTTTAATCTTCAAAGCATTAATTATAATTTATCATTAACATCAGATCAATATAAACATTCATCAACAATAAACAACACCATTCAACAATGCACAATAATCAAGATGGTAGAAAGATATTTCTTGGTGGAAAACCCCTACGAGTCAAAACCATCGAACGCTTCTTAATATTTTGTCTTCAAAATAACTACATCAAGTTTTCAGCTCAACTAAAGGAGGCAAAAACCCCCCTAATTTACAAGCTCCGACTTGTAGGATGCTCCAACACCCTATTTACCAACTACAACTGGGAGGACGCTCCAACACCCTAGATCTCAGGCTCCAACCTAACAGATGTTCCAACACCTTGTACCAGTTGCAACTAGACGGACACTCCAACGCCCTATGCAGGCTACAACCTGCCTTAGCACCACCCCGCCATCCTAAAGTGTTCTCAAGCTCCATCTTGAAGGTCATTCCAATCACCTACCTTGCACCACCCAACCACCCTAATCATTTGGCGGACCACATTTCACAATTTTCAAACCAAATCCCCCTATGCTAAAAAATCAATATAAAGAAATTGTAATGAAGGTTTTATTGCTCTACTCGATATGTATATCACTGTCAAGTCCAGGCAGCCTCACTGCTCAACTCTGCTCAATTTGACCACTGCACAATCGTACCTCAAACACAATCCTGCCTCATCTCAATCACAGAGCCAAATCAAACCACTGCAAAATCGGCACATCAAAACCTAGCTGGCACATTAACTGACTATTGCACAACACTGTTGCACTCACATTGTCGCTACTACTACTATACCAAATCCAAGTTTGCCAAATATCATTATGTTATGTCAGTCAAGTATTGTCGTATCATCAAGCCAACATCCACACAATGTTCTCGAGTAATCGTTATCATTACAAGGAAATTGTCATGCACAAGGAACATTATCAAGTACCAAAATACATTGTCAAATACCAAGTGCACTCTCATGTGGATCATTGTCATAATGGTACTGTAATGAAGCCATTGTAATCATACACTACCATCACAAAGAAAGCACCAGACCTTGTACAGATCTCTAGTCATACATAAAGTTACTATCACATAAATGTTGTCATGTCAAGTAGTGTCATTATATTGCAATCAGTGTCACTATCATATCAAATCAACATAGTTGTGAAGTCATATCTCATAAAGAGTCATTGTCTCAATAAGTATCACTATCATCATTGTTGTCATATCAAGGGCCACTGGTAAACACCATTATTATAGCATAAGATTACAGCGTACTAATTAAGTCTCACTGTCGAGGGTCATTGTTCATCTGTCATCAAATACTTCTATAACAACGTTGTCATCTAAACTTCATTGCAATATCATAGTTGCATAGATCACAATGTCACGGAGGAGATCATGTCACAACTTATAAGGTCACAGCTATGTCTCGGATACTTACTTGTGTTGATGTCTAGGTTATAGTCACAAGAGTGAGCTCTAACTGATATATAAGTGATTGTGCCATCAATCCACACTATCACATAGAAATGCAATGTCTCATGACTGTTATAATTCAATCATTAAAGATCTCTACTTAACAAATATCATTGGCTATCAACACTTAATAGTTGTTCTGTCTTTAGCACAAGGTTTCTTGCCAATCAGGATTTTCTTTATTGTATCTCAGTCATAAAGCAGGATCATTATATGGTTAGACTAAAAATGCAACAATCAAGAAATTATCCTTGTACTATGCTTGTAGGGAACTCACATTTCACTTTGAGATGTAGTTTTGAATACAGTTTATAGTTCTTTCAAAAATGTCGGCTTCACATTATGGCAAATATTGATATATCTATATATGCATTTCCTTACTACTTCACACTTATAGATTTGTACCTCAAGTTTTGAACTGCCATTGGTGCAATAGATCTAGAACCAATACAATAGAACGCAAGGCTTCAACCCTCAGCCTCCACAAATTCACAACATCAGGTCCATCATTATTGTAACGATTCAAATCGTGACTTTATAGCCCACAGTTCACTTCAAGGATAACAATCTTCAAGGTAGAGTGAATGAGTCAATATGATTTCATTTGTTGCAACTGAGAAAGAAGACTAGTTCAGATGCAATGCCTTAAAAAACAGTCGAAAGATGCTCCTTCAATAACCGCAAATGGTTCACAAAAGGATTTCTTCAAAACCCGTGAAGCCTTCTTCACTAGTCTTGAAATGATGATTCTTTGATTCAGAAGTAAATGCCTTAGAGTGTTGAAGTGTACAAGAATGAGATCACAGGTCCCTAGGGTTGATCTACAAAAACAAAACTACAAGATTCGCAAGTCTAAAGAGTTGTTCACAAGCTTTAATGAGGGTTGAAGAACACGTATGGATTTGAAAAGAGATCCGGTCACATAATTGCCCAACGAAATCCTCAACCAAAATTAAAAAAAACGCAAAACAAAAATCGTTTTCTTCAAATATTCGATGTCTCCACAAGGGTCGAGTTTCAGAACAAGATATCACAAGGTTATTTCATTGAATTGTGTACTTTGGAGGATCCTCTTCTTAGAAGATAATCAAATACACATTTCGAGGAGGAATGAAAACTTTAACTTTTACATACCTTGCAACCCAAGCAAAGAGGTCATCTACCTTCGGGAATAGGGTTTAGTGTATTTTAATGTAAAAGGGTTTAGTGTATTTTAATGTAAAAGCCCTCTATAGATACCAAAACAATATTTAATAATCCTCAAGAAATTTTGTCACGCCTTAGATTGAAAACCCCTCATCCTTGAAATAAATGATAGGTTGCCCAATGGTGGCGTGCCATGTCACCACCTTGTGGAGTTTTCACCTTGTTACCCACCACTTCATGGGTAATATCTCTAGGAGAAATTTGTTTCTCCATGATGGTCCTCGGCCGGCAACCAAAAGCCCCTTGCAACCCTCAATTAGCTTGTTGTGACATCTCCCCGCCACCTGAGCTAGCCATGTTGTCCCTCTCCCATCTGTATTGATCATATGTTTGAAGGTGGGCCTCCCAAACCTAAAGGTATGTCTTGTCATTTGGTAATTGAGTATTGGGTTTACTTATCATGGATACTTCTGGGAATGGATTAATGGGGGGATTGTACAGAAAGAGTGGGCATAGTTTGCGCTTTTCTCCCCTCGATCTCTTTTGGACATTACCCTTGGATTTTAGTCTCGTGGGATCTCCTTTACCGGCCATTTGGTTTTAGGGTGGTACTACTTGGGAAACCCTGACTTTAGTTGTGTGGTCCCACTCCCTTGTCCACATATATCACTCCCCTTCCACTCATTATAGCCCCATTCATCATATCTCCCACCTAGGTCAACATTTCCTCACTCGGTCCACATAGAGTTAGCCTCCCCATTCCCTTGCCCCCACCTTGGGTCAGGCTTGGAACAATGCCTTAGAGGTTGAAGCAGCTGAAAAGAAAAGGTAAAAGCATTAATGGCCACATTCAACAAGAAAATGTACCACAAGATGCAAAAGTCAATGCATGAGCTCTACCCGATACCCATGGCCATCACCCTAGTTCCATAGCCCTGGATGAGCCTCCTCTATCATTCAGTAACCCTTGATTGTCCCAACCCCTAGAGGGCAATGAACCGACCGACCAAAAAGGGGGTAATCACTGCTATATATTACACATGGTGCTCTTATCTTTTGAGCCCCAAGCAATGAATCAAAGAAAAATCATAGAAGGCAAAAGGCATATAAAGAAGGGTGGAAAAATCAAGGTCGGGGCATCTCATGTACCACGATTACTCCCTCCCATACATTACCCAGGAGTGGGCTTCCCTTTCTTCTGCCCCGATATGTAGCCCAGATTGCCCCTCTCATTCCCTATTCCATTCACCTCTTTATCACATGCCACCACCACTTGGGGGATGTACCTTAGACATACCATCCCCTCTAAAAGTAGAAACCACCTAATAAGGTACTTGACTAACCTCCTTTGGAGCTTGGAGACATTAGCACGTGCCAAAGCCCACTATGGAAGGGCATGCCATTATGAAGTGTCCACTTGTTGTCCATGGTTTGTAAGCCCTTTTACTCGATTACTCTAATGACTTGTTGTGTTCGAAGGCTAGGGGATGCATTGGCTCTTATACAGGATTGCAGATGGTGTCCATTATGGGTTTGGTCTCCTTATATGGGGTCCTAACCCTCCAAAGGGCTACAATGGTACATGTAGGGTGTGTGTAGAGAACCATGGGCCTCCACAGCAGTAGACAACACACTATGGATCCCCAAAGATCCACCTTTTGGACAAGGAAGATGCATCCAGTAGACTATGCTCAACTAGCCCCACAGGTGCACCACACACTTGGCAGGTGTCCCAGGACTTGTACCTTGACATGGCATCATTCATTCCATCATCTGAGACCTTACAGATGGTCTACAGGCATCTTCGACTCACTTGGACACGCATGAGATCACTGGTGTGCCCTCACACCCACTGGGACCACCACAGAAAAAGGGGCCACCCCTTCGTCCATCACTTTTGAGGGTCATATTCATCATTATGGCACTTATGGACCTCATCAGACCTCTTGGAGGGCCCTACGACATGCATAAATTACTATTTGATCTCTTGAGAGGTTATTTGTGAGCTAGTTTGGTGGGCTTGTCACCAAAAGTTCGTTAATTTGCATATTATTTTATTTTAGGGCTAATAAAGGCACAATTATGTAATTCGAACTCCTAATGAGTGTGTAAATAGGAGTTAGATGAATCCATTTTGTATCATCACTTGACTTGGATCATTCTTTCTCTTGAGAACTTTGCATTCTTCCTTGGAGGATATTTTGGATCACAGATGAATTTTAATGTGTGGATTGGGTCTTCTTATCTTGGAGCTTCTTATATTGAAAATTGTTGATGGTTTGATATATTCTCTTACATGTAAGTACAATTTTGATTCTATTCTATTTTACTTTGTTGCATACATTGATCATGAGAATTTTTTTATTTTAGGGCTAGTTGTTGCATGCATTTACGACATCAATGTGGAATTATGTTTCTATATAGCTTATCTCTATGTATGGACCATGTTTAATGAAAGAATTGTCCTGGAGGTCAAAGTTACCTTGACAAACCTTCTCCATTTGCAATGAAGTATAAATTATTTTAAGGTAACTTTTCTTCTCTTGCCTTAACATTGGACGAAGTTGACTTTGAGAGCCTCCTTGAACGAGAAACGAAATCCATCTTCACAGTACTCCTTGACTCCATATCCCCAAGAGAAATTAGGCATTGCTCCATCAAAAGGTTGTCTTTTTGAACCTATTTTCTTCACCTTTTTCTCTCTCTCCTAGGTCTAGCCACATTGGGCCTCCTAGGGCATCAATTTCCCGACAAAGTAGCCCTAGAAAAAGTTTGATCTCCTAGCCCCTACTGTGTTTGTGTGTCCTTAAGGTCTCCTCTGAATTTGAAGAGAGTATGACGATGGGATTGCACAATATCCCAAGCCCTGGGTCTGGAATCAAAATTTTCCCTAATGTTCCCAAGGCTAGCACCTCATAGGATCAACTTGACACCCTTTAAGTGAAAATTCTTGTTTTGATCCTTTCCCTTGCCTTGTTTAGGTTAAGATTATCATCGTTTGCTAAACTCCCCATGTGGTCCCATTTCTTATCGAAGACAATTCATCAAGGACAACTCGGGAATCCAAGTTATATAAGGATTTTAAGGATTGGCAAACTCAATTTCAAGTAATATTCCTTTTACCTAACCCTCAAATCCTCACCACCTTTTCCTAGAAAATCTTGCTTAAAGAGAAAGCAAGCTCCATTCTTAATCCTATTCTAGGGAAAGGGTCTTTGAGGTCACTTCACATCTATTTGTTGATCTATCTTTTATAAGTGACTTCCTAAATACCAAGTCTCCTCCCATCGGTAAGAGTCCGTAAAGAGCAAGGAGTCTTAGTTATGGTGATAGTGGGCTAAGTCTCTAGCGTTGCCCTTGACCTAGCAGTTGCCCATTGCCCTCCTAGGAGTCGATTTTAGGTCCCTTGCTGGTTTGAGCGGTAACACACCCATTGACTGGGTCTTCAACTTCAAATGTGGGTATCTCTTAAACTGGGAGGTCTCTCGAGGTGTGCCACATACCATCGGAAACATCTTGACGAGGAGAACCCAATGACGAGGATCTCCAAGGAAAACTCAACGATTTTCTATTTTAAAAACCCTTAACAAGTATGCGGTATGTCCTTAGTCCAGGGACATGTGGAAACCCTTAGACACTTGAACTAGGGAACCCAAACCCTAGAACTAGGGTTTTCAACCATCCAACAGTGGAGTTTCCAACTTGATGTAATTTAGACAAATATTGAGAGCATTCATTTATAATTTGACATCAATGACTGGTTTTTAGTCAAAGTCAAACCCCCAAGGTTGAAATCAATGACAACACCATTCAACAACTCCACGTGTTGAGTCAACTTTCCTAAAAGCTCACTCAACTCGACTTTTCTTGATGGTCAAGACTGTTTTCCAAGGAACTCACCAATTCGGATTAGCTACTGTTATATAAAGAACTCAATTTGCTCTCCCTCAAGGCACTTTGATCACACACTTTTCTCCAATGTTCTTCTATGCGAAGCGCTACAAAGAAGAGTTCAAGGGCAGATCTGACCAAGTATGAATATAGTCAATGTTGATGATCCAAAATCTGAGCTCTGTGCACTATGATCTAATCCATGTCTGAGATTTCTATTATCTGAGATCTGCTACTAGGCCGAGACCTAGTAGGCTATACCGAGCCTCTTATTAGGATCTGTTTTGGTTCGAATTTGTTGACAACTGATCTATTTTGGTTCGAATTTGTCGACAGTTGATATGTTTTGGTTCGAATTTGCTAACAACTGAAGGGTGCATCTAGATCTAGATCCAAGGAGATTTGTGGCATACATATTGGTTTGTGCTCTAATCTATTTCTTAGAAATCTAATTTATTTTTTTTGGGTCCGAGTTATAATCTACTTACATTTGTGGCACATACATTGATTTCAGGTCTAATCTATTTCTTCTAGGTTCAAGTTCTAATCTACTTAGATCTCTGGCATATATATATCTGAGTTTTGATCTATTTAAGGCATGAGATTAGGCCAAGATCTAAGGTTATTTCAGATCTGTCTCTCCGAGATCCGAGACACTTTAAAACTAAAATTTGGTCCAAGTTTCTTGCATACTCAGATTTGTATTCTATCTGATGTCTAAGCCTCTAAAGGAAGGGATGTCAGCTTTGTTTATGTGGTATGTTCGAGATCTTGTGATCGTGTTGACAGGCAATGTTTTAGCACTTGTGGAAGCCATCAAGTAGTCTTGATGTCTTGTTGAAGGATCTCTCTAAGGAAAAGAGTGTTTTGGTTTTCCCCTTCATGGAGTTTTGCCCTGGTCTCTGACCTAAACACTGGTGTCTCTAGTTATTGTGCTTTGTGATCTCTGCTTTCTTGTCACTATTGTCTGTTGGATTTCTGAAGTGTAAATATTTGATGGAGAAAATTAATTAAAGAAGCTCAAATAAATTCACAAATAATTATCAGTAGTTCATAAATATTGTTGGGTTTTCAACATGGTTTCAAAATGTTGGTGAAAGAAGAAAGTTGCAAATCACTTCTAGTAAGAAACCCTTGATAAAAGCTCTTGAAAGAATCTTTTGGAAAGACCCTTGAAAGAAGATTGTGTTCATTTAATCATCATAATCAACTAAGTTCCTTCTCTCTCATCAATGTCTAAGGCTAGTGAAGTTATGGCTCCTTCTTGCAGAGAAGGAAACAAACTTAATAGATAAAGAAATTTTAAGGCTTGGAAGGGAAGAATCGATTTGGTATTAGAGGAACATGATGTTCTTCAGTATGTCAAAGGAAAAATTGCTCAACCTAAGGATAATGTTGGAAAGGCTAGCGTTCGAAAAAGTGAAGTCAAAGCTCAGAGAATTATCTTTGAATCTCTCAAGGATCATTTGATCCCTTATGTTTCATAATTACCCACTAGTAAGGAAGTATATGAAAAGTTCGTCAATATGTTTTCATCTAATACCATAGGTCAAATCATTTCGCTTAGAAATCAACATCGTGATTTGAAGCTAGCAAAGGGAGAATCTATGGCTACCTTCCTTATGAAGATATCTAACACAAGGAAGAAATTCAAAGCATGGGTGAGAAGATCTATGAATCTGAGTTGGTGACTACTACAATCAATGGTCTGCCCAAACAATGGGATGTTTTTGTGAGAGGAATTTGTTTTGGGAAGGAGATAATCAAGAAGCTAGACTCAAAGCCAAAGGAGATAATCAAGAAATTGGTTCTCAAGCTTTTGTTCCCTGATCCAAGAAGTTCCATGGAAAGAAGAAATTTGACTTTTGAAGGAAGTACTCAAACAAAAGGTCTACTCCTCAAGGGAACAGAAATATGTCCAAGGTTCAATGTTATGGGTATCATCAATATGGTCACCATAAAAACAATAGTCCTAATAAATCAAATGGCAAGAAAAGGAAGGGAGAGCATTAGGCTTCAATAGTTGAAGAAGTGGAACCCTCCAAGAAAGTCAAGAATAAAGAAGATTAGGATTTCTTCTACTAATAACAGCATGACTAGGGATCGTAGTCATTTCACGAGGTTGAGCATGAAGGTACCAACTTTGGTTTAATTTCATTTGACTTGATTTTTATCTCTTAGGATAAAAATGATAGAGTAACTTTTATTGTTGATAAAAACATTGGTATGCATACTTTAGCTCTTCAAGCTCTTATTCACCAAGACATTAAATCTCTGTGATCTTTTGCATTGCCATGTATAATTTATTCCAAAATAGATCATGAAGATGTTTGTAATGATTGTGCCCTAAGAAATAATATTAGACTTAATTCTTTCTGATATTTGTAAAAGCTCTTGGTGATACATCATCTTATATATTCTTGATTGATTGTTCTAACTTCTGATTTATTGATTGAAGTTCTTCACATGACAAAGTTGCAAGATCAATTCTATTGTATAATTTTATGTTTGTGATCTACGGTTTAGAAGATGGAAAGTCTTGGGTTGTCCCTAAGGTTTTGATTAATTGAGATTGTACATTTGAAAATTAGCTTATGAGTCCAGCGCTTGTACTCTCTAGATCAAGTTATTAAGTTTTAAGGTTATCTAGGGTTTGTGAACCCTAGATGTGTCAAAACAAGAAATCCCTAGGGTTTGTGAACAAAACCATAGGATCATCCTTACAACATTATATGGTTCTAGCGTTTGTATGACCTATAAATTATAGGGTTTGAGCTTAAGACCCTAACTGATCGGTGTAAACCCTATCTAATCGTAATGGTTGAAGGAAGTTTAGGAGTTGTGTTCCTAGCTCTAGAATGGATTGCTCCCACTAAAAACCCTAACGCCTTAATGATGATGTGGACAAGAAAGTTGTGTCGATTGAATGCAAATAGACTAAGATCAAGAGGGAGTTGATATACTCTCAAAGAGATAAGCACTTTCTTATTACGATTGTTGCTTTTATTTCAATCTTTTGTATCTATATATCTTTCTGGTTTGTATTTGTTCTTCCTTGGCCTCCTAATGAGGATTGCAGGTACTTAATCAAGATTTTCAAGGTTGTGGTAATCAACGGAAGAACAAGATTTATGAAGATTGGATTCAAAGGGAGCAGACAAGATCAACTTGATTGAAGTATTGCTCCACTTATGAAGCATAGAAGTCCATTGTGACTTCCAAAATGAACTGAAATCGTTATAGAATGGTGTTGATCCATAACTGTCAAAGATGGAAAGCTAAGAATCTCTATGTTCAGTGAAAAAGGGAGTTGACGAAATTTTTTGCTCAAATCTGGCTTTATGGATTCTGTCCATGGACATACTATGATAAGGAACCTGAAGAAGCTCTGCTACTAAATTAGAAGACTCTATCTCACAAGGACTAAAGTGAAGATGATCCCAACGTCCATATCAAGGCTTTCAAGAATCAACCTATAATTTTGCTTCTTTATATGTATGACCTTCTTCTGACAAGTTCTGAAGATCTGATTCTTCAAGGTAAAAGGGAATTGGCTGTTGAATTTGATCTTGCCATTATTATTTAAGACTTAAAGTCTGGCAGAAACCTGGTGAGGCTTCCCTTCGGTAAAGGAAGTAAGTTATCAAGATCTTGCGGAAAATTAGGGATGCTAGAATACAATCCCATGACACCTCCCATAAGGAAGTTGAGAATCTGACTATTTGTTGATCAGTCTATGTACAAGCAGTTGATTGGTGCTTTATGGTACTGTTGACTACTGCCTGAAGTATGTTGCTGGTGCTGAGATAAGGTTACAGGGATTCTCTTACTTTGATTGCGCTGAAAGTATTGATGATGGAAAGAGTATTACTGATAGATACTTCTATCTGGGCTCTGTTATGGTTTCTTGGATGAGCAAGAAACAGTTTTCTATGACCTTTTATTTGTTGAGGCAGAATATATGGTAGCATGTACAATGACTTAAGAAGAAATTTGGCTTTGCTATTGCTTGCCAATTTGTTTGGTTGGTTGTTGAATACCACAGTGATATTCTGTGTTAAAAAAAGTTGCATGAAGTTCTCAGTAAATCCAGTATTTCATGACAAGTTATAGCATATTGGCACTAAGCATCACTATATTCATGACATGATGCAGAATGGACCAATGAAGCTCTAGTACATCTCCACTAATGAGCAAGCAGCTGATATTTTGACGAAGTCTCTCCCTAAAGAAAAATTCATGCACTTCAGTGATAAGTTGGGACTTGTGGAGAATGCCTCTCTAGATGAGAGGGAGTAGTGATCTTCCTAGATCATGTTATTCTTCCTGTGTCACACTGACCTGTATAGGGTTGTAGTCTATGTGTCAATGTGACATGTATAGGAAGAATGGTTTGATGGACTAAACAACATCTTGGACAGACATTCTCCCTGTGTCTTGTACTTTGACCATTATAGGGTTATTATCCCTGTGTCTTGTACATTGACCTGTATTAGGGAAATGGTCCTGTGAGTTTGTGTCGTGTGCTTTGACTGGTAGAGGGACTAACACCCCTATGTCAAGTACATTGACCTGAATAGAAAGATGAGCATCTTCTTGTGTCATGTACTTTGATCTGTATAGGGATTAGGACCCCACTGTCAGGTACATTGACCTGGATAGGAAGATGAACATATTCCTGTGTCTTGTATTGTGACATGAATAGGGTTGTTGTCCCTGAGTCAAGTACAGAGAACTGTATAGGAAAATGGGTTTAGAGGCTACCTGGTTCGATAAGAGGCTCCCAGCATCTAGCTCTGATCTCATCTTTAGACAGAGCTTACTGTTATCATGCATGGATAAGGCATTCCTCTAGTCCTGAAGTACTAGCTGATTAATTTACAGTGTTACACGGGCTCTCGCCCCCCCACCTAGGGGTCTAGATTCCTTGCCCCCTCGCGCTCTGGGGTCTTGGGGACTTCTAGGGGACGTTTCCCTCATGCCCCCGCACACCCCCCTTCACGCCCCCACACACCCCCCTTCACGCCCCCCTCATGCCCCTTTGAGTTTATGGTTTCGTGTTAAAAGTTGGTGTGCCACTTAGCATGTTTGACAATCCAAGTGATTCTGATTTAGATGGTGACATGGTTGATCCTGATATATTCGTGTAGAAGCTGAATGCAGAGACCAGTGGGGCATTACCTTGAGCATTTATGCTCATTTATCATTATGATGATATCATTTGATATTCATATGTTATGTTTTATGTTTTATGTTTCAGACATAACTTATTTGCTTTTAAGTTTTATGTTTCAGACTTGAGTTGTAAACTTCAGTTTAAACTTTATTTTGAATCTTGATATAATATGTCATATGATATCTTAAAATTTATTTTCATTGTACATTGTTAATAGTTACATTAACGATTATATAGTTACAAACTTACAAACTTACATGTATGATTGTATGATGTATGTTTTAACTTTTAACTTTTAAATTTGTTTCAGTTATATGATTCATCATTCATCGATTTATAATTTAATCATTTATGATTTATCTTTTATGATGTAAGTGTATGATGATTGTATATACATTCCTTGCAAAAATACAGTTAAAATATAAATATTAAATTTTAGAATTTTTATGACCCCGACGTCCCCCCACGTTTCCTGAAAATTGGTAGGGAGCTTTTGCATAGGCCGCTCCCGCGCTCCCTCACTCCCACCTCCAAGGGACTTGGTGGAACATTGTTAATTTACATGATGGTACTATGGTTGTGAGACATTAGTTGAATGATGTCTCTTGGGGAGAGTATGCATGAATAGTACCATGGGTATTTGGTACTAGGTGATGACGTTGGTAATCTATTGATGATGTTGATCTAATATTGGTCCTTCCATAGAGAACCTTTTCAACATGTATGACATCTTGATTGTGATAATGAATACCTCCCTAGCTAAGAGGTGTTAGAAAAAGTGAAATGACAACTATTATATCTTATTTTCCTTAACCTTGATAGTGCTTATGAGTCTTTAGTTATCTTCTTTATCATTTTTAGTTAGATCTTTCATCAAACAATATCTAGAACAATAACAACAACAAAAAGAGGACACAGATATAAGCCCTCAGCCAAGGCAAAACCCCTCCAAGAGGAAAACCAGGAAACTCTTCTCTTCTTAGAATCTGCTTCAAATGAGATACAAACACCCAATCCCTAAACCAAGTCGTTCTCCCAATACCAAGTCAGACCTCTCTCAAGTTCTTCCTTTATTCTGCACCAAACTGCTATACCCTGCAACTTTGCCCTGCAAGCTACAACATTGCTAATCAACCTGTAATTGTGACCCTGCAATTTTAGTCTTGTAGCTTCCAAAGAAACCCTAGATCAGCCTCTTCTCGAGACCTTCCCGGAGCAAGATAGCTCCTCCCAAGGTCAACAAGGTCGAGATCAAGTAACCTTCCTTCCAGCTACAAGACGTTGCACTTCGTCCTCCTGCAATTCAAACCTACAACTTCGGCCTCTTCCTACAGCCCAGAAACCCTTGAATTTCGCACATGTGAGAGAGATAGCGCCCAGAAACAATAGATTTCATCCTTCCAACTTCTCCTTGACTTTCGCTCTTCTTCTTCTTGCTTCCCAACTACATATTGAAATCTTTCTTGATAGATCAAACTTGTGAGTGAGTGTATCTCAAATGAGGTTGAACTGCTCCTTTATATAGCCTTTCAAGGGGTCGAATTCTTTCCTTTAGGCCGACTTGAAGATCCCAGGACGGACTTGTACTCTCGGAGATTCCAGGACTTTCTAGACTCAAAAATAATTATTTTTACAATTACAAATTGCCTAGAAGCGTCTTATAAACATGATGTTGACTCTATTGACTCATGACAATAAATCATAAGACCTAACAAACCCTAGAAGCACAAAGAACATGTTTTTACCTAGAACACCATCAATAATGAGCATGAAACCAATGCTTTAATAATAATAATAAATATTGTCTTTCTTCTTTTCTTGTCTGTTACATAGGATACATATTGAAATGAGTATAACAATTATGAAGACCGAAACTAGTTACATTTCTCAACACTCCCTCTTAACTTGGGAGGTATTCATAATGGTAAAACTAGTACAACATCATATCTCAAACTGAAGAGTTCTTCTCAAGAAGAGTCGGATTGATAAGCCATACTGTAAGCATCATCATCATGACCAACACTATCCCTGAGGACTAACATGACAAGCTCTAATTAATCAAGAGCATTATGTTGGGAGGGTTTAAGTGTGATACCACAGTACCTCTATAAGGTACATACCCAATCCTGATGTCTATAGGCTATGTCCTTTTAGAACTATTCTTATCTTGTATCTCCAATCCTCAGTCCTCAAAGAAAATCGGTCCTCTCCAACCACTCTTCTCTTGGATACATGTCACATCCTCAAAGAGTGTTGGACCCTTTCATTTCTTTGATGCTATATCCTCAAGGAAACCACTGATGCTTATCCAATCCTCTCTTCATCATCTGTAGAGGAGAATGCACATGTGATGTCCGACATCACTCCCTCTCAACCAGAGAGGACATCCTTATTCTCCTTTAGTCTTGAGAATAGAACCTTGCTCCTGTTGAGAAATGTAACTAGTTTCAGTCTTCATAATTGTTGTACTCATTTCAATATGTATCCTATGTGACAAACAAGAAAAGAAAAGAAAAATTATTATTACTGAAGCATGGGTTTCATGCTCATTATTGATGGTCCTTTAGAAAAAAGCATGTTCTTCGTGCTTCTAGGGTTTATTAGGTCTTAGGATGTATTTTCACAAGTCAAGGAAGTCAACATCATGTTTATAAGACCCTTCCAGGCAATTTGTAATTGTAAAAATAACTATTTTTGAGTCTATAAATTCGTGGAATCTCCAAGAGTACAAGTCGGCCATGGGATCCTTGAGTCAGCCTAAAGGAGGGGATTCGACCCCTTGAGAAGGCTATATAAAGAGCAGTTTGACTTCATTTGGATACATGCTCACACACAAGTTTGATATCCTACGAAAGAGTTTGATCTATAGCTGGGTAGCTACAAGAAGGAGAGAAAAGGTCAAGAAGAAGGAATAAGGAAGAAATTTCTTGTTTTTTGGGCTCTATCTCTCTCACACTTACAAAATTCTAGGGTTTTTGTGTTGAAGAAAGAAGTCAAAGTTGGGTGATGCAGCAAAAAAACTGCAGTTTACAATTAACCGTGTGGACCTATGGGTTATGGGCCCATGTATACATCACAAGCGTTTTAAATAAGCGAACTTCACAATGAAACAAACCGAAATCACAAATGCAACATAATATATGTCGCATAACGCCGACAACCCTTACAACACGCGAAACATTAGTTCCAAGGTCCCACATCATGATAGCCAATTAGGGCTCATCGCATCTCGACACACATAAGCTGCAACTTAAATGGAAAACAATACCATCACCGATGCGAAGTGCGACACAAGCTTTGTCATAGATCTTCGTCAGATCCAACGGTGTACTATACCTCTTGTCTTAGCACCACCGCTCGCTCACAAACTTAAATCCTTTTCGCAACCCACAACATATACATTTCACAATGCGTGACAATAAACATTTCGCAAATCGCACAAAATAACATCTACCACCATTCACCATAACCCTTATCTCTTGCAAAGTGCGAAATAGCGCTGAGTCGACACGTGTCTCACCCTCGTCACATCGCACTTTTCATCCCTTACCGCATCACAAATAAAATAACATCCCTGCGATGTCTTAATACTTAAAACCTCTGGTTTGCGATATTGTGATTTGTTGTCTGTCGCTGATCTGCAACGAGATCTAACAATCCTCACTGCATTGCCCTTCTTCGAATCGCATTTTCCAACTGATCTTGCAACGAAATCTCGTCCGTCCATCTTCCCCTTTTCAGATCTGCGATCTGATCGTAACCGTTCATCGTTCTCCTTCACACCTCTGTTCAGGAATTTCTGAGATTTAAGAAAACACGTTGTTGCAACCCTCTGCGACCCAGCACTCCTCCATGCTCCTTTCTGCAACAACACATCAACACACTTACGCGACTGTAAGGTATGCTATTGTTTACTCGGTTTTGGACATTGACATTTCCTCGACTATACAATTGTTGATTAAATACATAGAGTCTCAATCCTCCATAACAATCACTACTTGGATCACATCCTACTGGTCAATCCACTCTGAAAACTCTACAACAATTCTAATTAAACAACACAGTACGCCACAATCCATACAATCACACAAGATTTATAAGCCACAGCTAAAACAAACCATAATAATTACAAATTATACAATCTTCATTGAAATTTAACCCTGTTACAATACTACGGCTTCCGTGAGCCTGAAAACACACATTAAAATGACTTCTCTCTCTTCATAATTTCACTCACTTAACTAGCCAACCTAGGCCAACCTTGAGCTAACCTCGAGCCAACCTCTAATCTCGAACCAATCTCTCCAATCCTCTCTCTTTTTTTTTTCCCTTTTTTTCAAAATGTTTACAAAAATATATACAAAAAGGAATCATGAATCAATTTCAGTTCAAATCCAACAATCTCTCAATATTTCCTAAAGCTTCTCTCAATTCCACTCTTTACTCAATCAAATCCTACATTAAGCCTCTATATCCCTAAAATCCTCACTCTTCCTAGGATTACTCTCTCATCCCTAAGATCTCTACAACTCATGAGATATTCTTCATTAATCAAATTACGTTTAAATTTCAACTAACTTAGGCAAATAACAATATAATTAAGGGAACCCACTCCCTTTAGTAAATGTGTGATAAGACTCTTAAGTCTTATGAACTTTGAGGAATGCTCCTACATCATTGGGCGTCTGAGTTGCAGTAGGACGAAGTGCAGAAACTTGTAGCTGGGAATAAGGAAACTTAGTCTAGACCTCGTTGACCTTAGGAAGATTTGTCTTGCTCTTGGAAGGTCTCGAAAGGAGGTTGTATTAGGGTTTCTTTAGGAGCTACAAGGTCGAAGTTGCAGGTTGAGTAGCAGCGTTGTAGCTCGTAGGTCAAAGTTGCAATGTGTAGCAGTTTAGTGCAGATTCAAGGACTTGAGGAAGGGCTAACTTGGTCCTGGGAAAAGGACTTGGTCTAGGGATTCGGTCTTTGTATCTCATTTGAAACAGATTATAAGAAGAGTAAAGTTTCTGAGTTTTTCCCGTAGAGGGGTTTTACCCTGAATGAGAGCCAACAAAGTGTCCTCTTTTGTTGTTATTGTTCCTTGATATTGCTTGATGAAAATATCTGACTAAAGGAACATAAAGAATATAACAAACATTCACAAGAAAGTATCAAGGTCAAAGAAAATAAGTTTAATAAGTTGCCACTTCACATTTTCTAACATCGTATCAGAGCTAAGGTCAACAAGGAAGGAAATAGGAAGTGTTGAGATTTTGTATAGTTGGTGTAGCATCGGGTGTGCTCTAGCCCTGAAATTTTGTGGAGGGGCTAGGACACACCTGATCTCCAAAACCCAGAAAGGGATTTGAGAAATTTCAGTTGATGTTCAAGTTATTCAAATAATTAATTATTTTTTGGACTTCCTAAGTCTAAACTTAGGAAAATAAAATAATTAAAGTGAATTAATTGCTGAAATTGTCTTAAGTCATATGGATTAAGCAGTCTTTTAATTTCAGTCGTTGATAGATGATATAATCTCAGTCATTGAAGGGTTCAACGAAAAAGTATAAGAGAGGCTTGAGGGTCAATTGGAGAGACACACAAGTTGCATAATTGAGGAGTAGATCTGGAATTCTAGGGCAGGTTTGCGAAGAATTTCCAGAGAAATTTCTGCAGTGAGGGGTAGTATTGGCTGAGGGGATGATCTGATCCCAAGAGCCAAGAGACAACAAGAGGCAGAGGAGCAGCAACAAGGGTAGCGCAGAGGGGCTTCAGAACCACGCAGTCTAGCAAGGGCAGCACAGAGGCAGCTAGGGCCATGCAAGGCTGACGCAGGCCTAGCAAAGGCAGCGCAGGGACAACGTAGACCCTTCAGGGGTCATGCAGGCCCTCCTAGAGCCACAGAGAAGAGAACGCAAGCCTTCAAAGTTGACGTTGGGGCTCCAGGAGCAGCACTAAGGGTTTCTAGGGTCAGATCCAAGTTGAGTCTTGTAAATCTTGTTTGAGGGTATGGATCAGTCTGATATTTGGCACTAGAACTTCAAGTTAGCTGCAGATTTGATTTCTTTTATTCTCTGTCGGGTTTTCCCAGATTTGGAACCCAGATTTGCTGTACTCAAAATCTACTAAATAAAATAACCCTCATATCTCTTGCATCGATTTTCCCGCTTTGGGTTTTTTCCGGGGACTTATGTCCAAAAATCCATGTGTCACTTTGTTGCATGAGCGTATTATTCAGTAAATGATCTGCATGTGTAGGTTGTAGTTGTGTTTAATTTTGTTATTTTCTAAATCTAATTTTTGGAAATAACTTGTATTAATTAAATCAAGTAGGAGAAAATAAACCAATACGCTGCAGTAGAATTTTCACATGGTATCAAAGTGATAGCAGATCAAGTTGAATCTCCAACAATCAGCTGAAGAAATATTTTTCTGCAGGGTGGCAGAAGAAGCAGCAAATCCAGAAAGGGCATCTTGACAGCAGGAGAACGCAGATCCAGAAGACAACGTTGAAGCTGCAGAAGGCCTTCAAGCTTACACAAACCCTTCCCAGGGCAGCGTAAGGACTGCATCACCCAGTCTAGGGTTACGCAGTCCACTTCTGAGCAGCGTTGGGACTGCGTTGGACCAGCCAGTGAGACGCAGTCCAATCAGTTCTCCAGTTGCATGAGAATTTTGCCAAGATCCGGAAGCAGTGCTTCAAATCTTCAGCAACGCTGGTGGGGTAGAGATTCTACAGGTGTAAAATTGTGCCTAGCTAAGGCAACAAAGGCAGAAGGAAGAAAGTTACTCCGCAGATCTGAGCCAAACAGATCTGAGATTCGATCAAGAGGATCGAAGAGTACTGTTTTTTTGTGTTTTGGTGAAAGATTCCCAGGAGGGAAATCAATCTTCAGAAGAAGCAGCTACTAGAAGGTTTCTAATCGCCAAGAAACCCAAACCCAAAGGAAGAAGTACTGTTTCTGTCAGATTTGAGAAAAGATGGCTTGATATGGACTGAGGGATCAAGATAGATTGGACGACATGTCCAACTATGTTATTTGGAGGGCCAGAATCCTCTCAGTTCTGGATGAGTATGGTCTCAAAGAGCATGCAGAGAAGGTCCTTGTTGTACCAACCGATGCAGATCCTCTCAAGAAGTATGAAGAAAATCAAGAGCGGAAGAAGCATTTGATCATAGACGGAGTGAAGGACCACGTGATTCCTCATATTGCTGGTAACACTACAGCAAATGACATGTGGATAGCCTTGGAGATGATGTACCAAGGAGGCTCCGTGCAAAGAAGAATGCTTCTTGAGAACCAGATGCGGTTGTTCCAAATGATGAAGGGTGAAGAGATAGATCCATTCCTCTTCAGGCTTCAAGCCATCTGAGATCAGCTGGTTGGCATTGATGCTACTTCGAATGAGGGGCTCTTAGTGAGGATTGCTCTGCATGTAGTCTCGAAAGATTGGGAAACATTTGTCTAGAGCATTCTGGGGAAGGGCAACGTTACCATCTTAGGCTGACATGTGGGCTATCCTCCGCCAAGAGGAGATCAGGAGGGTCACCAAATCAGTGGAGGAAGCAGAAAGGCCAAAGTCAAGGAAGAGTAGGAGGATGCAGCCCTTGCATCAAGGGAAAAGAAACAACAAGGAAAGAAGAAGAAAGACCTTTCCAAGTTCAGATGCTTTAACAGTGGTGATCTTCGATATTTCGCTAGCAGTTGTCCTAAGAAGAAGGACAAGAGCTCTTCTGATTCCAAGGCCGCAGCAGCAAAGGATGATGGCTTTGATGATCATGCAGCCATGAGTGCTCATGTACCTCGAGATAAGAGGCAAGGTGACATGGATCTGTAGAGCATCTATAGACAATGGTGGGATCCTTGAGTCAGCCCTACTCTTGGATCACATACAAGCTACGGGAGCCTTAAGAGGGTAGCGAGATGAGTCGGGAGATAGTTGCAGAAGGACACATTGAAGCAGAAGAGGGAGCTGAAGAGTTGAAGAGGGAGCAACATAATGCAGAGGTAGCAGTAGCGTGGAGGCAGCAGCGCAGAGGGGCTAATGGGACTTCAGCAACGCAGAGAAGTTGGGCTCACGCAGTGCAGTGTTGTAGCATGACAGTGTCTCCAGAAGGACAGCGTGAATTAGCATCCGAGGAGCTTCAGTGATGGAGGGCAACTTGACTTGTCTGTCAAATAGTTGGCCAGAGTTCTTTAGTTGCTTACTTCTCAGCAACTGAGTTGCAATGCAACAGTTAGCAGTGGCAGTGCTATGGGCAGCATGATGCAGCAATTTGAGAGGGAGCTACAGTACAGATGTGGCAGCGTTAGTGGCAGTGGCATGGGCAGCAGTACAGAGAGCATCAGTGTAGTGGATGGAGGGCAACAGGCCAAGCATCAGCAGCACAGAATCTAGCTTCAAGATCTTGTAGTGCATGGTGTGGATGCATTGCTAGAGTACACTTTCCTAGAGCACACTCCGTGCTAAGAGGGAGTGTTGAGATTTTGTATGGTTGGTGTAGCATCGAGTGTGCTCTAGACCTGAAATTTTGTGGAGGGGCTAGGACACACTTGATCTCCAAAACCCAGAAAGGGATTTGAGAAATTTCAATTGGTGTTCAAGTTATTCAAAAAATTAATTATTTTTTGGATTTCCTAAGTCTAAACTTAGGAAAATAAAATAATTAAAGTGAATTCATTAACATATGTGTTGAAATTGTCTTAAGTCACATGGATCAAGCAGTCTTTTAATCTCAGCTGATTATAGATGATTTAATCTCAAACGTTGAAGGGTTCAATGAAAAAGTATAAGAGAAAGGTTTGAGGGTCAGTCGGAGAGACACACAAGTTGCAGAACTAAGGAATAGATTTGGAATTCTAGGGCGGGTTTGCTAAGAATTTCCGAAGGAATTTCTTGCAGTGAGGAGTAGTATTGGCTGAGGGGATGATCTAATCCCAAGAGCCAAGAGACAGCAAGAGGCAAAGGAGCAGTAACAAGGGCAGTGCAGAGGGACTTCAGAGCCACGCAGTCCAGTAGCGGTAGCGCAGAGGCAGTTGGGGCCAAGCAGGGTTGACGCAGGCCTAACAAATGTAGCGCAGGAGCAGCGTAGACCCTCCAGGGGTGACGCAGGCCCTCTTAGAGCCACACAGAGGCTGACGCAGGCCTTCAGAGTTGACGTTGGGGTTTCAGGAGTAGCGCTGAGGGTTTCTAGGGTCAAAGTCGGGCTGAGTCTTGTAAATCTCGTTTGAGGGTGTGGATCAGTCTGATATTTGGTACTAGAACGTCAGGTTAGCTGCAGATTTGATTTCTTTTATTCTCTGTCAGGTTTTTCCAGATCTGGAACCCAGATTCGCTGTACTCAGAATCTACTTAATAAAATAACCCTCATATTTGCTGCAGCGATTTTCCCACTTTGGGTTTTTTCGGGGACTTATGTCCAAAAATCCATGTGTCACTTTGTTCCATGAGCGTATTACTCAATAAATGATCTGCATGTGTAGGTTGTAGTTGTGTTTATTTTCAGTATTTTTTGAATCTAATTTCTGGAAATAACTTGCATTAATTAAATCAAGTAGGAGAAAATAAACCAATACACTACAGTAGAATTTTCACCATGAAGGACACTAGAAGGAATTGTTAATCGAGGGATAGGAAACTCTCAAGGCCTAAAAGAAGAATATTGTCTCTTGAAGGGATCTGGTTAAAGACTTAGAAAAACTATTAATTTAGGGTTTCGACTACATCAATCTCGCAAGTAGGGTGTGGATCTCACAAAGAAGTCTACTTGGAAGGCATCAATATTGGAAGTTGTTCTAGGAAACATCCTTCAAGAAAATCTCCTCAAGGATCTTGAAGACATCAAGAAGGTTGGAGATATTATCATCACTAAGAATCATGGTATTCAAGTATCACACTATTTCATAATGGTTGAATGTTCAATTCATATAAGCTCTTTCTGCAAGGAGAGCAATAAGCTCATCGTGGCTTCAAACTATCTAACTTAGAAGAAAAGGATTGACTTGATACTCACAAAGCAAGATGTAATGGGATATGTTAGTGGCGAAGTTATTGAACCTATGAAAGATAAGACACAAGAACTAGCAAGGTACAAGAGAGGCGAAGTAGGAGCTCAAAGGATCATAGTTGAATCAATTAAGGATTCTCTTGTTCCATTTGTTGCAAATTAGAAGACTTCCAAGGCCATGTACAACAAGCTAGTGAATTTGTCCTATGTAAGTACAACAGGTCAAAAGATGTCATTGTTGAACAAGCTAAATAGAATGAAGAAAAGGATGATGACAAGGCATCCTTCCTCATGAGAGTCTCTTAGCTGAGAGACGATATGCAAGGACTTGGGGAACGAATCACTGATCCAGAGGTGACCATATGTGTTCTCAATGCATTGCCACCATAATGGAGAAACTCTGCAACAAGTATCTACTCCAAGAAGGATTCAACCCCCTTTGATGAGTTATGGACACAAGGTATACTAGAAGAATCGAGGATCACGGTCAAGGATGACATTGGATCAGATGAACAATCTAAAGCCTTTATAGCCCGAGCCAAGAAGATGAAGAAAGGAAAGTTTAGCAAGTCAAGGAAGAAAGATATGTCCAAGGTGCAATGATTCAAGTCCAATGGGTTGGGACACTATAAGAGGGACTGTCCAAATCAACAGAACAATAAGAGAAAGGATAGAAGTGAAGCTCATGTAGCCGAAGCAGTCGGAGAACCTCAGAAGAAGGGATGAAAGGAAGAAGTGAAGGAACTTTACTACTGAAAGAAGGTTCACTAACAGTCAGGTTCTCTGTGAAGTTTAATCTTTTCTGTAGAATAGTATGTCTTACATAGCATCATCAAAAAAGCATATGCATGTCTAGAATTTTACATGATTAAGTTGTTGTGTAGAGATCATCTAAATAGATGGATAAATAGACCATTTTTCATTTTGATCATCCAAACATTATCTATCATTATATTAGAGGTAGTCATCTTGCTTAGGTGGATCATCATGATCCTGGAAGAACCATCGTTATGGAAGGTTCTTGGGAAAAGCACTATGACAAGGTTAGTACGCATTCCATGTAATGTGGATTCAATACTGGTATAGGGATGAAGGAATGATATGGGTTAGCATCCAGGATCTTTGTGAAATTTCTCTCTCTCTCTCTCTCTCTCTCTCTCTCTCTCTTTCTATATATATATATATATATATATATGGTTGGATAAAAGCATATGAATGCATGCTAGATATAAAACTTTGGATAAGATTCAAACCCACTCAAGTCTCTTCCAGCAACACAACTTCGACCCCAGCTACAGAATTCCGGCCTCTACTGCAGGTTTGAAATTTTTAGCACTTACAACTATTAATGCATCCACACATGTGAGCGAAAATCAGCCTTCCAAGGCCTCTCGACAACTTTGCCCGGTTTGTTTTGTTGTCTAAGGCTAGTAGGTGACCTATTAAACTCCTCTTCTAGCAACTTTGATCTTGTCCCAGCAACTTGAGAATTTCAACCTTGAAGCAATAAAATCTTAGCCTTCCTTCTTTACACATGCAAGATAGAGAGAGAGAGAGAGAAATGTCCCAAAACACTTCTTCTTTTGTCCTTCTCCTCCTTCAGTAGCCTTCTTTTGCTTCTCCTTCGCTTAGATGATGAGAAGTGAATGTTTGTGCAAAGGAGGTCGAGTTCCCTCCTTTATATAGGCTTCTAAGGTGGAGGAAGTTCCTCAAACTAGGCAGACTTCTTAATTGTCAAGCCGACTTGGTCTTGGAGGGTATTTTGACACTTTCAAATACAAAAATAATTCCTTTTACAAGTTACAATGTGCTCGATGTGGTCTTCAACTTTTGACAATGACTCTTTTGACTTCTTGACCTAGGACAAATCCTAGAAGCAATTAATGGGTGCTTGACCTCTAAAATAAAATACCTTGAGCAGGAAACCCATGCTCCAAAATAGAAATAATAATTTTCCTGTAATTTTACAATATACAAGAATCAAAACTACATTTCATATTTATGAAGACCAAACCTAGTGACACATTTTTCAACATTCCCTCTTAACTAAGGAGGTATTCATAAATGTTACATGGACATTCTCAATATGAAGAGATCTCATAAGAAGAGTTGGATTGGTAGCCCATCTACTTAGCATCATAACACATAGCAACGCCTTGACTAACAGCTCTATCTCTGTACAAGATTAGAGCACAATGTTGGTGAGACCAATTACTGACAGACACCATCATCATTGTCTCTCAAGGCACATACCCCACCCGGGTGTTCATAGAGTATGTCCTTCCAGGACTACTATTATCTTGGATAGCCAGTCCTAAAAGAATATCGGTTCTCTACGACTACTCTTATCTTGGATACCCTACCTCATCCTCAAAGAGTATTGGATGTCATATGCTTACCCAATCCTCCATTCTTTCTTCCCAAGTGAAGACAAGAATGATGTGTCTATCTCACCCTCTCAACTAGGGAGGATATGTCAACTAGTCCAAGCTTGTCTCTCAAATACACAAGCTTCTTATTAGGAAGAGATTTTGTCAATATATCAGCTACCTGCTCATCGATGGAGATATATCATAGCTGTAATACACCATCCTCCACCAGTTTTCGAATGTAGTGATACTTGTTGTTTATATGCTTTGTCTTTCCATGAAATATTGGGTCTTCATACAACCTTATACAGCTAGTGTTATCACAATGTATCATTGTAGAGTCCATTGGGCCTTCAAACAAGTCAGAGAGTAGCTTCCTCAACCAGACAACTTCTCTGCTTACCTCACAAGCTGCAATATATTCAACCATGGCACTACTCAAAGTAATTGATTCTTACTTTCTGCTCATCCATGAGACCATGGAGGATCCCAAACTAAAACATCCTTCTATAATGCTTCTTCCATCCAGTTCACTGCCTCCTCTGTCAGAATCTGTATATCCAATCAAGTGGACATCATTCCACTTATCATATTTCAGGCAGTAGTGGATCGTTCCTTGCAGGTATCTCAGTATATGCTTGGCTGCTATCCAATGATCATGCTTGGGCTCCACCTGGAACTAACTAAAAATATTCACTGCAAAACATATGTTTTCCAAGTATTCACCATGTACATCAGCGAGCCAATCAATTGTCTATAGTTGGTAGGATCCATTGGGCTTGATAAGGAACTTCTTAGCCTCTTCTGTTTGTGATCATGGGAGTTGTCATAGGTTTGCAATCCATCGTGTCATACCTCTTCAGCATCTCGATCACATACTTTCCTTGACCTACATAAATCTCATCAAGTCCTTGCCAAACTTCCATTCCCAAATAATAGTGCATCAGCCCCATATCCTTCATGTCAAATTCTGTTGCTAGTTAATGCTTGCACTCTTGAATTCGACCTTCCCCACCTGTCATGAGAAGATCATCCACATATAAAAGAATGATTACAGGCTCATCCTTCACAACTTTGATATAGAGATTTGGATCAGTAGAACTATTTAAGAAGCCTAATCTTTGTAGATATGCATCCATCCTTGCATGCCATGCCCTTGGTGCTTTGCCTAAGGCCATATAATGCCTCTTCAACCTACAAACATAAGCCTCTCTATCTTTGACTTCAAACCCCAAGGGTTTCCCTATATAGACTTCTTCATCAATAGTATCATTCAGAAATGCAGTCTTGACACCCATTTGATGAATATTCCATCCCATCGATGCTACCAAAGAGACTAGTGAACATATAGTTGTATACCTTGTTGTGGGAGCAAATGTCTCTTCATAATCAATGCCTTCTTGTTGACAGAAGCCCCTAGCCACAAATCTTGCCATATATTTATCAATACTTCCATTTGTCGTATGTTTAATCTTGTAGAGCCATTTGGAAATTACCATTGATTTCCCTTCAAACCTATTTACGAACTCCTAAACTCCATTCTTCATTATAGATCGATATTATTCCTTCATGGCATATTTCAATTCTAGATGTTTTATAGCCTCTTCAAAGGTGGATGGTTTTTCTTCTATTAGCTTCATCATATAGGTTGCATACCCAGAATATCTTTTGGGCTTCTTACTTTCTCTAAATGTGTATTTCTAAAAGAGCGGATTTCAGCAGTTCGGTCTCTTTCTAGTTTCGAAGATGACCATAGGTTGCACAAGTTTACTGGGGCCTTCATCTTCATGATTTGATTCTTCTTCCTCCCTGATACTTTCCTTTTCAAATATAGGAAGCTCTTCATCATCAAAGTCTATAAGGAGATCCTTTGATTTCTTAAATGCAATACTTTCAACAATATCACATCTCGACTAGCTTCTATTCAGTGTCCTTCCTTTATGTAGATCCTATATGCCTTTGAAGTATTACTGTAGCCAACAAATGTTCCCTTCATGCTTGTAGGATCCAACTTCTTTCTTTTATCCTTCGGTTATCCTTGGGTTAGAATTAAGTCATCTAGTCATAAAGTCAAATTGAGTCTATGTCATGTATGAAGGACCCTTCTGGGGCACATTACACTTGTGTATAATTCAATAGAAATGTCAAGTAGCCCTCCAAGATCAAGTACAAGCATTAACGTCAAGTCGGCTTCAGAATGGAATTAATTGTCTCCCCAACGGTCACGTCGGCTCACTTGCACTCATCTCGACTCATAAACAGAGGCAAACCACTATAAATAGGGAAACACATCCACATTTCAAAGCAACAATTTCGGTGCAGGTTTGAAGTTTATAAGTGATGTGAAGGTCAGCGAAAGGGAAAAAGAAGGCAAAAGAAGGCAACCTGTAATCAGTGAGTAGAAGAAGGAGAAGATCGAACCAATTTTAGATCTATTTTGGGCTATATCTTGTCACATGTACCAAGTAAAGAGGAAGCCTTTGTTTCAGAAATAACGGAAGGTATTACTTGAGGATTCAAGGTTGGCAAGGTCATTTAAGAAACTGAAATCATCAAGCCAAAGTATGTGAGGAAGTATCCCCCCCAAGCGAAGTGATGACAAGGTGTAGAAGTTAGTTATCATACTTCTCACATGTTGCATTTAGGGTTGAAATAAAGTGCAGAAGGAAGTCGAGATTGAAAGGAAGCCGAGAAGAGGAAAGGAGCATAAGTTTGAATAATATTGACTTGGTCACAAAGAGTAGTGGAATGGAACTTGTGTCTTGGTCTTGGAGTGGCAAATAGGTCAAAGGTCTTGGTCTTGGTATTTGTCAATTGGAATCTCTATAAGAAGAAGAATTTGTTCGGGTTTTCCTCTCAAAGAGTGAGAGGTTTTGGCCCTGGCTGATACCCTATATTCTATGTCTCTTGTCTCTTTATGGTTCATACATTGGTAGTTGTTTGATGAAGAAGAACACTAATAACCTAAGTAAAAGAAGATCGTAATCTAAAGAAGTAAAAGAGCATTCACAAGCAATTACTACTATAAGAGAAATCTCTTTATTGCTATGCCCTAAATTTCTCAACATGGTATCAAAGCTAAGGTAACCAAGTCAAGGAAGGCCAACTTATCAAGGGACACTCAAGGATCAAATCTCGAGGAAGGCATCATAGCAAAGATAATCTTTAAGACAAGATCAAGAAAGGAAGCATTATAACCCTAGATCGAAGGAGTCTACAAAGAAGTCTTGGGATCATCATCAAGAAAAGAAGGCCAAGTTGAAGAGATCTTCGAATCAAGGTCCTTACTAGTAAAGATATTACCAAGAAGTCATCATTGATCTTCATCAAAAGATCCAAAGAGATCTCACTCTCTATGGGATCAAGGATCACTCTTGAAGAAAACTACCCTCACCAAAGAGAGATTTTCTATCCTCTATATCATCATCAACATCAAGGAACCAACAAGAAGGAGCATCTTATCAAGCAAGTATATTTATAACTGTTAAAATGTCTTTTTGCAAGGAAAGCAACAAATTGGTTGGGGCTTCAAACTATCTTACATGCAAGAAAAGGACAAATATGAATCTCATTCAAAATGAGGTTATGGAACATGTCAGGTTCTATCACTAAACCAAGAGAGGAAGATACTCAAGCTCTTGCCAAATATATGAAAGCAGAGGTTAGGGCTCAAAGGATTCTCATAGAATCCATCAAGGATCCCCTCATCCCATATGTATCTAAACTTCAAAAAAAATCTATGAGAAATTGGTAGAGTTGTATTCTGTAAGCACTGCTAGAGAAGTCATCTCATTAAGGATAGAACTCTACAGGTTGAATATGTCAAAGGAAGATAGAATAGCCTCATACTTTATGATGGTATCTGAAATTCAGGATCAACTACAAGATCTGGGAGAAGTCATGTCTGATAGGAAAATGACTACAAATGTACTAAATGCACTACCGGAGGAATGGGATAACTTTACTTCAAGTATTTATGGGAAGAAAGAAGCTACTCCATTCCATGAGTTGTGGTCACTATGCAAGATTCAAGAATCCAGGCTAAAGGTGAAATCTGATGTGGGATCAAGTGAGCAAAATTAGGCATATGCTGCTATAACAAGAAGTAAGGGAAAATTTGTAAGGTTTGGTCCTCAGAAAAAGAAGAAGAACATGGGTAAAATGTTGAGATTTTGTGTATTTGGGTTAGCATCAGTTGTGCTCTAGCTCCCAAATTTTGTGGAGGGACTAGTGTACACTTGATCTACAAGACCCAAAAAGGGATTTGGGAAATTTCATCTGATTTGGGAGATATTTAATTAATTAATTATTTTAATGTATTTCCTAAGTCTAAACTTAGGAAAATGAAATAATTAAGGTTAATTAAATTAAACATGTGACGAAATTGTCTTAAGTCACAAGGATCAAACTTTCTTTTAATCTTAGCCATTGATTCAAGATCTGATCATGGTTGTTGGTTTCCCAATGAGAAAAGTATAAAGGAAAGGCTTGAGGTCATTTGTAAAGACACAGAGGCAGAGCACTGAAGCTAAGTTGAGATTCTAGGGGGAGTTTGCTATGAATTCTTAGAAGTGTTTCAGCTGCAGAGAAGGGAATTTAGGCCAAGGGGATGATCTGATCCCAGGGTCTAGAATCAACAAGAGGCAGAAATCAGCTCAAAGACGCAATGCTGGAAAACAAAAAGAGCAGCAGCAAAAAGGGCAGCAATTGTGCTACGTAGGTGTTGCGCAGTCCCTCCCAGGACAACGTGATTCAGCTAGAAGCCCTCAGGGGTTACGCAGAGACCCTAAGAGCAGCATAAGGACTACGTCACCCAGTCTGGGGTAACGCAGCCCATTCCAGGCCAACGCTGAGGGACGCAAGGGCTTCAGAGGCTGACACAAGGGCTTCAGGGGCAGCACAGGGGTTTCTAGGTCCTAATTTTGGCTTAGTCTGTAAATCTCATTTGAGGTTATGGATCAGTCATAATTTTGGCTTCAGAACAACCAGTGAGCTGCAGATCTATTATTTCTCTATCGGGTTTTCCAGATCTAGAACCCTGATTTGTTGTATTCAGAAAATTCTTAATAATAAAACCCTCCAGCAGCCAGCAGACCGGTTTTCCCACATTGGGTTTTTCTGGGAACTATTATTCCAGAAAATCATTGTGTTACTTTGTCTATGTGTGCATGTACTTTTTCTAGATCTTAATTAGTGAAAGTCTGTTATGTGTTTTGCTTCGATATTAATCTGAATCTTCAGCTTAATAACTTAACTAAGTAGGAAGAGCATAACCAGACCTAACAGTAGATTTTTGGTGTAACATTCAGAAATTTTCACATGGTATCAAAGCAATTGCTTCGATATTAATTTGAATCTTCAACTTAACCAGATCTAACAGTAGATTTCTGCATAAGTGTAACATTCAGAAATTTTCACATGGTATCAGAGCAATTGTAGATCTAGGAGGGTCACCAGCAAAAGATTGAAGGTTCTCGCTGCAAAAAGCAGCAAAAGGGCAAATTTGAAGGGACAGCAGAGTTTTTAGAGGCAGAGTTATGCAAAGGGCAGGGTGACATGGTCTAACGCTTTCTTCTAACAAGCCCATGCCTATTTCGCCAAGGGCCTTAGATCCAGTTCTCTAGCAAAGAGAAAGGGGAGTTTCGACACATTTCTGAGCAGATGGCTCCTCATGGACTGTGTGATCAGGACAGATTGGATGGCCTCTCCAACTTCTCAGTTTGGAAAGCTAGGATCCTAATAGTCCTTGAGGCATATAATCTAAAAGACCATGCAGAGCAAACTCTGGCCACACCGACTGATGCAGATCTCCTACGGAAGCATAATGAAGTTGTTGGGCATGCCAAGCAGTTGATCATGGACAGAATTAAGGACCATAATGTACCACACATAGTTGAGAAGAAGACAGCTAATGAGATGTGGAAGGCCTTAACTTCCCTATATGAGGGAAAATCTGTCCAAAGGAAGATGTTGTTGGAGACTCAGATGAGGTCATTCATGATGATCAAGGGAGAAGACATGGAACATTTCCTCTTACGATTGCAATCGATCAAAGATCAGTTGACTGCAACGGGTGCGCGAAGGTGGAAGACGATGTGATGGTCAGGACTGCTTTCAATGTAGTCACAAATGAGTGGGAAACCTTTGTCCAAAGTATCTTTGGCAGAGCGAACCTCCCAGATTCGGACAACTTATGGGCAGTTCTACGTCAATAAGAACTCCGCAGATTCACCAAGAAGCAGTACAACACGGGATCCAGCAAAGTGAAGAAGGAAGATGATGAAGATGCAGTCTTGGCATCAAAGAGGCACAGGGAAAGAAGAAGAATCTGTCTAAGATCAAGTGCTTCCAGTGTGGTGAAATAGGACATTTTGCCAGTAATTGTCCTCAGAAGAAAAGGGACAAGGAAGCTTCTTCTTCCAAGGCTATTGTGGCGGATGATGAGTCAGAAGATGATGCAGCCATGAGTGCTCATGAACCACGAAAGTGGGGCGACATGGATCTGTAGAGGAGCTGCAGAATGAGGGTGTGATCCTTGAGCAGCTCATCTCTTGGATCACGTGCGAGCTACGACAGCCTTAAGACAGTAGCGCAACAAGTAGAGCAGTGGGTGCATAGATCACGAATGAAGCAAAGCCAAATCTGGAGGCTAGAAGGAGCAGCGCAGTGTAGATGCAGCAACAGCATAGAGGCAGCAGCAGCGTAGGGGCTGATGTGACTTCAGCAACGCAAAGTAGAGTTGCTTACCCAGAGCAGAGCTGTAGCAGCGTGGAGGCTTTAGGAGGACAGCGCAACACAGCAGCAGCGTGAGGTATTTTAGCACAAGAGGTTGATGTGACTTCAGCAGTGCAGAGGGAGTCTTCTTACGCAATGCAGAGCTGTTGTTGTGCATCATCCTTCAGATGACAACACAGATCAGTAGCCTATGGAGCTTCAATTATGAGGATGTAGCCCAATTGACTTGGTTGTCAAAGATTGGGCAAGAGATTCAGTTGTTTCTCTCAACAACTGAAGTTGCAGTGCAGCAAATCTGCAGTGGCAGCGCTATGAGTAGCACAGATGCATCATATTGAGAGGGAGTTGCAGTACAGAGGTTGCAGTGGCAGTGGCAGAGTCATGGTCAGCAGTACAGAATGGCAGTAGCATTCAAAGTTGAGTGGTAGCTGGCCAAGGCTTAGCAGCACAGAACCAGTGCCCAAAATCTTGTAATACATAGTGTGATGTATTTGTAAAGCACACTCTTGATGTTAAGAGGAAGTGTTGATATTTTGTGTATTTAGTGTAGTATCAGTTGTGCTCTAGCTCCCAAATTTTGTGGAGGGACTAGAGTACACTTGATCTACAAGACCCAGAAAGGGATTTGGGAAATTTCATCTGGTTTGGGAGATATTTAATTCATTAATTATTTTAATGTATTTCCTAAGTCTAAACTTAGGAAAATGAAATAATTAAAGTTAATTAAATTAAACATGTGATGAAATTGTCTTAAGTCACACAGATCAAGCTTTCTTTTAATTTTAGCCATTCATTCAAGATCTTATCATGGTCGTTGGTTTCCCAACGAGAAAATTATAAAGGAAAGGCTTGGGGTCATTTGTAAAGACACACAGAGGCAAAGCACTGAACCTAAGCTCAGATTCTAGGGCGGGTTTTCTAAGAATTCTCATAAGTGTTTCAGCTGCAGAGAGGGGAATTTAGGCCAAGGGGATGATCTGATCCCAGGGTCTATAATCAGCAAGAGGCAAAGATCAACTCAAAGAGGCAATGCAGAGAAGCAGGAAAGCAGCAGTAGGAAGGGCAGCAACTGTGCTACGCAAGTGTTGCACAGTCCCTCCCAGGACAACATGATTCAGCTGGAAGCCCTCGGGGGTTACGCAGAGACCCTAAGGGGCAGCGTAAGGACTACGTCACCCAGTTTGGGGTAACACAGCCCTTTCCAGGCCAGTGCTAAGGGACGCAAGGGCTTCAGAGGCTGACGCATAGGCTTCAGGGGCAGTGCTGGGTTTTCTAGGGCCTAATTTTGGCTGAGGCTTGTAATCTCGTTTGAGGGTGTGGATCAATGATAATTTTGGCTTCAGAACAGCCATTGAGTTGTAGATCTATTATTTCTCTGTCGGGTTTTCCATATCTGGAACCCAGATTTGTTGTATTCATAAAGTTCTTAATAATAAAACCCTCCAACAGCCAGCAGACCGATTTCCCGCATTGTGTTTTTCCGAGGACTATCGGTCTAGAAAATCACTGTGTCACTTTGTCTCTGTGGAATGGAAATTCGATGCTATAAAAATCTAAGATATCTGATCTGTGTAATCTGAGTTGTCTAATATCATCCAAGTCTAAAAAGCAACCTAATCTTTGTACTTGAAATCTGTGGCAATCTTTCTCTAATATGTGAATTGCTGACACACTTTCTCTGTGGATACACCACAGGCATTTTATCCTTGTAATCAAGTCTATGTAGATAGCAATCTGAATTCACATGACTAATGCTTTGGTCGTTTGGAGACTTTTGAAAGATTGATCTAGTCTTTAATGGTTGATAAGCTATAGAAGAAGGGTGTCATTCATTAGAGTTGCCCTGATTGATCTGTTTGAAATGACGAACTCTGAAATTATTGTGATTACTGTAATCCCTGTAGCAAGATCCAAACCAAGAGGAAATTTGAGTTTGAGAATTTGTTGAATTAAAGAATTGACCTTGTGTTGATGCTTGCATATCTCCTCTCTCTTTATTCATATAAGTCCTAGTCAATATGCACTGCAAAGAGGCCGACCTGTTGAAAATTGTAGCCATGGTCAGCATTTCCATCAATGAAAAATTAAAGGAAGAAAAGAAAATTATAATTGCAAAGTTGAATTTATAATTTTGGTCCAAAATTTTCAAGTCAGCCTCATGTAAATTCAAGTTGGTTAGGCCCCAAAGGTCACCATTTGACCCCCCTTGGAAGTCTATATAAAAGAGAGATTTCCTAATTTGATCAATAAATTTGTCTTGTGCATCTCTGATCCAACGAATTTCAGGAGGAGATAAGGAGGCCGAAAATCTGAGGAAGGGCTTTGGGACTTGGCCTTGCATATCTCTTATTCTTGGGTATTGGTTTGATTATTATCTTGATGACATCTCTGATGTACTGATGTATCTTGAGCTCTCTCTCTCTTTCATAAGGAAGAACTTTTTGGGTTTTTCCCTTGTGGGTTTTTCCCTGGCCTCAGGCCAAATTTATGTGTCTCTTGTCTCATGGTTTCTTGGTTGTTCCTTGTGTTTCTATTGTGATTTACTTCTTCAATTTCATGCTTTATGAATGAACTTCTTATTTGCAAATTTTTGTGGTGATTTGAATTTGAAGAATAGGTTTCTGGACTTTTATCCACAACGTTCATTTTTAATCGATGTTTCGAGTCCAAACCAGGACCCATTATCAGAAAAATTGATGAAAAACATCCATGCTAATAATGATTGTGTTATCTGTATAAGAAAATTGTTCTAATATTTTCCCTAGTTAAAATTAACATGGTATCAAAGTTAGGGGGCATTGAAGAGCAGTTTGAAGAAGAAATGTGAGATTCCTGTCGATTAATGAGAGTTTGTGGACTCCTATCTCCTCGAAAATCCATGTGCTTCTAGGCTAAAAGCATGTGTTTTACCTCTGTGGAATAGGCCAAAGTCTTATCCACTGTATCAAGGAGGGTCGAGACCCTTAGGATGACCCAATATTAAATCTGAGAGTCGTGTGTTGCGACATGAGTGAGGACATAATAGAATGATGTGAATAGGCCTAATATGGTTCAAAGCCAAAGTCCTGTACTCCCTGTGAAGGTCTGAACTAGATAGCCGCAAAAATGAGGCCAACGTAATTAAGGTATGACCATGTGATTGAACAAGACCGCACATTATCTATGACCTGAGGTAAGGCATCCAATCCTTCTCCAACGCAGAATATTTTGAATCCCAAAAGGTCTATACCTCTTGTTCTTGAAAGGATTTTGTATCTCTCATTCGAAGGTCTACGACACCTTCCTTTGTGATTGATTTGACTCTACTTGCATTCAAAATTCTAAGCGTAAGAGTATGTGAACTTCTGAGGCTAGTTTCCCTAGAGATCTAATCTCTGTAATTGCACTCTGGATATGTGAGTTATTACATTGTGATGCTCAATCTATGGGTGACCCAACTTCTTGTGGCATCTGATCTTCTACCAAAATGACATTAAACTATGATTGGTTATCTTTATCACAATTTTTATGAGATCAAATATGCGGGAACTGTGACAAGTTGCCCTACACCTCTATGGAATCCAAATTACATTAGTTGCGTGGTAAGAAGAGAATCGAATTCTTTTTAGGGCAAAATTATGACGAGTTTGAAGTCAAGTCTTAGTCAAGACCGAAGTTTGAGATGATATCAGATACAATATCTAATCTGTGTATCTATGGCATTTTTCTCCAATACGTGAATTTCAAAGGCACTGTAATAATGTAGCAATCTGAGTTTACATGAATAATGATCGATATTTATGTGTTCAAGTTAGCTAAAGCCTATGTTGCACGAGGACCCGTCCCCGCCATAATTTCATGTTGTTCCCTCTATTCCGGCATTCTGGGGACTTTGGAACTCATCGAAAACGTTCTGGATTTGCTGGGGACTCCATCGGGGACTTGGGGACTTCAACGTCGTCCCCTAGCCGTCCCTCGAAAATTCAGGGACTTTTTGGGGACTTCCAAAACGTCCCTCAATAAACTGGGGACTTCTGGATGTTCCTAGTAAAATTTCAAATCATAAGTTAAAAAAATATTAAAATATTTCATTTTTATAAAAAATAAAAATTAAAACAAATTTTAAATTAAAAAAAATGTAAATTCCTAAATTACATTTACCCTAACCTAAAGGCTAACGCATATACCTATCAAACTTAAAACATTTACAGTTTACCGTTTTACCATTTGGCAGCGGCCAGCTACACTAGTGACTATATTATTTTTAAATTTTAATTTTTGTCATTTTGGTTCTTGGACTATAGTCTATGACTATAATTTATAAATTTATAATCCATGGTTTTCTACTTCTAAACTCTTAATTTGAGATTTATATTTAAATTTTAATGAATTGTTCATGTTTACATCTTTATTAAATTTTAGTACTATTTACTTTTAGGCTTTAGCTGCTATTTAAATTTTGAAATGATTCATCACGCATCAATGATCATAGAATGATTATGTAGATATTAGACAGTAGTAGATTGTAGGTTGTAATTTGTATGAAACTAATAGTACTTAAGTTATGTAATGATGACGAAATTTGTTTTTGTGATGCACAATTCTCAATGACGATTAGATACTATTAGACTATTAGTATTAGTCTTTAGATTTATCATTTTAGTATTTTATTTATTTTGATTCATGTTTAATTTATTTTAATTTTAATTTTTTAACAAATAATAAATATAATAAATAGTTGCCGCACTTGTCGTCCCCAACCCGCCGTCCCCTGAAAATTTGGGGGTGCACTCTAGCCGTTTCAGAAACTCGTCCCCTCTGTCCCCCCGTCCCCACAACCAGTGCAACATAGGCTAAAGCTAAAATATTGTGGAATAACCGAGAAGTAACCCAGCATCAATTTGTAATGTTACTTTGAGATCAAAAGTTTGTGGGAAAGGTTTGAAAAATCCACGTACCAGTTCAAGTTGTGAAAGTGATCTGAGTAGTCCATAAGGCAATCCTGTAGTGTATTCCCTTTAGCAGATCGAAGTCATATTTGTATGTCGATGATCCAAGGACAAGTTCATGTGGCCAAATTCTAGCCTTCGATGGTAAAATAGGTCGAGTCCATAAATTTCTATGAACAAAAGTTGATGGATTGACCTGGCTACTAAAGCTCAATCCTATTCATAGAAGAATGATGTCCTTCTAGCCGACCTGAAAGCAATGAAGACAACCCCTCTACTTTCCAGGGTTCAAGACTGTGTTATGCTCCTCTGTATGTCTTCTATAATATGTTCAGAATTATTGTTATTTTACTAATGATCTTCTTTTGTTCATACCTTTGATGCAGTCAACAATGATGGATGGCTCAATGTCTCAAGTTGCATGGTCTTCAAAGGAGCATCAGGACACATCCTTGAAATTTCATAAAAGGGTCTGATATAAGTATTACTTGTTCTGACATGATTGCAAAAGCAATGTATTTTGAAGCAATATCTAGGGATATGGTTTTGAACCATTGCATTTGTTAATCAAGGTTGTCATTGATGTCAATAGCTGAGATGGCAAATATTCTTGTAATGTCAATGAACGTCATGCAATCCCTAGCTGCTAAGGATGCCATCAATGAAGAGGTCAATCAATGAAGATATCAAGCCACTAATGAAGAAGTCTTGCCTGAACAAGTCCTTGAACTAACTATACAGGTGCCAAGTGTCAATCATGTACCTTGTTTGGTAACCTACAAGACTACACTTGATGATGTCATTCGATGAAGGTCGTGATGGCATGGTTGGAAACTATATGATGACATGAACGACTTGAAGAACACTTGATGGCATATGATGACATTTTTGGAAGATCTCATTTAATGATCTAGATGGTGGTTGGAAGACTCTTTGAAGATCTCCATATGGAAAATTATGGATTCACTATCATGATGACTTTGTTGGATAGTCTCATGATGACTGTCCCAATCACTCCTCATTCTGTCCCAAATATTTTCTGCACTAAATTTCAATCATTAAAAATTAATTTTCACTACCCTAGAGGCAGCTTCTCAATTTGACTCCTGTACCATCTTTTAGGGCATAATTTTGCCTTTCTAATGAGCCCTTACACACCCCAAAACTCCAAATAGTTTGTGAGAAATTGAATTATAAGTTAGAAAATTTATTATTTTTTGCCAGCCGACCTAAGCCGACTTGTAGGCTCATGTCCCTTGGCCAATAGATGTGTCTTTTCGTCTGTAATCAAAACCAGTATATATTGGAGTCCAAACTCCTCATTTCAACATCACTTTCGGTGAGAATTTCAGAGATAATACAGTGAGATGACAGACAAGTAAAAGAGGCTGAGAAGGATATATTTGGGCAAATACTTTTTGTGTTTGGGATACCTTAAACTCAAATTACAGCAGTGTGGTGGACTGTCACAATTCTAATATATTGCAGACCTGGGATTATCAACTTGCTTTTTCTTTGCTCGGACTGCTGTAGACTGTGTGGACAGCTCGGACTAGTCATCTTTTTAGAACTCGGACCTGAAGTAGTACACTGTCATACTGTGGTAGCTGAAGCTTACTTCAGCCTCTTCTAAGGCATGTTTTGAAGCAGACAGTTGAACCCTTTTAGGACTGTTTTCGTGGTGATTCCAAAGGCATATCCAAGTAGTTCTTGAAGCATGGTTTGGTGGATTTGTGGATAAGTTTGTTAAGGCCTGATTCAGCCCTCTTTTGTGACAGTGCTAAGGATAACTTTCAGATCTTTATTTGAGACTTATTTCAAGGCGTGAATGGTAGTCCTGAAGTGTAATTTTGGGCTGTCTTGTGGAGGCATCTTGCTGAACTTGGAGCAGCTGGTTGAGCAGAACTGGAGCAGCCCTTTAAGAACCTTTGTGTTGACTTGTAGCAAAACTTGGAGCACCTTTGATGTCACACTTTGGAGCAGCATTGTTTGAAGCAACCTATCCTATTGAAGAAGATCTTTTGGAGCATTCCCAAGGTTACAAGTTTTAAACATCAGTTGGGAATTTGCAGCAGTGTTTCAACATCCTTTTTGAATACCTAAGATAGATTCAGAAGCAGAAATAATTCCTTGGAACAATATTACTGAAGTTTGTTGAAACACTTCTTTTAGAGAAGCCTATTGAAGATATCTTGAAGGAACGTTGTCTTGAAGATCTGTTTGGAGCAAATTTAACATCACTCTTAGAGCACCTTGTGAAGACACTCTTGAAGAATCTAGAAAGACATCTTGGAGTAACTTGAAGACATATTGAAGATCTTGTGGAGATAATGTTGAAGACAATGATGCATTGATGAAGCCATCATGAGGTAACTTGGAGAAATTGTTTAGGTACGATGAAGAGCAGCGGTGACACCTTCTACGAAGAAAAGGTTGTCATTGATGACGTAATGTGTAGATTACAGTGAAGAGTAAGCTGAAGATTGTCAGCGCTCGACATTGGGAGTCATAAGTATAACCAAATATATCTCGACGAAATGAAGCATGAGGTTGGAGCCTCATAGAGACAAGGTTGGTGCCTTGGAAGATAGGGTTGGAGCCTTAGAGGATAGGAGTCCTCAAGAGACCAGGTTGGAGCCTGTACCAGATATAGGGTTGGAGCCCTTGAGGTTGGTGCCTCAGAATTGACAAGGTTGGAGCCTTCGAAGTCCAAGTCGGTGCTTGGCAAATAGAGGTTGGAGCCTCGTGAAATCCAAGTCAGTGCTTGGCAAAGTACAAGTTGGAGCCTGGTGGATTGAAGATTGGTGTCTTCATCTAGGGTTGGAGCCCTACATATATTGTACTTGATTTATTGTAAAGAAGAAATTAATAAAAGCATTTATTCTTATTGTTCATTTTGTGTTCTAAATATAGGTGATCTAACTGGTAAAATTAACAATTGAAAAGAAATACTTATTCACCCCCCTCTCAGTATTTCCAACAGCATTAAATGCTAAGCTATGGCTTTGAGCACCCTTGTAATTTGAGACTTATTTCATATATGGATTTTATCTTAGCAAGTCTTTTATAACCCTTTCCTCATGGTAGGGTTTAGCATGGTTTGAGCCCCATGGTGATAGCACCCTAGCCTGATTAGGGTATTATGTCATATGGAATATTTTCGAGATGACATGGTCTACCTCTCCTAGTAGAACGTCTTTCTTGTGCACTCATGTTAAGTGATCCTAGCCCTCTAAATAGCTAGTTTCACATATGGTCTATTGGTAACCAGTGCATAAGTATTTGTGGTTGTATAGGTCATTGCTCTGCAATCAAAGGTCGTGCTATGTTGCACACTAAGAAGCAATATTTGTTGTCATATAGCCCTCATGTGTACTAATGACTGAGCAAAATTGCATTCACCAAAGTATAATGGACGGCTACTAGGATATAATGTTATTATCTCTAAAACTTTGTCAAGTTTTTTTTAAATGATCATGTTGCAAGTCTGGTATATCTTAAAATGAGAAGCCTTCACATTGATGTGTAAAGTTGAGAGTTGAATCTATCATCCGTTGTCATAAGATGTGTTATACTCCCTCAGAATAAAGATCAAAGGTCATTGATGCCATCTATTGTTGTCTGCGACATTAAAAGACTGAAAGACTTAGATTGTTTTGAAAATCCTAGCAAGGATTTGCCCCTAGGGTTTGAGGACAAAACCCTTGGACTAATGTGGTCTTTGAGATCATGTATGAGGAAGAGCTAGGACAAAACCCTAGGATTGTTCGATTCTGGATGAATGTCTAGTGTTTAGACCAACCTTGAAGAATCATCAAGACAAACCCTAGCCTCTAGAAGATCTGACATCTTGATGATAAGTATGATTTGTAGTTTGAATGTAAGAAGGTTGAAGATTAAGAGGAAGTTCTCATGTTCTCAAAAGATAAGTATCTTGTATTACTTTTATTTCTTTTTATAATCACTAATGAAGTGTAATCTTTGATGATGATGTAGACTAGTTCATCTTCTCTATAATGATTTGATATTGTGCATGGACTCCTTGATGATGTGTGGTCCCCTTGATGATATGGACTTCTTGATGAGGTGGACTCCTTGATGATGATAATGTGAACAAGATCAACTCCTTGATAAGTTGAACGAAAGAGAGATGACATATTCTCATTCTCAAGAGATAAGTACTTTCTTGATTATTTCTATTTTTTGTTTCATTATGGGTCTTTTGTCTCTGTATATCTTGCTTGGGTAGATTTGTTCTTCCATTACCTCCTAGTGAGGATTGCAGGTGCATAATGAAGACTGCCAAGATGTGGTAATCATTAGACATGGAAGGATGAACAAAGTGACAAAAAGGCTCGTGATTGGATGGGATTTGGACCCGGAAAGAGCATTCAAGATCAGCCTGATTGAAGCATGTTGATCCAAATATGCTAAAAAAAATCTCATGAATTTTGTATTGTCCTCTTTGTCCAGTATAAGAGAGAGTTAATTAAGAATTGAAAGATTGAATGTATGGCACAAGCCATCTGAAATTTATGATGCTGTGGCATAATCGACTATGAGTCCATGGACACTTTGAAGAAGCTGCAAGAGTTTGTTGTTGACTTGGTTGATTCTCTGATTTGCTCATTGAACCACCTGATGCATGAAATTGCTAACTCCATCTGGACTTGATGAATTTTAGGTGCATGACATGATGATCATGTTGCATGTAGCATGATTGAAGCAAGAAATATAGTTGATTTAAGATATTGGTTGTTGATGTTTGCTTCTATCAGAAGCCACTTATTGTTTGTTGGATTCATTTGTGGGTGACAATATTTTCTTTTGTGAGAAGACACTTGTTATCTGTTCAAATCATTTGCTTCTGTCAGAATCTCCAGCTGAAGCTAAATGAATGACTTGATGTTGTTGTCTGTTAGAAAGATTAAAAAAGCGTTAAAGTCCATCATGGCCACCTTTTTCTATTGTTGAACCAATTATCGATGATTATGTGATTGGGATGAGATTGTTACATCAAGGTATTGCTTTAGCTTGGGATCTACCATGATCTCTTGAATGAGCAGGAAGACGCGATCTATAAAACCGAGGTACGAATATATTGTAGCTCCTTGCAAAGTTGTTTGATCATGTGTCAGATACGACCATGATATACTATGATTATCAAAGCTTTCATATCAGAGATATGGTACAGAGAGGAGCAAAGAGGCTCCAGCACATCTCGACAGATAAGCAGGTTGTAGACATTCTCACCATGCCATTGCCAAAAGCGAAGTTCATATTCTTCCGAGAACAGCGTGGAGTGTAGGATAATGTATCCTTCCCCAAGAGGGAACACTATTGATCGAAAACACTGAACATATGCTCTCCCCCAGTCAATGTTCGTGGAAAAAGGATTTGCATAGAATGAAGCCATTAACTATGAGGAAATTTTTGTGCCCACAACAAAATGGACTGCCATACATACTCTATTTGCCTTGGCAACACAAAATCAATTGAAAGTTCATCAAATGGATGTGAAGATTGCTTTCTTGAATGGATACTTGAAAGAGAATTTCTTCAAGCCTCAGTCGAAATACTTTGTTGTGAAGTGACAAGAACACAAAGTATGTAAGTTCATCAAATCCATATATGGCCTGAAATATGCATCGTGGGACTAGAACGAAAATCTCATTAAGAATCATTTCAAATTGAATTTCAGACACTTTAATCTTGATGATGAAACTTTGTTTGTCAATAAAGTTCAAAATTTTGTTGTATACCTTGTAGTGTGTCTAGATGACCTTTTGACAACAATGAACAATGAAAACTATATTGCATCCACAAAAATAGAACTAAATAAATGTTTTCATATGACAAACATGGAACATCTTCACTACTAATTGAGCACTGAAGTGACTCAAAATTTGAAGTACATATTCATCTCCCAAAAGAGTATATTGGAGAATTGTTGAACAAGTTTGGCATGGTTTCATGTAACCCTCTCTCTCCTCCAATGGAACATAATCTGAAGCTCCCATCCAAAGAAGAGAATGAATTTAGGATGTAGGTAAGTACAGACAGCTTATGGAAAATCTTATCCATCTTACCACCACCAAACCAGATATTTCATTTCTTGTTGGAATTCTTTCTAGACTAATACAAAAACCTTCTGAAGGACTTTCGTTTGGTGCAAAACGTGTTATGAAGTACTTGAAAGGAACTCAATTCTTTGGACTCAAGTATTCTAAGGTGGGCGACTTCAACATGATTAGGTATTTTAATTTAGACTTCGATGGGGATAACAAAAAAGTAATGTTTGCTCCAAGATATCTAATGAGTCTTGAAACAATGACTGTCTCACGGAAATCACTGAAATAACTAGTTCTCGCAGATTCCACAATAAAGGCAGAATGTGTCAACTACAAAAGCAACAAAGGATGTTATGTGGCACATGTAAATACTTGAAAATTTGCAAGAGAAACGGGTGAATTCTACTCCTCTTCTCATTGACAATACTCTTGCAATCAAGCTAGGCAAGATTCCCAAATTCCATGACTTAACAAAGCACACCAACACAAAGTACCATCTGGTTCAATATCATGAAGAGATTAAGACAATTCATTTGAAACAATGTTCCACAAGTGAGAAAATTACAGAGATTAAGACAACTCATTTGAAAAATGTTCCACAAGTGAGAAAATTGCAGAGATCATCACCAAAGCACTTGGAAGAGAAAATCTTGAAAAGTTACGAAAAAATTCTATACTCAAAAACACCCCCTCAAATAAGGCGGGGGGGGGGGGGTGGGGTCGGTGGTGTTATGTTAAATACCTAATCCTTAGGGATTAAGACAAATTTTGCAAATATTCTTGTAAATAAAATTGTAAAGGAATATGAAGGGATATAGGTAGATAGGAAGTGTCACTTAGACCTTGGAAGATGAAACCAAAGGTCACTCTCTTGTGTTAATGTATGGCTTACCTCCATGAAATGAGAACAAGCATGGAGTTAATTCCTCTGTCCATCAATTCAAAGCCCACGTCAAGGCAAGCTGGCAAGGAGAAGAGTGGAAGTTTTGGTAAACAAGGAACAATCATGCATCGCATCAAATGTGTAGGGCATGGGGACCTTTTATTAGGAGAAACACACAAACAAACATTTTGAGCAATGGCACAAGCCCTAGCGTGCATAGACAAAATGTGTGCACCCAAAATATATAGACCACACCAGCAATATATGTGCAAAAAATTGTAAACAATGCCCTAGAAATTTATTGTTTTCCCAAGTATGTATAGACCACAGATACCAACCAAGTTTAAAATCAAATTTCATTTTTTACTCAAAATAATTTCTTTTTTTACTCTTTTTGACTCAATTGACTCTATAAGCATGAAGAATATGCTTTGACTAAAATAGAATATTAATGTTGAATATAATAAATATATCAATGGTACATTTGAATTACATTACGAAGACCAACACTAGTTACATTTCCAACAAAATTCAGCTATAATTCAGCTAAGGCTCAAGGATAATGAATTCAACATATCCACCATTGTGAGTGGAGTGATGGGATTTAAAAAGTGAAAATATTTATTATTTTAACAAGTGAGAGTGGGGTTGTTGCACCATGGTTGTCAATAATGTCAGCCCAAGCAACAACCAAAAGAAGCCCTACCTTCGATGAAAAAAATGACAAGGAAGATCAGGGTGTTTGGGGTCAAGATCATCGTCAATTGATTCTCCAGAACATACCAATTCCGATGATAAGTGGTAAGTCTCCTAATTCCTCCTGATTGAGAGCCCCAATCTAAAGTCTCTTTTTACTAGTCTCCATTTTAAAGATTGGAGCCCCAATCTTGGTCAAGAATCCCCAAAAGATATGCTACAAGCAATTTATTTGTATTAAAAAAAAATTAATAATAAAATGGGCCTAGTGAAAAGAAGATCTTATTAAAAGGTAAAAGTTACCAAAATTAAAAGGGAAATTATTTTGGCTGCAAATATATTAAAATTACAATTTCAATTTTTTCCCTCCCATTTGCATAAGTCAGCTTCAATAAGAGCCCCTCTATGGGCCCTGTTAAGAGAGGATATCTTTTTGGAACAATCTTCTCTCAAAGTTTTACATGCTTGACCACAATTTGGTGGAGGGAGGTGTCCTCAACTTCTTCCTAGACCTGTCTGAAACATGGGGCCCTATGGCTAAAGCAAATCCCCTTGCAGTTTTTTTCTTGAACAAATTAAGAGAAGGGTGCCTCATTAACTCAAATCTAATTAGAATCTCTCCTACATGGAGGAAAAAAAGCGTGGGGGATGCCCAAGTGGCAAAGAGACTAGATCGTTTCCTCTTGAATGAAGATTTTACAAGTCTGATAACGGAAATTAGGTAATGGATCGGGTCTGGGGGGGGAATTGGACCACTATCCTATCTTACTTGAGATGTCTGGACCTATCAAGAAACATGGTTTCCCTTTCAAGTTCAATTCAAGATGGTTGAAGGACCTAGACTATATTAGTCTTGTTCAGGAAGCATGGAGTCCTATGGATAGATCTGGAACTAGATCCCATGCAAAATCCCTTATGAGTAATCTGAATAAACTTAAAAAGGTGCCAATTTCATGGGCAAAAGAGAAACTAAAAAGGGAAGATTTTTCCCTCCAAGAGAATGGGGAAGAACTGAAAAAATTGGAAAGTTTGGAAGCTGATGGATATGAGAATGAGGAGAAGAGGGATAGGATAAAGTTACTAGAGACTAAGAGGAGAAATATTTTAACTGACAATGCAAAACAATGGCGTTTAAAAAGCTGAGCAATATGGCTCTCAGTTGGGGATGAAAATAGAAAATTCTTCCAGAATTATGCCAAAGGGAGAAAAAACTCCAATACCATTTGGGAATTGGACAAGCCAGGAGGAGGCAAGGCAAAATCGTTCAATGAGCTACCAACAATGGGAAAAGACCACTTCAAATCCCTATTCAAAGCTCCTGAGGGAGCAACAATTGCAGAGGTGATCAGGGTCGCTCAAAGTTTCCCCAAATATGCTGAGGAAGATGCCAATGAGCGGTTAATGGCTCCTGTTTGGAAGCTGGAAGTTGAAAACGTCCTTTAGTCAATACAAAAAGATAAGAGTCCAAGGCTCGATGGTTGGACAGTGGAATTCTTCCAACATTTATATGAATTGATAGGGGAGGAGATTGTTGGAGTGGTGGAAGAGTCTAGAATCAAGGGTTTTATCCATAAACCTTTCAACTCTACCTTCCTAGCACTAATCTCCAACTCGGACTGCCCTTCCTCTTTTGATGAATTCAGACCTATATCACTGTGCAATTGTATTTATAAAATCATCGCAAAAACCATTGCCTCTAGATTGAAACCAATTCTTTCTAGCAACGTCTCTAAAGAATAGATTGGTTTTCTAGATGGCAGGCAGATTCATGAAACCATTGGGGCGGCCCAGGAATCAATGCATAGCATAAAGCAGACAAAGAAAAAAGGATTGATTGTAAAAATTGACCTTTCAAAAGGATATGACAGGATCAACTAGATATACCTGACACTACACCTAACTCATTTGGGCTTTAGTATTGATTTCATCAACTCGATCATGGTCTGCATTTCAAATGTGTCCTTATAAATGGGATTGCATCCTCCTTCTTTCACAGTTAGAGAGGGCTCAGGCAAGGATGCCCCCTCTCCCCTCTCCTGTTCTTATTAGTTGCTGAAGACCTCAGTCAACTACTTCTTTTGGCAAAGAGAAGAGGAGACCTAAAACGTATAGAAGTAGCAACAAATCTATTCATTACTCATTTGCTCTTTGTGGATGACATCCTCCTTTTCAGCAATGGGACCAGGGATGATGTTGTCCAGCTAAAATGTCTCCTAGACCTGTTCTTGAAGGCTACAGGCATGATCATAAACACTCGGAAATCATCAATTGCCTATGAAGGCCTATGCATTGATTCCTAGAAAGGATCAAAATTATTCTTCTTTTCGATTGCCACCCTATGGGGGAATGCCTCAAATATTTGGGTTTCTATCTGAAACCAGTCTGCTACACAAAACAAGATTGGTTCTGGTTAGTGTCAAAAACTGAGAAACACATAAACCTCTGGAGTTACAAATGGTTATCTAGAGCAGGAAGATTGGTACTCATCAAGTTTGTATTATCGGTCATTCCAGTGTATTGGATCACCCTCTCTTGGGTTCCAAAAGGCATCCTTTACAAGATCAGGAAGTTGTGCAGTCGCTTCCTATGGGCTGGGAAAAAGGAGGAAGTTGTCATCCCATTGATGGCGTGGGATAAAATAGCAAGGCCAAAGGAATGGAGAGGATGGGGCATAAAGGACCTACAACTTTTTGCCTCCTCCCTAGCAGCAAAATCTGGGTGGAGGCTCTTAATTAAAGACAATCTATGGACGGCAGTGGTCAAATCGACTTCCCTGGATGAATGGATTCGTATGCCAGGGAAATTCTTTTCAAAAGCTTCTGTCATTTGGAAGGCAACTATAGTATCTTTCAAACTTGTGGAAGAAGGCTTGGCCTGGAAGGTGGGCAATGGAGAAAAATGTAGAATCCGCATGGATCCATGGGTGGGGTGTAATTAGGCATTTTCTCTCTCAAGAGGGATGTTAGATGTGTTACATTCAAAAGGGATTGTATTCATGAACCAGATCATAAATCAGGAGACTACTTCAATATGGCAACAGAGGTGGAAATCAGCTGGGGAGATTCAAATTGGACGTCAATGGTGGCAGCAATGGCAGTTTTTTTCTGCAGGAGCTCTTTCGCTCAAAGGTCAAGATAAAAGACTATCCAGACAACCTTTGTTGGGTCCATGCCCAGTCTGGATATTACTCTCCAAAGTTTGGATATGATTACTAGATGAAGCGAAGGGGCTGGGGGGCCTAAGACTGGTGGCATAAGCCTATTTGGAAGCTGAGCAGCCCAACAAAAACAAGATTCTTGTTTTGGTGCATATTAAGGAACAAAGTACCTACTTGGGACATGTTACAAAGGAGAAATATACATGGGTCGGGTTGGTGTATCATTTGCAAGGATGGAGAAGAATCTGTTGAGCATGTCTTCCTTAATTGTCGTTTCTCCCTTAAAGTTTGGGAGTTCACTTTGTGTCAATTAGGCACAAGCACAATATGGAACGGGGTAAGTTGTGAGGATGCTTGGCATAGATGGTGGCATTCAACTACAAATGAAAACGTCAGAAATATACCATTGATCATCTCTTGGGGGTATGGCTTGCAAGGAATAAAGGTATTTTTAAGGAATCATCCTCTTCTCCCTCAGTGATTGCAATTAAATGTGCTTCGATCTATTCTTTGCTCCCATCCACTGAACACAACAAACATATCAGAAACATCAACATTGAACAAATTAATCATGACACCCCATGGGCTTACTTTGATGGGGCATCGGACGCTCAAAACAAATGTGGTTCCAGTATGGTAATTCATCTAAATATCAACAACTACTTAAAAGCTTCTATGGGTATTGGTGCAAGCACAAACAACTATGCAGAATTACTTTCACTAAAACTTCTCTTATGCTGGCTCATTAAATTGGGTATTGGATATGTTCAAATCTTTGGTGATTCCATGAATGTCATAAATTGGCTCAACAATACTCAGAGATGTCAAAATTATGTTTTGATCCCCATCCTTGAAGAAATTCATACTTTAAAGTTATCTTTTGATCTCATTACTGTATGACAAATTTACAGGGAACAGAACTCCTCAGTTGACTTGCTATTTAAGGAGGGCATTCAATAGGATCTGGACTCGTGGCGCATAACCAAATTTATTGATGGTATTGTCCGTGTGTTGGACAATGGGCCTTAACTAAAAGGGGCCACTGGTTAGTTTTTGTTGTCACTTCTTTTCATATTATTCCAGCAGCACAAGATGTATTTCTTGGACATTATATGTTACAACTTTTGGGTATATCAGTTTTTGATACTACTGACACAATTGATCTTTATTATGGTATTATGGGTTAATTTCCCCTATGCGGAGGTTTATGTTATGTTTTCACTATTAGTCACTAGTTATAGTGTTGTTTATGGACTGTGTCAAATCACAGGGGGATTTTCTGGACAATTTGTATTGCTGCCCTCATGGGTGATCACATTTTCTCATATGGAATGCTTAAAGCATATACGATGTAACTTTTTATTTTCTCAATAAAAAGTTCAATTTTTCCTTGGAAAAAAAAAAGAAGAGCCCCTCTTCTTCACTATAAAAAGAGACTCGATTTCTCCACAAGGCTATGCATCAACTGTTGATCTAGTACGAGTTATTTATGTGATTACGGCTTTGAGTAGTCACGCCAATCTAAAGTAATAGGTCGAATTTCTGAAGGGTTTTTAGCTTAATGTTTATATCCTTTGGATTATGGTTTTTGGTCAGGTATTCAGCACATGTTGAGGCCATTTGGCCTTCTTCTTCTAAGGTTGATTAGGGAACATTATCTAAGGTTGTGTATGGGTATGTTAGCCCTATCTAAAGCTACATTTGCAGATATCCAAGCCCTGGATTTGGCCCCCTTCACAGAGATCTCTAAGCTTACAAATCTATCTTTTGATCTAGTTTTTGTGGGACTCTTTGTGGGCATTTTGATCAGTCCATAACATGATTTGAGGAAAATATAACTGACCTATTTCGGCCCTTCTTGAAGGCAGATCTATGACTTATCCAAGGTTTTCTTCTGCAGCCCTTATGAGGCCTAATTCGACAACCTTTTGAAGGTTATTCACAATTTTCTAAGGCAAGGTTATCAATGGATCTGTGGTCTAATCTCTCATAATTTCTGAAGCTCTTCATGGATATATTATCTCTTTTCTAAAGCTATTTGCACAGTGATCCAAGGCTTGTATTCAGCCTCCTCGCTTGGCAAATATAGATATCCATCCATATGAGACAATCTGTTGATAAGGCCAAATTTCTTGGATAATTTTTGGGTTGATCTGAGATTAATGCAGTGATTACATGAGGATTGCATCTACAAACTTCTACCGTGACATAGTTCGACCCAATGTTGCAGGAAACGCCCCCCCCCCCCCCCCCGGCTCCAACCCCCGAAACGCGGTCCATACAGAACTGTACGGGATCTGCCCCCCGAAACGCAGTCCATACAGAACTGTACGGGATCATGCAACCGGGTTTAGAGGAGGGTCACACCTGATTTGGCCGGTTAACCGGACCTAACCGGTCGATTAGGTACAGAACCGGCTGGTTTATGCCGCTCATGCAACCGGGTTTAGAGGAGGGTCTCACCTGATTTGGCCGGTTAACCGGACCTAACCGGCCGGTTAGGTACAGAACCAGCTGGTTAATGCATAAGCCGGTCGGTTCCATACCTAACCGGCCGGTTAGGTGTCCCTTCCTTGCGCGAACCCACCGGCGGCCAGCAACACAGCCTTAGGGCATATGTGGAGGTAAGGGAAGGGTTGTTTCCCTCCAAAAACACCCTCCCCAATCTTTTATAAGGAAGGGCAGCCTCTCCTTTGTCTCACACCAACTCATTTGTTATTTGTGAGTTTGATTGAGAGCTTGGAGAGTGTTGAGTGTTTGTCGGAGCAATGATCTTGGAGGCTTGGAGTTGGAGTTGGAGCTATCTTGGAGATAGTTTGGAGCTGTCAATAGTGTTGGCATCTTCAAGAGGACGCTAAGGAAGCTAGTTTGCATTGCCAAGTAAGAATTTTCACTTGAAAAATCCATCATTTCATTGTTGTTCATGTATTTATTTTCTCATGTGTTTAGCTATTCTATTGCTCTCAAATCTCTAGTCCTATGCTATCAAATTTTGTATGTTTGAAATTTGAATGTGCATTTTGTTTCGTAAATTTAGCCTTAGTTGTCCATTTATCTTAGCTGCAATTTTTTTTAAATGGCAGATTTATTTCCAAATTTCAATTATTTCAAGTCAAGATGCCTCCAAAAGCCAAGTACAGTGCATGGATCCATTGTGATGTGATTGATGGAAAGATGGTATGCAAACTTTGTCGAAAATGTATTGGAGGTGGGGGTATTCTTAGATTGAAACATCACTTGGCTGGGATAAGAGGCAATGTAACGCCATGTGATGCACCTAATGTAGTGTTAAGTCCGGTTAGGGCAAAATACCTTGCCAAGCTTGAAAAGTTTGAGGAGACTAAGGCTAGGGAGAAGGCCATCCAAGATGACATTGCAAAGAAGAGGGAAATAGTAGAAATGATGAGAGAGAGTGGTTATGAAAATTATGAGTATGAAATTCAAGACTCCACTTCTATCCCTTCCACCAATAACCCCTTTCACTATGTTCCTCCTGTTGGCAAAAGATCAAACCCAACAAAGAAACCCAACCTCATGAGTTATTTCTCATCCACTGCTAATCCCACAGCCACTGCCTCCATGTCCCAGCCAACTCCAAGTCATCAACCCACTTTGGATCAACATTGGAAAAAACAATGCAAAGAAGCTTCTTATCAGTACATTGCTAGATGGTGGTATGATTCAGATATCCCATTTAATGTTGCTCGCTCACCTTATTACCAAGCTATGTGGGACTCTATTTTTGATGCAAGAAAGGGCTTCAAAGGCCCTTCTGCGCATGAGTTAAGGGGAGCTCTTTTGCAACAAGAGATTTGTAATATTGATGAGTATTTGGCTGAATATAGAGTCATGGCTCAAAACAGGTTGTTCCATCATGTCAGATGGATGGACTGATAGAAAGAACTGCACTATCATTAACTTCCTTGTTGCTTGCCCTCGAGGAACAATGTTTTTGAGATCAGTTGATGCATCTGATAAGGTGAAGGATGCAACCTTCTTTTTGAGCTTTTGAATGAGATTATTCAAAAAGTGGGAGAGCAGAATGTTGTGCAGGTCATCACAGATAATGCCTCAAACTATGTTCTTGCTGGAAAGATGCTTGAGTCCAAGTATAATACCATATTTTGGACTCCATGTGCTGCACATTGCATAGACCTCATGCTTGAGGACATAGGCAAAGTGGAATGGGTAAAAAACAATGTAGAGCATGGCAAGTGCATTACAAAATACATTTACAACCACTCATGGGTATTGAGCCTAATGAGGAAAAACACTGGGGGAAAAGAGCTTGTTAGGCTTGCCATTACGAGATTTGCAACTCACTTCCTCACGTTGCAATGTCTTAATTCTCAACAAAAAAACCTGCAGAAAATGTTTTCTTCTGATGATTGGACTAAATCCCGGTGGGCTCATAGACAAGATGGAAAAGACACCAAAAAGAAAGTCTTTGACATTAATTTTTGGAAAAGGTCTTCAGAGCTGGTAAAAATTACTGAGCCCCTTGTTAAGGTGCTAAGGATGGTGGATGGGGAAAAGATGGCAATGGGATACATTTATGAGGCTATGGATCAGGCCAAGGAGCAGATACGAGCAACTTACAGGGACAGGTTAGCTAAATATGGCTGGATATGGGAGATCATTGATAATAGATGGAACAATCAACTCCATCATCCTATACATGCAGCTGGGTATTTTTTGAACCCAAAGTATCATTATAGAGCTCGGCTAGGAGATCAGCAGGATGGGTAGGTCAGATCTGGATTGATTGATTGCTTGGAGCGCATGGTCCCTAACCATGCAGACCTTTTGGAAACCAGTGAAACAGGAATCGGCGATTTTGCCGAGTACTCGCGAGTATAACTCTGCTCGGTGGCTAAACAAGCAGACTCAAATCTTCACAAGTCAAACTCGCGTTGACCGAGTTTGACTCGTGGTCAATGCAATTTCCACTCGCGACTAGCGATTGCAGCGACTTTTACGATTGAATCGAGAATTTTTTTAGGGTTTTTTTAATTTAATGCACTTGCCGTCATCACTCTGTCGTCGTCTTTCACTCTCGCCTCATCGCTGCTCGTTGACGGTTGAACCTTCACTAACCCGCTCGCTGAACAGTATCGAGTCTCGACCAGAAGTCCTTATCGCTCACCGAGCAGCGCATCGACCGTGGAGCCATCGCACAGCATCGGCCATCCATCGCTCGGCCATCGCTGAGTCATCGTGGAGCACTGGAGCCGCATTATCGTGGAGCAGTGGAACTATCGTTGAGCTGCGTCGACCATCCATCACCTGGAGCCGCATCATCGTAGAGCCATCGTGGAGCTGCGTCGGCCATCCATCATCGACCATCCGTGTGCCATTGTGGCCCATCTGTTGCCTTCGCGAGCCATCGTATTTGGCATTTGCTGCCTCTGCGAGCCATCGTATTTGCTGCCTCTGTGAGCCAGGTAGTATTTTATTTGTTGTTGTTTTTTATTTTGTGTTATTATGTTTTTCATTTTAATTAAATTATATTTTATTTGTTTTTTATTTTTGGTTATTATGTCTTTCATTTTAATTAAATTATATTTCCTTGTATGTAAAGTAGTAAATAGTACCAAGTACTAGTAGAACTAAAATAATAAAATTTAAATATTTATTATTAACTTACAATGTGAGCTTTGTTATTTTAATTAAGGTAACATAATAGATATCAGATTTCAGATATCTTTATTCATTGAGTATCTTTATAACATATATGAGATACTTATTCATTCATGATATTTTGGACATTTATTGATATTATGCATTGTTTGGACATGGCATTATTGAATATCAATGAAAAATATTTTTTTAATTCAATATATGTGTATATCTTTATTTATTGAATTCGCCAATTTTTTCCCAATTTTTTCCCGATCCGATTCAAACTCTTCACTCTTTTGCCTTATCGATTTATTGTCGATTCCGAGTCTGGTAACATTGTTGTAAACACATAAACAACTTACTCTTTTCAGTATGGCAGCTGGTACCTTTGGAAAGAACTTGGCAAAAATGGCAAGAGATGTGGATCAACCAGGTAAGCAATTCCAATTTGTTTTTCTTTTCATGTTAAATTGTTTGTAAATAAGTAATGAAATGAACTATGTTACTAATGAATGTCTTTTTATTTGCAGCACATTGGTGGGAGTCATTTGGCAGCCAATGTCCTCAATTGCAAAGGTTTGCAATTAGAATCCTCAGCCAAACTTGCAGCGCTTCGGGTTGTGAGCGCAATTGGTCTTTTTTTGAGCACATACACACAAAGAAGAGAAACCGTTTGGAACAGAAACGGTTAAATGATCTTGTGTTTGTGCAATACAACCTTCGCTTGAGGTGGAACCAACTGATGAGCAAAACACCTGATCTAGATCCCATTGTGTTGGATGATATTGATCCAACATCAGAATGGGTGGAGGAGACTAAAGATCCAGTGTTTGAGGCTGATTTTGATTTTGATGCAGCAGTAGAGAGGGGTGAATTTGAAGCAGATTTGGTGGCGCCATCAGACGTAGACCCAGGATTGGTAGCTGCATCAAGCAAAGGCAAACAACCAATGGACGACACTAGTCATGCACCTCGAGTAACTCGTGCTTCCATTAGGTCCACTTCTATTGTTATTGGTGGTAGGCGTACTGAGTTTGCAGATGAGCCTGAGGCTGAGGCATCCTCAGACTCTGATCCAGATGATGTCTATGTAGCAGCCGATGTTGATCCTGTGTCTAGTAGCGGTGATGAATTTGATGATTGATCAACATTCATGTGTAGTCTTGTATTAGGCCAATGGCCTCATAGCTTGTAGCATTGTTTTTGGACTTTATGGGCCATTTGGAGCCTCATTGCTTATGTATTTTTCGATGATATGTATTGCAGTTGGTGCCATTTTGATATATTCACCTTTGCATGGTATATAAATGTGCAAACTTTGCATATTTTGTCTCTATTGGCTTGGAATCATGGTTGCAAATCTTAAAAATAGTTTTTTTTATTAAAAAATAATTATTTAATGTATTTTTTTTTAAACCAGTTCATTGAGATCTGACCGCTACCGATTAGACCGGTTCCGGTTCGAAACCCGGTTCATTAGGTCCACCAGTTCCGGTTTTAATAACTATGACTCAAAGATGATGTTTTTTTGGGTTCTATGTATCATTCCACTCTTGGTTTTGATGATGGTAAGGGGGAGTAGAAATAGAAGAGAAGAACATGAAGAAGAAGAGGAAAGTGGTCCCCATATGAGTGACCCAATGTATGATGAGGAGGAAGCCTTTGAAGAGGAAGGGGATGATGAAAATATTGAATCAGAAGAGGGGAAAGCTGCATTGACACCCTTGTGGAACTATGTGACAAAACTTGAAGGGGGAAAAGGTGGTGGAAACTACAAGTTTTTGTGCCCTCATGGTTGTCATGGAGGAAAACCATATAGCGGTTCATATACCTGTGTGAGGAGGCATCTTTGTGGGGTAATGGATAGTGATGATAGAAAGGGTGTTGTGGGGATAGCAATTTGCCCAAAGGTTCCAGCTGAACAAAGAAGAAAATACATCCAAATAGAGGAGGTTGCACGACAAAAAAAATAAAAAAATAAAACTCAATATGAATCAAGTGCAACATCTAGATTTGGTAGCTCATCTCCTCATGGTGCTTCTACAAGTTCTGGAGGTAAAAAAACAATAGCAGATTTCCTTAATGTTGTTGGGAGGGATGATGTGGATGAAAAGATAGTCTGATTTCTTTGTGCTTGCGGTGTACCATTCAATGTGCTTTGCTCTCCCTATTGGCATGAAATGGTAAAGGGCATCAATGAAGCCCCAAAAGGATACAATTCCCCCAACTATGACAAAGCTAAAACAATGTTATTAGAAAGAGAAAAAGGAAAGGTTCAAGTAGCTTTGACACATTTTACAAATGAGTGGGTGGATAGTGGGGTATCCATTGTATCAGATGGGTGGACAAATATCAAAAACCAACATTTGATAAATGTTCTTGGTGTTTTTGCTAGTGGTGCAGTGTTTATTGCATGTCACGATTCCTCCTCTGTCAGTGCAACTTCCCAAAACATTGCAGATCTCCTATTGCAATCAATCAGAAATGTTGGTCCTAGTAAAGTGGTTCAAGTGATCACAGATAATGCAACAAATTGTAAGCGAGCAGGAAAAATTATTGAGCATACTTATCCACACATATTTTGGCCTGGGTGCTTGGTGCACACATTGAAACTTTTGATGCATGATATTGTGAAGCATAAAGAATGTGGGTAGATTAATGAGCTTTACAAGAGAGGGAAGAAACTCATTAAATTTATCACAGGGCATACAAGGGTAAACTACTTCTATGGCACTTACTCCAAGTTGGAGTTGCTTAAACTTACAAAAACCATATTTGCAAGTTATTACCTCACCTTTAGGCGGCTAGTGAAGTTGAGACAAGCTTTAACTAATATGGTCACCGCTGAATCATGGGAGGAAATTAGCGTTGATAGAGATGGTACTAATGCAGCAAGGGACACTATTATTGACATGTTATTTTGGTCATAGGTTAAATATGTTTTGCAATTCACCAAACCAATTTATTACATTATCAAGTTTGCAGATTCAGATCAGCCAATAATTGGGGAGGTGTATGAGCAAATGGATAACATGTTGGGGCAAATTAAAGACATTGTTGGGCCTAGAGATACCACCTTGTCCAAATATATTCGTGCAGAGGTGGTAAAACGATGGAATATGCTAAATATTCCATTACATGCATTAGCATATGTTTTGACAACTAAATACTATAGTCCATCATGGCTTTCAACAACAGCACCTGGGGGGGGGCGAGCAGGAGAAAACCACACCTAGATCGAGAGGTCCTACAAAAATATATGATTGCACTAGATAGATTAGTCCCTAATGAGGAGGAGTCACACGTAGTACAGAAACAGTTGAGCAGCTATACACTTTCCACTGGTCCATTTGGGAGCATGCATGCAATTAGAGATCGAGAGAGTTTTTCTTCTATTGAGTGGTGGAACATGCATGGAGGTGCTAAGCACTTCTTCTATAGAGAGGTGTTGGAGCTCTTATTCTTTCCTCCACAGTTTTAAAAGGAACAGGTTGAGCTTAGATCGGGCAAAGAGCTTGGTTTATGCTCATTACAACTTGCGATTGTTGTCCCATTACTGTGATGATGCAAAGAGTAACAAAGACCTTAAGGTTTGGGACAGGTATCCAGAGGAGGCCAATTTGGAGGATGGAGTGTTGTGATTAGAGCAATTAGAGGATGCTCTTATCCATGATGATGATGATGATCAACTTGACATGCCACCCCCCACTAGTCCCTTGCTTCCTAGGTTCCATTGTTCAACACCAACAGTAGAGGCTTTGTCTTCATCAATTACAATGCCAGTGCCACAACTTCCACAGCCGAAATCTTCTTCATTGCCACCACGTGGAGGAGCACCGTCACGTACTCTTCGTGGTGGAAGGAGAAGAGATGAGTAGATATTTACAGTGTTCACACTTTACTGCTTTTGTCATAGATTATCATTAGACTTGTAGGCTTGTTGTGAATTTGAACTTTTTTGTCTTGGTGGTGACCAAGTGGCCTATATTGTAAACATTATTATTTGAATTTTGAACATGACTAATGCTGACAGTTGCTCACTTATAATATGCTTTATGTTTTATAATATGGTTAAATGTTTTATGTTTATCATTTATGTTTTATAGTATGCTTAAATGTTTTATCATGCTTAAAAATTTGATGTATGTTTGTAATTGCTAGGATCTAGAATTTAGATTCTAGATGGTTGATGCTCAAATAATTAATTATTGATGTACAATGGAATCATAGATGTCATATCTAACTTGATTTATGTAAAAATATGCATGTTTTCATGTCTTCTACAACTAATATGGTATTTGGGATGTTTGTTTTCAATATAAATGCAATATATATATATATATATATATATATATATATATATATATATATATATACACTAGAAGCTTCCGAAATGCTTCGCTTCCTAAATTTTTGGAAAATGACGCGTCCGCGTCCTCGCTTCCAAAAGACATCCCTGCTTCGTCCATGCTTCATGCAACGTTGGTTCAACTTCGACCTTTCTTGAAAGATATTGAAGTTTTGAAGCTAGTTTTGGGCATCTTCTTATGGCATGACATCTGAGAAGAATATCTGAGGTTCACTGTTGGCTTTGTGGCATCCTCTGGGGCTAAACTCGTTGGCACATAAGGGTACCTTTGTTTATCTTTCCTTGGTTATTTTCAGTGTGTTTGAAGGTTGATTCACGCCCTAAACTAAGGAGTATTTTGGTAGTTTGGAGGAAGTATCACAGACCTGCGTAGGGGTTATCTATATCACAAATCCACGAGACTATTCTGCCCTAGAAAAGAAGCTACTCTAAGATCATCTTGGGCAAAACTTTGAAGAACATTCTGGGTGCTTTTTGAGGCATATACTGGCCATCTTTGCAGAGAGGAAGTGGCTTATTTTAGATCACTCATGTAGCATCTTTCTGTGGCTGAAAAGGGCTTGGATAAAAAAATAATTGTGAACCCTGATCTGTATCTGGCTGAAGGGCATAATTGTTGTGATTTAAAGACGTATTTGAAGACAAACTCGATGTGCAATACTGAGGTATCTTAAGGTTTTAATTTTTGTTTGATTGACACAAAAAATTTAAGGCTCTGTCCTTCCAAGGTGTGTTGACATTGAAAACTCATTTGAAGTACAAGCTCTGTTTGTCTTGACCCATTCTATCACATTGAGTCATAGTATGGAGGTTACTAAGCAGAAGCAGTTTTGAGTCTAATAAACATAATATATCTTGAAGAGTATCAGGGGTAGTTCTTGACACTTGTAGCAAAAGGAAGGCATTGACATGAGCTTCGGGTACTCTTTCAGTCTCAAGAAAGTCTTAATCAGTCAATGGGAAAAAAAGAGCATTTTAGCTTCAACAAGACAAGGGTATGATTGGTAAATTGCTTTATTGTTAAAGAGTTGACAATATAGAAGGGAAATATTGTAGTTCTCACGGTTTAGCAACAGTCTGACTCATCTCCGAAGCATACTTCAGTAGTTAAAGAATTATGTTGAATATTTAGTAAGTGGGTCATTGTCCCTGGTATGGGAGCCCACAGTCCTATATATTTTGAAGGTGGTTGGGTGGTACAAAGCAAGACGGTGAAGTCTCCTTCAGGTTGGAACCTGAAAACACTTCAAGGTGGCAGGTTGGTGCTAGGGCAAGTTGGAGCTTGCTAGGTGTTGGAGCATCCTATCCTATCAGTTGTAGATGAAGAAACTAGGGTGCTGGGGCGTCCTTCCAGTTGGAGCTGATAAAACCAAGATGTAAGAAAATCCTTTCAGGAGTTGGAGCTACTTGATAAACTTGAATGTTTTTCTAGAGTACTAAGAAGTTGGGGCTTCCCTTTAAGTTGGAGCTAAAGCATTTTTGTACTCATAAAATATTAGAAAAGCATTCGGTGGTTTTTCTCCCATAAGGGTTTCCACCTAAAAATTTCTTCCATATTGTTCTTGTGATGTGTAGATGATTTTTGAATTTATGTTAATGCTCTGAAATTAATAATTGACTAATTGTAAGAGAAATATTGATTCGCCGCCCTCACAGTATTTCCAACAAGGGTCCTACCATCCTAATCCACTAAAGGGAGAGTAGGCCTTGCCATCCTATTTAAATGTTACCAGCTACAAGGACCTTACCAAAGGAATGTAGGGTTGATCAATAACCTATTATTGATAAAGCACAAAGGTTGAGGCGTTATGAATCAAAACCTGATATATAACTAATGATTGAAGCACCCCGTGCTTGTGGTGAACCAAAGACCATGAGTGCTAGAAGATAGCAATCAAGATGATTTTCCCACATAGCCCCTAGCATAGGGAATGGTACCTATAGAAGAGTGTGGCTAATGTGGAGATATTTGTGAACTAGAAAAGCCAAAGACGACACAACCTACAATAAAAACAACGATAAAACGAAGTGTTGAAATTCGGATGTTCTATGTTGTAATAATCACTTAGTACAAAACTTCTTTATGTTGCAATATTAGTTAAGCAATTGTAGATAGAACAGAAACCAAATGCACAATATAAGACAACCAAGAATACAATGAGGCACAAAGAATTTAGGTCCAATGACCAGGGAAAAACCCACAAGGGGAAAACCCAACCAGATTCTTCTTCTATTAGAAATCAATTGTTTACAAGAGATACAAAGTACAATGAGAAATCAAGAGAATGAGTAAGTTCACACAAATCTGAACAAGTTGTAGGATAAAGATCAATTGTACTAACAGCAGATGCACACACTGAATCAACCTTCCCTTCAACTGAATTCTTCTTTCACAATGCACAAGTAGTGAGGGAAGAAAGAATGAGGCACATATATATAGGAGGAGCAACGAATCGATGCCATAAAGGAGGAGTAACTCACATGCCAAGAGGGAGAGTAACATATGCCCATTTGATGCAAGAGCATTAGGCTCAAGACAAGACTTTGTACATAAAGAGAAATAGGGGGGTTTATGTTTTCGATTTCCTATGTAAATTTTCATATTTGAGTGATTTTAATAAAATGTAGAGGGAATTGTAACTGCCCTCGAATGATTAGAGGATAGGAAAAGTTGGTTAGTTGGAGTGTGAAGAGTTAGTTCAGTTATCTAAGAATTAGGGTAAAATTAGAACTGTAGGAGTTCGAGAGTTTTCTTGAGTCATCAAAGGATCAGAATCAATTCTTTAGCAGTTTTTGTCTAAAAATAAGTCTGAAGGGCAAGTCCTGCAGACCTGCATACAGCTGCGTAGCACTGTAGGAGAAATCTGCAGAGAATAGGTTGCAGAAGGGCCAATTGATCGAAAATCTGGCCAACCTAGAGGGTTGTAAGTAATTTCATCTAAATGTATGAATGTATTTGTTTCAGTACTGCATGAGCCTTAATTGATGTGATTTGCGTATGAGCTCTGAATCTCCATAGGCCATGTATAAGAATGTGCGATGTATGCTCTGTAATTGGGGTTTAATTTTATTCTGTGTGTCACTGCAAAAATCGACATTCATGTCGATGTTCTGATGTTTATTGAATGAGCGAATATCTTGGAATTGAAGTTTTGTGCATTTGTTGGTTAATTTCTGTGTGAATACGCCTCGAATCTCCGAGAACCATGTATGAATGAAGGACTTAGTTTTGCGATCAGTGTATTCTTTGATTGAATTATACATGTGTAACTCGGTATGAATGATAGGCTAAATGTCTCTGTGTGAAAAGAAAATTTGATAGAATTCTGCATGCATACAATCGAGAGGTTTCAACTGTATGAGAATGCCTTCTTGGTACTGATAAGAATTAGTAAGAAGTTGTTGGGTTCGATTTGCCCAATCGATGCCCATTCCTTTCTTAAAGCCATAATACAGAGAATCGATGGGGTTTGACCCTTCCTGATGAAGGACACAGGTGATTTTTATCTCTGATGTTTTGACATGCTCTCGAGTCCCTGTCTGTCGAAATTGGTGTAAGGGGAGGCCGAATACATCAATTGTGTGGAGGACGGTTTTGACTGGAGCAAAACCTTGGAATGGCAAGTTAACTGGTTGCATTGAGAAAACGGTGTAGAATGGAGTAAAGGCGAGAGAATGAAACAAAGATGTGGAGAAAGCGGAACCACGAGCGGAGGTGGAACCGAGAAGCATAAACAATGGAGGCAGTTTTGACACCAAGACCGACAATATCGCGCGATCACATAAGTGGTAAAAGTAGAATCGGTGAAAAAAACGCAATATACTCCGGCGATGGACACATGTATTTGAGTGGTTTTGTAATACCATCTACATCGCATAAAATTGAAGGATCAAACCTCGCGCATGTTAATCACGCGATATCCATCTGAGTTTTGGAGCGTGATGGGTTATGGACCATCAGATCCCTTCGGCATTTAACGCAAAGGTAATGTGTGTATTGTGGGCCCGTGATTAAAAATCCAAAGGCGTGGTTCTTATTTAAGGTTCCTAATATGTGAACAGAAGCTGCAATATGTGTTGATGCATTGATAAGGATTGCGTATGCAAAGTTGGGGCGATATGAAATAATTGATGTGTCAATATATGTTATGCCGAGGGTTTAGATAAAGTGGAGCTCGGGGGATATGGGCTTAAAATATACGATGTGCTTGTGAAAAAGGGGTTGAGCGCTTAAAGACTAATTGAGAGTATGTTGACCATTTCATTTAAGGGTATAATGCGTAGATTGAAAAGTTGATTTCGTGAGGAGGGTTTATTATAAGGTTTAAACCCAAAGTGTTGAAAAGAATATAAGCTTCCGCATACAGAATTAATAGTTGCCCAATTGGAGAATAGAACTGGTGTGTGATTCTTATAAGCCTAAGAAGAGTATTTCAATAACTCCAATCTTAGAAATTATATTGTGAAATTGCCAGACTTTGGTTTGGATATTTATTTAAATTGCCAGTTCAAAAATTAGAACATGTTGAGTTTGCCCAGATTGTGGATTTGATTGGGCATAAATTTTGAATGCATTTATACACAGCTTTGAGGATGAAAAATGTGAGCAAAAGGGACTGTGGGTTTTACCCGGCATCATAGTGGTATCAGAGCTAGAATAGCTCTTTGAAAATTGATTTTTGAAATGCACATGTACTGAAACAGTGATGAGAAGTTTGGCTTTTAAATCTGTTTAACAGAGAAATTGCAGATTTGATTAGACATGCAGTGAATGTCTCCAGATGTGCGGAATCTGGAGTTGAAGACAGAGCGTCTTGAAGATTGCAGCAGATAGAGATGCAGTGCAAGTGAGAGAAGAAGCAAGATCATTCAAGGATCTTGGGAGGTGAGTTGATGAGCCTTATTTGACTCTGGTTTGGAGATATTGTTTGCAGAATGCAAAGTGCAAGCAATTGAGGAAGAAATCTCAGCAAAAGGCAGATCACAGCTTTGAGAGCAGTAATGAAAGAGTCCAGCAAGGGATTCTGAGTGAAGAAGAAGTGTGGCAAAACCTTTAGGATTCCCAACTGAGGTTGGATGAAAGGAGAAAAGATGTGTTCTTAAGAGAAGTTGCAAAGTGAAGCCTAGACAGAGCAGAAGAGAGTACTCAGAAGGTTCCAGTAGAAGGGGACCAGTACTTGCCAAAAGCCGGATCCGAAGGAAGGGATTGGTGAGGTAAGTTGCAGCAAGAGAGCTTGTTGTTGCAGAGGCTTAGTGCAGCTTGTGAGCGAAGAACTCCTGGAGGAGAAAATGGCTACTGGTAGCCATAGTAGAGATTGCAGAGGTTCTGAGACAGGCCACAATAGAAGAGTGAGGGAAGATGCCAAAGCAAATGGCATGAGAAAGAAACTCACTGATGAAGAATATTGGAAAGAGATAGCTGAGATCAGTAAGCAGTTTTATAAACTAGAGAGGATGATAGAGGAAAACCAGAGAGTTGGTAGGCTCATGAAGAAGAAGATAAAGTGGCAGAGGCTACAAATGAAGAGAGAGCAAATGGTAAATGCTCAGCTGAAGGAGAAAATACTCAGGATAATTGAGTATCTGGAGAAGGACTTGAAGACTGAAACTTCAAGTGAGACCAAGAAGTCAAAAGGCCTTACATCTGACAAATTTTGTATGTTCGCAGGAAGAACATGTGGGAGAGAACAAACTGTTGATGTTGTCAGTAAGGAGGAAAATGAAACAGCCAGATGTTTTGAAAATGTCCATGCACAGTTGGAGAAAGGTTATGTTTTCCAACATATTGGAAGCAGAGGAGATCTAAATTGTGATGATGGCCAGAAGCTGGAAGTTGAACAGCTTGAGGAAACTGAAGAAGAGACCATTGAAGAATCTCTTAAGTGTATAGAAGACTTGGAACAGCAGGAAGATTTGATGATCAATTCATCAAATGAAACCATGGGGTCTTATGTTTTTACAACTGACAAGTTGTGTGTGAATGCAGGTATTGATGAAGACAGCTCATGTGATGAAGCTATGTTAAATGAGGCTGACTGTTGCCAAGTAAAGTAGGATGAATATCTTTCAGATGAAGATCAGATTGAATTATTGCAGCAGAAGGAATTCATAAATTCCTTGTTTTATGAAAGAGATTGTTTCAATGAAGTTGTGTCTGAAGAGGATAAATTTGTTGTTAATGTTGATAATGACAAATTTCCTTTATTAAATGGCCAAATGAAAGATGATGGACAGATAATTGAAGTTATTGCAGAAATGGAAGATCAAAATTCTATTCTGATGAAGGCTGAAGAGATAGTGACAGCAGGAAACTTGACTTGTGAAGATTGTGAAAATGTTTCCTCAGATGAGATGCCAGGATTGTGGCATGAGTTAAGTGTTCTAGAGCAGAGGACAGAAACACAGAGGAAAGGTGTTTAGATTGTAAGGGCAGAGATGAATGAGAATGAGAAAGTTCATTTTTATGAACTAGAGCAAGGAGACATCCTTGAAGAGGATGATGCAAAGGAGAGACTAACTCACAGTCTCAAGGATTGGAATCAGCGTACTGATGTGCTGATAGAGAAGGAAAGAAATTTAGGATAGCATACTGAAATGCTGGCAGAGGAGAGAAAGGCACTGAGGCCTTGTGAATTTTGTTTTAACAACTGTTTTGTGGATGCAGATTCTGTTGATGATGGAGTTAAGTTGACAGCATTGGGCAGTCAATTGAAAGAGCAAGAGAATTTTGTGGAGATGTTTACTCCATGGACTGGAGAATTTAAGTTGCTGAATCAGCAGGATTCTATGCCAAAGAAGGAACCTCAATTTCAGAATTGGGGATTGCAGAATGTGAAGACACGGAGAAATGAAGACAGGGAAGATTTTCTGAGTCTCAGAAAAGACTTAGAACTGCAGAAAGAGGAATTGGTGACTGAATCATCAATTGGGACCATTGGGTCTTGTAATTTTAAAACTGATAATTTGGCTGTGTTGACAGGTATGGCAGAAGATAATCCATCTCTTGAAGTTGCCTTGAATGAAGATGAGCAGCTGAAGGAAGGTGAGACAGTCATGTCTCATGTAAAAGAACTTGTTATTTCTACAGATGACAAGGAAGAGCTTATTTGTCTGAATAGCCAAGAGAAGGTTGTATGGCAGACTTTTGGGGCTGCTACAGCAGTGGAAAATCAAAGTTTTACTCTGATAGAAGATGAAAATGCAGTGTTTGAAAAACTTGATGTGGTTAGCAAAATCAATCAAGAAGATGGAAGACAATTTCTGAAGATTGTCAGGAAAGAAGAAGAAGATGCTGAATTCAAATTGCAGCATACTGATGATGTGAGACAAGCACAAAATAAGTGGTTGAAATGTTTACTGAAAAAATTCGGAAAAGAGTGTGAAATGCCAGAACAGCAGCTTGAGTGTTGCTGGAGGAAATGTTGAAGCAACAAACTGAAGTGTTGCCAGCAGAGGAGGAAGAGGCACAAAGGATTTATAATTTTGATGTTTGTTTTATGACTGCAGGTACTGAAAGAAGAACTAAGGGATCTTTAGTCCAGGAGAAAAAGAGAGATGTTGACAGTGACTGGCAATTTAAATACCAATCCAAGAGATTGTTGAAGTTAGGGGCTGAAGAAATTGTCATGTATGACAATCAAGAAGATTTTTACTGTTGCAGAGAGCAAGAGGGTATGGATGATTGGGTGGCAGCTAGGGCAGCAGTAAGAACTGAAGAAATAAGAACTCAACAAGCAAAAGCAGAAGTAGAAGTTCAGAAACCAAGATGGAGCGATATCCAGCAGTCAGAAGACATATTGGATGAACAAATTGCATTAATAAGAAGACTGATGGTGAAAATGTCTAAGAAGAAGGCAGCAACAAGGAAGCAGAGGAACAGCATCAGCAAGAAGAAGATAGTCATAGACTGTGAAGGCATAGCAAGTGGAAGGATGCAGTATAAAGTATGGAAGCTTGGAGGAATGCAAAAGAAGAACACTGCAACAGATGACCAGTGGTAGAACAAAGTGTGGGATCCAGGAAGACAAGGATGAAAGCACATGATCAGGAGATCATGAATCATTTTAACCTGGGGAGTCTGATGCAGGAGCATTAGGCTCAAGACAAGACTTTGTACATAAATAGACATAGGGGGGTTTATGTTTTTGATTTCCTATGTAAATTTTCATATTTGAGTGATTTTAATAAAATGTAGAGGGAATTGTAACTGCCCTCGAATGATTAGATGACAGGAGAAGTTGGTTAGTTGGAGTGTGAAGAGTCAGTTCAGTTATCTAAGAATTAGGCTAAAATTAGAATTGTAGGAGTTCAAGAGTTTTGTTGAGTCATCAAAGGATCGGAATCGATTCTTTAGCAATTTTTGTCTAAAAATAAGTCTGAAGGGCAAGTCCTGCAGACCTGCATAGGGCTGCGTAGAGCTGTAGGACAAATCTGCAGAGAATAGGTTGCAGAAGGGCCAATTGATTGAAAATCTGGCCAACCTAGAGGGTTGTAAGTAATTTCATCTAAATGTATGAATGTATTTGTTTCAATACTGCATGAGCCTTAATTGATGCGATTTCTGTATGAGCTCTGAATCTCCATAGGCCATGTATAAGAATGTGCGATATATGCTCTGTAATTGGGGTTTAATTGTATTCTATGTGTCACTGCAGAAATCGACATTCATGTCGATGTTCTGATGTTTATTGAATGAGCGAATATCTTGGAATTGAAGTTCTATGCATTTGCTGGTTAATTTCTGTGTGAATACGCCTCGAATCTCCAAGAACCATATATGAATGAAGGACTTAGTTCTGCGATCAGTGTATTCTTTGATTGAATTATACATGTGTAACTCGGTATGAATGATGGGCTTAGTGTCTCTGTGTGAAAAGAAAATTTGATAGAATTATGCATACATACAATCGAGAGGTTTCGACCGTATGAGAATGCCTTCCTGGTACTGATAAGAATTAGTAAGAAGTTGTTGGGTTCGATTTGCCCAATCGATGCCCATTCCTTTCTTAAAGCCATAATACAGAGAATCGATGGGGTTTGACCCTTCCTGATGAAGGACACAGGTGATTTTTATCTCTGATGTTTTGACATGCTCCCGAGTCCCTGTCTGTCGAAATTGGTGTAAGGGGAGGCCGAATACATCAATTGTGTGGAGGACGGTTTTGACTGGAGCAAAACCTTGGAATGGCAAGTTAACTGGTTGCATTGAGAAAACGGTGTAGAATGGAGTAAAGGCGAGAGAATGAAACAAAGATGTGGAGAAAGCGGAACCACGAGCGGAGGTAGAACCGATAAGCATAAACAATGGAGACGGTTTTGACACCAAGACCGACAGTATCGCGCGATCACATAAGTGGTAAAAGTAGAATCGGTGAAAAAAACGCGATATACTCTTGCGATGGACACGTGTATTTGAGTGGTTTTGTAATACCATCTACATCACGTAAAATTGAAGGATCAAACCTCGCACATGTTAATCACGCGATATCCATCGGCAATCATCCATCTGAGTTTTGGAGCGCGATGGGTTATGGACCATCAGATCCCTTCGGCATTTAACGCAAAGGTAATGCGTGTATTGTGGGCCCGTGATTAAAAATCCAAAGGCATGGTTCTTATTTAAGGTTCCTAATATGTGAACGGAAGCCGCAATATGTATTGATGCATTGAAAAAGATTGTGTATGCAAAGTTGGGGCGATATGAAATAATTGATGTGTCAATATATGTTATGTCGAGGGTTTGGATAAAGTGGAGCCCGGGGGATATGGGCTTAAAATATACGATGTGCTTGTGAAAAAGGGGCCGAACGCCTAAAGACTAATTGAGAGTATGTTAACCATTGCATTTGAGGGTATAATGCGTAGATTGAAAAGTTGATTTCGTGAGGAGGGTTTATTATAAGGTTTAAACCCAAAGTGTTGAAAAGAATATAAGCTTCCGCATACAGAATTAATAGTTGCCCAATTGGAGAATAGAACTGGTGTGTGATTCTTATAAGCCTAAGAAGAGTATTTCAATAACTCCAATCTTAGAAATTATATTGTGAAATTGCCAGACTTTGGTTTGGATATTTATTTAAATTGCCAGTTCAAAAATTAGAACATGTTGAGTTTGCCCAGATTGTGGATTTGATTGGGCATAAATTTTGAATGCATTTATACACAGCTTTGAGGATGAAAAATGTGAGCAAAAGGGACTGTGGGTTTTATCCGGCATCACCATTTAGGAAATGTAGCTAAAGCCGTTAAGAAGGCAGGCATGTTGTAACTTATGCTATTAAGGAGGAGGGTGTAACATATGCATTAAAGAGTGTGTAAGAGGAATCTTTCATGACATGGTTTAATGAGAGCATAAGAGAGTGTAAGATGAAACTTTTACGACGAGCTTTTATTGTGTAAGAGAGTGTCAGAGCATTAATGAGAGTGTAAGAGGAATATGCAATTCCAATAATGAGAGTGAGAGAACATTATTGAGAGCCATGATTGAGTGACTTGAATTTATTTTTAATAATAATATAATAGTATCATAAGAATAATAATAATATTAATATAAATGATAATATTGATGATAAAGTCGAATTGAACTATTAGGATTGATTGTTGAGAAGAAGGGATTTTCCATCAACAATACTTGATTCCCAATTGATGCAAGGTGATTTACTATTTTTGGAAAATCATAATTCAGACTTTTATTTTTAGAAATTCATCCTTGAGATGTCAAATTTTCAACACTCCCTCTCAACTAGCGAGGAATTTTTTTCTGCAACAAAATATCTCTTCTTTCTCAGCTCATCTTTGTTCATCTCTGCTTTGTATCATCTGGAGCAATCATGTCTCACTCTAATGAAGAAGAATCATCATAGGGGAGCTCTGGCTACCGCCCTATATCCAGAAACAAAAGGGAAGATTAATATATCACCCTATATTCACTTAGAGGGATTTCCACTTGCCAACATATGACAAATGTCTCACACAACCATGTCACATTTCTGCTTGGGGGGATAACCCACTTGTCAAGGATCTCGCACAACCAAGTCACATTCTTCTTGGGGGGATGACTCACTTGTCAAGGATCTCGCACAACCAAGTCGCATGTCTACCTGGGGGGATAACCCACTTGACAAAGATCTCACACAACTAAGTCTCATCTTTTCTTGTGGGGATCCACTTGTCAACACATGACAAGGATCTCGCACAACCAAGTCTCATCTCTACTTGGGGGAATAACCCACTTGTTAAGGATCTCGCACAACCAAGTCACATCTCTTCTTGGGGGGATAACCCACTTGACAAGGATCTCACATAACTAAGTCTCATCTCTGCTTAGGGGGATACACTTGCCAACATATGAAAAGTATCTCGCACAACCAAGTCTCAACTCTACTTGCAGGGATCCACTTTTCAACACATGACAAGAATCTCAAACCCAGTCTCATCTCTGCTTGGGGGGCCCACTTGTCAACACATGCCAAGGATCTCGCACAACCAAGGCTCATCATCCATGACCACCCTCTCCGGGAAGGGTCACATCCGTCAATCCAAGTTGCTCTCTGAAAACCAAGAACTTCCCTTTCGGCAAAGGCTTGGTAAGAATGTCAACAATCTAGTCATTGGTCAGTATGTGATGGAGCCTTACTAGTCCTCTCTGCACCATATCCCGGATATAGTGATATTTGATCTCAATATGCTTGGACTCGTCATGGAACACAAGATTTTTTGCAAGTTGAATCCCCCTCATATTTTCACAATAAATTATTGTTTTGTCTAGAACATGCTCAAACAACTCTCCAAAGAGCTTCCTCAGCCATACTGCCTCACAGCTAGCCATGTTATCAAAAATGTACGCAGTTTCAGCCGTGTTGAGGGCTACAGACTTTTGTTTCCTACTCATCCAAGATATCATGGCAGATCCTAAGTTGAAGCAGCACCCAGATGTGTTTTCTTCGTCAGTAGAGTTACCAGCCCAATCAGCACCAGAGTACCCAAGTAATCTTACATCTCTAGCAATATATTTCAATCCAAGATTGATGGTCCCATGCAAGTATCGCAGCACATGCTTTGCAGCAATCCAGTGTGCATGAGATGGTTTAATCATATATTGGCTCAAGGTATTGACCGCAAAACATGTGTTCAGTCTAGTGTTCACTAAGAACATCAGTGCCCCAATCAGTTGCCGATACTCAGAAGGATTTTCCATAATCAGGACCTGCAGCTTCACCATACAACTTCTTGAAGTTCATCTCCATTGGAGTATTCATGGATTTACAGTTTCTCATACCAAATCTTTCTAGCAAAATGATAACATATTTTCCTTGAGAAAGGAAAATATTATCAGGTTTTTGCCATACTTCAAGACCCAGAAAGTAGTGCATCAAATGAAGATATTTCATTTCAAATTCAAAAGCTAAATCCCTCTTACACAGGAGCGTAAGAGGTTCTCCATTTGTCACGAATAAGTCATCAATATAAAATACCAAAATCAAAGGCATACAATGGACCGTTTTGAAGTAGAGAATCGAATCAACATTACTTCTGGTAAAACCAAGCTTCATCAGGAAGCTATCAATGCGGGCATGTCAAGCTCTTGGAGCTTGATTCAAACCATGGGGGGTTTTCTTCAGTCTACACACACGAGTTTTTTGATCATGTACTTCAAAGCCTTGTGGTTGCTCCACAAAAACTTCTTCCTTATGGAAGCCATGCAAAAAAGCAGTGTTCACATCCATTTGGTGAAGGGACCATCTTTGGCTAGCAGCTAGGGCCACAATAGATTGTATGGTTGTATAATAGGCAATAGGTACAAAGATTTCATCATAGTTTATTCCCTCTTTCTGAGAGAATCCTTTGGCCACAAATCTAGCTTTCTATTTTTCAATACTACCATCAGCATCATGTTTAATTTTATATAACCATTTAGAAGACACAAAAGATTTACCTTGTGGTCTTGGAACCACTTCCTATACATCATTATGAATGATGGACTCATATTCTTCAACCATTGCATCTTTCCACACTTAAGCCTTCACAGCCTTTTTAAAAGCGTATGGTTTAGCTTCAATAATGTTTCTTATGCCTACAACATATCCTTAGAATCGGCATAGTTTCTTGCTTTCTCTAAAGGTTCCTTTGGGAGAAACATGTTTATCAGCATCTTGAAGGGTGTCATGAAGCCATAAAGGTCTCCTTTTGGCAAGAGGATCACATGGAGAACGATCCAAAGGATCCATGGGCTCCATGGGATCATCAACAAGATCAATTCCAAGCTCAGGATCTTCTTGTGCATCCAAGGCATCATCCTGTCTTTCAACATTAGCAGGAGGAGGAGTGTTTATGGCTTTTCCAAGAGCCGCATATTCATCAAATGTTATATCTCTGCTAAACTCTATAGTTCTTTTACCAAGTACATATATTTTGTAAGCTTTAGAATTTTCACAATAACCAACAATCATACATTTCTTACCTAAAGCTTCCACCTTGGTACTCTTTCATTAGCTTGGTAAGCTAATGAAGAGAAGACCTATGTAAGAGAAGTAAGCTCACAAGTAATTATCAAGTATAGAATTGAATTAAACTATGCCCTACCAAATTCTCAACAAATGTTGGTTGATATGATGTTATACAGATGGGATTACCAATCCGATTCTTCTTATGAGATTCTTCAGATTGAGGGTGACCATGTACCATTATGAATACCTCCCTAGTTAAGAGGGAGTGTTGAAAAGTGTAACTAGGTTCGGTCTTCATAATGACTTTTAATTATGAATTTATGTAATGAAGAGACAAAGATAATAAAATGTATTTTGTAATACTTGCCTCATGGGTTTCATGGGCAAGGAGTTTTTAATATAGGTCAAAGACTTCTTCTTGATGTCTTTAGGAGTTTGTCGTCCTGTCATAAATATAATTTAGAGTCATGAAGTTTGTAAAAGGGACAAATTATTGATGTAAAATGTATGCTTCAAGACCTTGTCACGATGCTCCAAAGAAGTCAGCTCAAATATGTTAAAGATCCACCATTAACGAGTTAGCCTACCTACAGATGGACATGTCAGCCTAGAAAGGGGAGACAATCCCTATATAAAGGATGGACTGCGACCTCATTGGATCACCAAGTTTCAGACAAGATCTAGTGCGAGGATAAGGTCTATATTTTGGTGCATAGAAGGAGGCAGTTCAGCGAGGAAGAAGGACTCTTTGTTTGACAGTTTAGCGAGGGAGAAAAGATCTTTGTTTTCGGGACTAGTGATCTCAGTCAAGGTTTGTAGCATATATCTGAACCACAGCAAGAAGGAGAGGCATTTATACAGTGTGAAGAAGAGAAGAGATTGAGGCTACCTCACCGAAACATAGGTCTGCAATACAGTGCGTAAAGAGACTGTGATAAATTCAGAGGAGAGGCAGTGCTATCCCCCGAATTGAGTTCATACCCTTCGCATATCTCAAAAGAACCAAAGTCTCTCACACCAAGAAGGAAGACATCTCCTGGAACGATGTCAAAAGGGAGTCCCTTAAGAGGCCAAGGTCACATCAAGAAATAGCAGAAAAGAAGGTCATTGTTTAGGGCTAGGAAACGAGCTTTCCTAGTGCTGGTGCAAAGCAGTGCAGAAAGTAAGATCAACATAAGGAGACTAGTAGAGCAGTGACAAGATTCTTGGAGGCATCTATGTCATGTTCTTGGTACTCATCAATTGAAGATCTATAAGAAGAATTACTATAGGGTTTTCCTCTCCAAGAGGGAGAGGTTTTGGCCCTGGCTTGCTATCCTAAATTTAGTGTCTCTTCTGCATTTGATAATTGACTTGATGAAGAACATAATAATCTAACGAAGATAAGATCTAAGTGAAAGAAGCATAACAAAATCACAAGTAATTATCAAGAAGAGAAATTTTAATAAAAGCCCTAATTTCTCAACAAAAGTAAATTTATTGTTTGGACTCCTTCATCAAGTCATCCTCTCCAGCAAAGTCTTCAAGATGGCCTCAAATAATTTATCTACAAGTCAGTTTCCCTCAATATACTCATGTCAACCTACATACAATTGGAGACACAACTGTTCACACACTCATGTCGACTCATTTCAATGAACGAACCACCATATATACCCATGTGAGGACATCACATTAAACACAAACAGAAGTTCAATTTACCTCTGAAATTCGGATGGGATTACAGACAAGCAAGTTTGGATAAGATTTCAGATAGTGTCTCGGTATTACTGCAAGATAGGAGTTCGGTTAGATCACAGAATCTCAGACCAATTGCAAGGGAAAAGGTTCGAAAATCACAGTGGATAATTTCGGTGCCTCCACAGTTTCGGACTATCACAGTGATAACAAGGTCAATGCTTTTACAGAATTATGGGCTCGATGTTGTTACAATATTATAAGCTCACAATATTAAGAACTTTGTGCTATTACAGTGTTAAGGGCTCCATGCTTCTACAATGTTGAGGGTTCGATGTAATCACACTCAGAAGGATGCCATATCAGTTCGGTGGTATCACAGTTCGATGACCTTAAAGTAATAAGGTCTCACAGTGATGATGTCTCAGCGTGACAAGAATTTGGTGCTCACACGGTGATGTAAATCTTGGTTTGCAGACACAGTGAAAGGAAGAATAAGGATGACTTGATGGAGGGAGTCTAGACAAGTTTGTAAGGGTCATGGTCGCCTTATCTTGAATCTTATGAAGGAAGAATTTTGTGACAAGGTTTTCCCCTCGAGGGGGGTTTCGCCAGGGCAGCGTGCCTATATCTTGTGTTCTCCTTTATCTGTTTGCTTGGCATTAATCTTGATGATAAGAAAAGACAACTAAGAGATCAAATACTAATAAAAAAAAATATCACAAGTTAATGTCATTAAGAGGAAAATCATTTAACTACCATCTCTATTGATTTTCCAATAGAAGGACCTAGGGTTGATGCACTACTTCCTAGGCTTGGAGGTCTGGAAAAAGCCAGGAGATATTTTCCATTCTCAAGGAAAATACATCGTGAAGCTATTCAACATATGTGGGATGGTGGATTGCAAGTCTGTGACTACTCCAATGGAACTCAACTTCAAGAAATTATGTGGAAATAATGTTGGGCCCGATTTGGTGAATCCTTCCAATTATCGACAACTTGTGGGGGCCCTGATGTTCTTGGTGAACTCTCGTTCAGACATATGCTAGGCTATGAACACATTGGATCAATTTATGGTCGAGCCTCATCACATATATTGGATTGCTGCCAAGAATCTCTTGAGATATCTCTAGGGCACAATCAACTATGGACTGAGATACATTGTCAGGAATTTGAGGCTACATGGATATACTGATGTTGACTGGGCTGGCAGTGTGGTGGATCGAAAGAGCACATCTAGTTGTTGCTTCTCATTGGGATCTGCTTCAATATCCTGGATGAGCAGGAAGCAGAAGTCGGTTGCTTTAAGCATCGCCGAAGCCGATTACAGTGCCGCTAGTATGCCCTGTTGTGAAGCTCTTGGTTGAGGAAGCTCTTTAGTGAGCTATTTGAGCATGTGTTGGATACCACTGTGATCTACTGCGACAACCAAAGTGGGATTTGCCTTTCAAGAATCTTGTGTTCCACGACTGCTCCAAGCATATTGATATCAAGAACCACTTTATCCAGGATATGGTGCAACGGGGAGCAATAAGGCTCCATCACATCAAGATTGATGAGCAAGCTGCAGATATTCTCACGAAGCCCTTAGGGAAGGTCAAATTCTTAACCTACCATGAGAGACTTGGAGTCGTGGAGAGACCCTCCTATGAGAGTCCCGCATGAATTGGACACTGAGCTCTGCGAGCTCCTGGGGGCTTGGTGTACTTCTTGGAGCTATGAGCAACCATAGTGTGAGTGGTTCACCTTCCCCTAGTGGTGCGTTGTGTACAGGGTGAGTGGTTAACCTTCCTTTTTGATACCCCATGGTGTTTGGCATGTGTGTAGGGTGAGTGGTTCACCTTCCCCTATGATTGACATATGCATAGGATGAGTGGTTCACCTTCTCCTACGGCATATGAGCAGGATGAGTGGTTCACCTTCTCCTGTTGATGCCCCAAAATACATCCTACCCATGTAGTCCAAGGCTCATGGGAAGTACCTCTCATCTTGCCAATGAGTTGGGAAATGAGGATAGGGACCATAGCACTACTGATGGACGCCTTGTGTATTGTCATACTCCCTATGCTAGGATGCATGGTGTTCAAACAACTTGATTTGGGATCAACTGAAGTTCTACATCTAGACTGACTTGTGTCAGTGGAGAGCGGCAAGGTCTTGTGACTCACTCTCAATCAATTCTTCTTCATTATTACTTCATGGTTCAGCAGAGCAGGGATAACTAAGACGATACGAGATGGTATGATAATCAGTGACAGCAGATGGATTGGCAGATGGAATTCTCCCTATAGTTGACAGGGAGTGTTAAAATTGGGAATTAGGGCCAAATTCCACCGTAGACAACTCATATGATGGAGGTGGTATTTTTATTGGATTCCTCTTTTCAAGAGGTCCAAGATTGATCTAAAGATCATCTCATTCGGACAAGAAAAAGTATGATTTTGAATTTATTTGCAAACATGTGCAAATTGTCAAGCTCGTCCTTGCTCAAATGTAGGCTCATGAAGCCCAAGAGATGTGTCTCCACACCCTCAACAATTTATATAAATAGGAGTGACCTCCCTCCTCATTTGGACATCACTCATCACATCATACATCTCTCTCTCCTCTCTTGATTGGTTTGTACAGCTTGGAGCAACCTCTCTCTTCTTCGCACATGTGGCAGGAGGCTGAATATTTCTGGGTCAAAACAGGTCGAATTTCAAAGGAATAGAGCACCATTGACCAGCGTTGATCGAGGGTCATTTGACCTCTATTGACTTCGGTTTTCAGGGCAGAAATCTGATTTTTGAAGGCTGCATTCATTGGCAAGAAAATCGAGGAATTTGGGACAATTTGACCAATTTGACTTCAACATTGACTTCAGGTTTGACCGCAAAATTACAGCAATGTTGATTGGGTTTGACCGCACTGTTTTGGGTTGACTTTCACTCTCTTGGAAGGCCGAATTGGACTGTTGTTGACCAAGCTGCTTGGAGGACATTTTGGATCCACTTTGACCAACGTTGACTTTCTGGTTAGGGTTGTTGTTGAGTATTGTTGACTTTTGATTTTGACAGGACTGTTTTGGGCAAGTAAATTTGATATTTGTACTCTCTTTCTCTAATGAACTATTGACGAATAATAAGAAGAATTAATCAAAGGGATTTCCCCACATTGGGGTTTTTCCTTAGCATCCGCCAAATATTGTATCCTCTTGCCTTGGCTTGTCTTATGCTTTTTGTTTATGTTCTATTTGCATTTACTATCAATACGATTAAGTTAATGTGATTCCTACTGGATATAATTGGGAATTGATATTGCGCTACTAAGGAACATTGAAGTAAATTGTGTTAAGCATAGAACATAACATTGTTAACCAAAATTAACAATACTCTTATAAAGACAAGCTATAAGGCTTGTGGTGTTGACTTCCCAAATAGAAAGCAAGTCTAGAATCTTCTCTGGTTTTGAGAGGGAGCAAAGGATTCTCCTTAAATAGGAGTAAGGATCTATTCCCTAGGCAAGAGGGAACAAGGATATCCTCTCTAGTTGAGAGGGAGGGATGTTAGACATCACATGTGCATTCTCTTTTTCATGTCTCAAGCAATTAGCCAGGACCAACAGCCGTAAATCTAAGTGAAGGTCATGGAGAGAGAATGGTGGAGGATTGGATAAGCATTTGTGGTTTCCTTGAGGATATAGCATCCAAGAAAGGAAAGGGGTCGACACTCTTTGAGGATATGACAGTTGTCCAAGATAAGATTGGTCGAAGAGGACAGATATTCTTTGAGGATTCAGTTTTAGAAATCCAAGATAAGAAAAGTCCTAAAAAGACATACCTTGTGAACATTCAGATGGGGTATGTGCCTTATAGAGGTAGTGTGGTGCCACATGTAAAACCTCCTAGCATAATGCTCTTGAATGAAGTTGAGCTTGTCAAATTAGGCCTCACTGATAGTGTTGGTTATAATAATGATGCTTACAGTTTTCCTAATCAATATGACTTCTCTTATGAGAACTCTTCCGTTTGAGAATGATGTTGTACTAGGGGTACAATTATGAATACCCCCTAGTTAAGAGGAAGTGTTGGAAATGTAACTAGTTTCAGTCTTCATAATTGTTGTTGTACTCATTTCAATATGTATCTTATGTAACAAACAAAACAAGAAAATAAAAAGTTATTATTTGAAAGCATGGGTTTCATGGTCTTTATTGATGGTGTTCTAGGTAAAAGCATGTTAATCATGCTTCTATGGTTTGTTAGGTCTTAGGATTTATTGTCATTAGTCAAGAGAGTCAACATCATGTTTAGAAGACCCTTCCGGGAAAAATATATCTTGTAAAAGAATTTATTTTGAGTGTAGAAAGTCCTGGAAACCTCCAAAAGTACAAGTTGGCCCTACAAGCTTCAAGTAGGCCTAAAGGAGGGAATTCGACCCCTTGGAAAGGTTATATAAAGGACTAGTTCAACCTCATTTCAGACTCAATCATCAACAAGTTTGATCCTCCAAGAAAAAGTTCGATCTAAGGCAAGAAGAGGCAAGGAAAGAAGAGCGAAGATCTAGGAGGAAAGGAGGAAAAACTTGTTTTTGGGCTCTATCTCTCTCACACGTGTGAAAAATCAGAATTTTTGAAGCTTCCTAGATGGTCGAAATTACAGGATCGGGTTATATTAGGACAAGTTGTAGTATCAGGTTGTTGGAAGAAGGGATATTTTGTCTTCACCTCGTTGACCATGGGAGGATTTCTCTTGCTCTAAGAAGGATCTCTAGAAGAAGCTCAATTAGGGTTTCTACAGCAGCTACAAGGCTGAAGTTGCAGGTCGAAGTTGTTGGACAAAGTTGCAAGGACAAAGCTGTGATCGATCATCGAAGTTGCAGCTTGAAGATGGTTGATAGAAGATTAAGTTGTGATATCGGAATGGTTGACTCGGTACTTAGAGGTGCACTTAGTCTAGGGTTTGGGTCTTTGTTATCTCATTTCACGCAGATTCTATAAGAAGGGAAGAGTTTCTAAGTTTTCCCCTTGTAGGGGTTTTGCCCTGGCTTGGAGCATAACTTTTGTGTCCACTATCTTAATTATTGTTGCTCTTGATATTTGTTTGATGAAGAAGATCTAATAAAAAAACAAAGGAAGAATAATAAAGTTCACAAACAAGTATTAAGGTTACGGAATATCGGAATTAATAGTTGCCACTTTGCATTTTCCAACATGGAATCAGAGTTAAGGTGAACAAGAAGGCAGCTGGAAGGATCATCTTGTGGACACAAGAAGGGTTTGCTAAGGGGAAAGGGAAGACCTATTGATCTAGAAGAAAAGTCTCATCAAAGCTTGAAAAAGAAGACCATTAGAAGGTTGTTATTCTAGTTGAAGCTTCATTGGAAGACCTCCCTGAAGGAACCATCAAAGGATATTGTATCATCACTTTTGGAAGCCATTATTAAAGCCTCTTTGAAGATCTTGAAATCCTCAAGATAGTTGGAAACACCATCAGAAAGGGAAGACTCTTGATCATCAAGTGAGTATCATATTAATTACTCTACGTCTCAATCTACAAACCATATGGATTCTTTCCGCAAGGAAAACAATAAGCGCGTTGCCTCATCAAATTTCCTAGCATGGAAGAAACAGATTCACCTGGCACTTACAGAACATGAACTAATGGAATATGTTATTGGTGAAATTAATGACCCTAGCAAAGACAATACTCAAGAACTAGTGAAGTATAAGAAAGGGGAAGTAAGGGCACAAAAGATCTTCATTGAATCCATGAAGGATCAACTTGTTCCATTTGTTGCAAATTTGAAAATTTTCAAGGCTATGTATAACAAGCTAGTGAATTTGTACTATGTAATTACATCAAGACAATAGATGTCTTTGAGGAACAAGCTATATAGAATGAAGAAATCAAAGGATGAGAGTATGGCATCCTTTCCAATAAATATCTCTCAATTAAGAGATCACTTGCAGGGGCTTGGAGAGAATTTTTTATTCAAAAATGACCTTTTGTGTAATGAATGCATTGCTACCAGAATGGAGCATCTTTGGAACAAGCATCTACTCTAAGAACGGCTCAAATCCTTTTGATGAGTTGTGGGCTCAGTGCATTTTGGAAGAAACTAGGATCTAGGCAAATGACAACAATGGATCAGATGAATAGTCTCAGGCCTTTATAGCTAGATTCCAGAAGTTGAAGAAGGGAGAGTTTGGGAAGTCCAAGAAGAAAACTATGTCCAAGGTTCGATGCTTAAGTGCAATGCCTCTTGTGTTGCTAATTCAGCCATTGAACAGGGTCATTGTGGCCCGAACAACTACTACTCTCTTTAGGCAAGTGCAACACGTTGCTAAAGGCATTGAAACGATAACTACTCTAAAGGCGTCGATAAATGGGTATCCTAATACAATATGGACACTTTAAGAGGGACTATCCAAACCAACGAAACAACGAAAGAAAGGAAAGAAGAGAGGCTCACATGGTTGAGGAAATGGGAGAACCTAAGAAGAAGCCAAAGAAAGAAGATGTGAAATATCCCTAATATTAAAGAAGGCATCTTGTTTGTGAGGTTCTTTTAAAAAGTTGGTCTTTCCTTTAGGATAGTATGCATTGTTGTTTACTATAGAAGAATCTTGATTTTTTATAGTACCATAAATAGAAGCATGTGATAGTAGCATACTTGGAGTTGCTTTGTAGAGATCCTCTAGTCTTTAAGAATAGATAGATAGACCATTTTTCATATCGTCCATCTAGGCATTATCTAACATTATGTTAGAGGTAGACATCTTGTTAAGATGGATCGTCATGATCCTGCAAGAACCATCATTTTGGAGGTTCTTGGGAGAAGCATTATTACAAGGTTAGCATACATTCCATATAGTATGGAAACAAAACTTTTGAAGAGATGAAGCAATGCAATGGGTCAAGTTGCGAGCTCATTATGAGATATTGTTAAATTTAGATAACGTTTTCTTTGCTAAGAAAAGTTACTTCAATCTTCCACATGAACTTACTTTATCAATCCATTTCATTTCCATTGGCATCATTAATGAATTGATAATAACTGAAGAAAGAACATGAACGAGAGATCCAAAAGACAAGAGAACACAATGATATGGCTCAAGCCAGGTAAAACCCCCACGATGGGGAAAACCCTTTATCAATTCTTCTTATTATAATCATCAAATTGTTCAACACGGAGAGAGAGAGAGAATACAATAATATGAAGTCAAGATTGACTTCCTGATTTGAATATCTCCACAAATAGATGGCTCATCCAATATTGCAATCCCGAAGCACTCAATATGAATCCTCTCAAACAGGTGTGACACAGCAATAGAAGATGATCTGGAGAGTACTACCTAAAGAGCATTCAAAAACTGCTCTAGATTGTCGAAGTTAGATGACCATCCAGCTAGCATGCAAACACTATCCCAATACCACATCTCTGTACATACCTTATGATCATACGTGAAGGAGTATGTTGTTGTTGCTTGCTGCTCTTGGTTAGGGTATGCGGCACACTACTAACCCACACAAATACACTCAGAACAGCCTTCCATGACTGCGGTCTTTCTTCATAAGAACTAGTCCTCTTCCTGCTACATCTCAGGGCATGGTTCAGCCCTTAAACAAGTTTCCATATTGATCAAAAATTAAAATAGGTCTGCGGTCCACCTGGGCCAACACTGACCCTCTCGACCTACTCTACAACGAGATGGGAACTGCAGCCTGCCAGAGAAAAGGTCCTTGGAGATGCAGCCCACCAGGAGAGAGTTACCATACCGAAGAGACATGCTCAAACCCTCCTGCTCTGCGAATAACCTCAGAATGTGATGCCCAGAATAGTCCGCAAATAGGCCCAGACTTGCCCTCAACTACTCGACCTTCTGCCTTTGAAACTCAAACCATCAAACAACCCAATCAACACGCCAATCTGACCCTTCCTCCTTCGTTGAGATCATCTCCTTGCTGCAGCTATTTTAGAGAGGAGAAAACATGTGAAGCGATGTGTAAAATGAGGATGGGGGAATGCCCTTATATACAATTTGACATGGTGATTTTGGAGGCAAATTCAAAATTCAAATTTTCACTTTTTCCCGCCTAAATTAAAACATAACTTATAACATTTCCTTTTGAATATACAAATATTTTCCTTGACCAAATTTGACGATCTTTAGATCGATTTTAGTCCTCTCGAAAAGAGGAATTCAATGGGATTATTATCTCCATCAACTTAACAGATCAAAGTGGAATTTGGCCCTGGTTGCCAATTTTAACAGACATACAGGTATATGATGGAATAAGAAGCATAGGAATGCATATTGAATGTAACTCATGGATAAGATTCATATGTGCAGAACCTTGTAACATGCCTTGTATGATTATGTGATGTTAAAAGGGAAGAATTTGACTTACTCAAGGATAAATAAAGAATTAAAACTTTCTCTAGATTATGTAGAATAATGATTATCTTCCAATATAATCTCCGGAAGAAAAGTTCTCACTTGGTAATCAAGTCTGATCCGTGGTCACTCTGATGCATGAAGGAAGATTTCTATGGAGATGAACCATGAGGATGTTGATGCTTGGACGAGAAGGTCATCGTGATGAGGTAAGTCTAATTTTAATTGTTGTTGGTTATCTAGTTAACATTTTATTTTTCTACCTGGACGGATATTGCAAGAATACATGAAGAATGTTGAGGCAAGCTCAACATAGGATACCTCGCAATTATGAAGTCAAGATATATTCATCTTGAGATTGAAAGGTAGCAGTGCAAGAAGATAACATGAAGGTCAACAACAGATATCACTTTCATGCAGAAGCTATGACCAACTTGAAGTTTGGAAAGGCTCAATGTAATGCCTTCATCCATGATGTCAAGATGAAAGTTATGAGCAAGAAAGATGACCTAAATCCTGTCACAAGAATGAAGACTGAAGATGGTTCCATGATACCTCGAAAGGAAGCAAGCTCGATACAAGAGATGTGAAGTAAAGAGGGAGCCATGTAGCTATGAAGAACAAGTAGCTGATACTCCTATAAAGACAAGTTATAAGGCTTGTGGTGTTGGCTTCCCTGGTTTTGAGAGGGAGCAAGGATCTACTCCCTAGGCAAGAGGGAATAGGGATATCCTCTTAGGTAGAGAGAGAGAGTGATGTTAGACATCACATGTGCATTACTTCTTCATGTGTCAAGCACTTGACCAGGAATAACAACCATAAATCTAATGAAGGTCATGGAGAGGAATGGTGGAGGATTGGATAAGCATTTGTGGCTTCCTTGACGGCATAGCATCCAAGAAAGGCAAGGGACTGACACTCTCTGAGGATAGGAAAGTTGTCCAAGATAAGGGTGGTGGAAGAGAACCGATATTCTTTAGGGATACAGGCTTGGAAATCCAAGATAAGAATAGTCCTAAAAGGACATACCTTGTGAACATTCGGATGGGCTATGTGCCTTGTAGAGGTAGTGCAGTATCACACGTAAAGCCTCACAACATAATGCTCTTGAGTGAAGTTGAGCTTTTCAAGTAAGGCCTCAGCGAAAGTGTTGGTTATAATAATTATGCTTACAGTTTGGCTTATAAATCTGACTCTTTTTGTGAGAACTCTTCAGTTTGAGAATGATGTTGTACTAGGGGTCCAATTATGAATACCTCCCTATTTAAGAAGGACTATTAGAAATGTAACTAGTTTCGGTCCTCATAATTGTTGTTGTACTCATTTCAATATGTATCTTATGTAACAAACAAAAGAAGAAAAGAAAAATTTATTACTCGAAAGCATGGGTTTCATGCTCTTTATTCATGGTGCTCTAGGTAAAAGCATGTTCATCATGCTTCTAGGGTTTGTTAGGTCATAGGATTTATTGTCATGAGTCAAGAGAGTCAACATCATGTTTATAAGACCCTTCCGGGCAAAATATATCTTGTAAAAGAATTTATTCTGAGTCTAGAAAGTCATGGAAACCTCCAAAAGTACAAGTCGGCTCTGGAAGCCTCAAGTAGGCTTAAAGAAGGTAATTTGACCCCTTGGAAAGGTTATATAAAGGAGCAGTTCAACCTCATTTGTGACTCAATCATCAACAACTTTGATCCTCCAAGAAAAAGTTCGATCTAAGGCAAGAAGAGGTAAGAAAGGAAGAGTGAAGGTCTAGGAGGAAAAGCCTGTATTTGGGCTCTATCTCTCTCACACGTGTGAAAAATCAGGTTTTAGAAGCTTCCTAGAAGGCCGAAGTTACAAGATCGAGTTGCAGTAAGACAAGTTGGAGTTTCAAGTTGTTGGAAGAAGGGATATTTTGTCTTCACCTCGTTGACCTTGGCAGGAGTTGTCTTTCTCTAAGAAGGATCTCTTGAAGAAGCTCAAATAGGGTTTCTGCAACAGCTACATGGTCGAAATTGTTGGACAAAGTTGCAAGTCAAAGTTGTAAGGTCAAAGCTATGATCGAAGTTGCAGTTGAAAGTAGGTTGATACAAGATTGAGTTGTGATATTGGAAGGGATGACTTGGTACTTGGAGGTGGCCTTGGTCTAGGGTTTGGGTCTTTGTTGTCTCATTTGAAGCAGATTCTATAAGAAGAGAAGAGTTTCTGGGTTTTCCCCTTGCAGGGGTTTTGCAGTAGCTTGAAGCCTAACATTTGTGTCCACTGTCTTTATTATTGTTGCTCTTCATATTTGTTTCATGGAGAAGATCTAATAAAGAAACACATGAAGAATAATAAAGTTCACAAACAAGTATTAAGGTTAAGGAAATTTGGAATTAATAGCTGCCACTTTGCATTTTTCAACAATTCTCACACTCTACATTGGAACCTCTATCGCGATTAATAACAACACCAATGTCTTCTTTTCCACCTCTACTTCTGGTAAAGTGTAGACGCTCACTTCTTACATAGTGGTCTATCGATATTTATTCCTTTTTTGGGGTTCACTTTTTGGATTTGCCAATTTTTACTCTATGTTTATTTTGTTGTATATTTGTAACTAGGAGGTGCCCTCAACACTCTCATATAGCTATTGTGTCTTGTATTTTCTAGTCTCAATGACCTATTGTGGCACTTATGGATATCAATTAAATGTCTTTCTTTCCTTCCTTGTTAAATGAAACGAGGGCAAATTGTGCAGTAAAAGTTATAACTCTGAAAAATCCTAGATCTGGATTCCTACTACAACAAATCTAAATTACTTCTCTTATTATTTTTCATAATTATTTCATTACAGTGAAATATCGAAGTAATTACTGAAGCATTCTACACAAATAATGCTACGGAATAAATCGAAGTGTTGAAACAAACTGAACAAAATACAATGAAAAACATCCACATTTGACCCAGTTATTTTTCGACTAAGTTCTCGGAAAAACCTAACTCGAGAAAACCGGTGCAGCAGATCTGAGGATTTTGTATTATTAAGCAGCAAAAGCTTGAGTACAACTAGGGTGCCAATATTTGGCTCACCCTTCAGAGAAATCTAGACAGCCGGTGAAAATGTGAGGTATACCTCACTCTGCAAATCCTCGGTTGATCTGAACAACGTTGGTGAAGCCCCTCTCTGTTTCTACGTGATGTCTACGCTGGAACTGCGTCAGCCTTCGTGGGCAAGCTCTAGAACTGCGTCACCTCTGCTCAACAACTGATATGGGCTGATCTGAAACTGGGTTTTGGCCCTCCTGGCTTGGAAACCCCAGCTTCCAGCTATCTCCGAACTGAATCAAAGAGGCACTGCGTCACTTCTGCGTGAGTTCCTTCAGGAACTGCGTCACCCCTCCAAGTGACTGCGTTGTGTCTCTCTGCGTCACTGATGTCTCTCTCTGAAATGTACTCCTCGTCCTCCTGACCAGTTACTGCATCTACCCCTCTCTGAAACTGATCACTGAATCAAATCACTTAGCAAACTCGGCCCTAGTGATTCGATCTTGACCAAAAAGTTGTCTCTCTCTCACAAGCTCGAAAATGCAAAATGCTCAATGTGCTCAATGTAATTTCCATAGGCCCCTCACCCTTCTTATATTCTTCTGTTGACCCTTCAACGACCAAGATTAAAACATAATCAAGGGCTAAGATTAACTTGGAGGTGATCTGTGGCTTTATCTAGAAGATTCACAATTGGTTTAATTAATACCCTTTAATTAATCAGTTTCCCTAAGTTTAGACTTACGAAAACATTAAAAATTGATTAATTAATTTAATTAAACCATCTCTAAGTGGAATTTTCCAAAACCATTTCTAGGTATTATGAAATACATGTGTCTTAGCCTATATACAAAGTTACAAGGCTAGAGCACATCCGATGCTACCATAAATCAACACTCCCTCTTAGCGAGGAAAGTGCTCTAGCAAGACAATTCAATGTGTTGTTGTTATGACTTCTCGAACATCTACTGTTGTGTTGTTGATGCTGCTCACCAACACTACATAAAAGAAATAATGTTGCATATGTACTACTGCTGACTCTACATACTGCTGCCAACTGCCACTGCACTGCAACTCCCTCTAAATTTTGCAACCATGCTGCCGCACTACTTGAGAACTACTCTGCACTGCGTGAACACTACTATGCACTGCGTTACACCACTTGTGCACTGCGCTAATGTTGCTCATCTGCTGTTGTTGCTGCTCAACTACTCTTGTTTTTGCACTGTTGCATTGTTGCTAATAGCAACAAAAAAACATCTAGAATTGGACAAGTAAATATGCATCTGAAAGATAAGACTAACTGTTGCTAACTTCTGCACTAGCTCTCTGAAAATTCTGCGTTGTTGCTACTCTGTACTACATGAGCATTGCACTACATTGCGTTGTTGCTGCTCAACTATTGATGCTAATGCTCCCTCTCTGTGTTGATCAGGTCCTAGTAGTGCTAGCTACTGCATTGTCTTCTCATTTTCCACTGTGATTGTCCATCCTGCTACTGTCTTAAGGCTGTCATAGTTCGCATGTGATCCATGAGTTTGGAAATACTCAATGATCCTGCCATCTGTAGATTCTAGATCTACAACTCCAAGTCAGCCCACTTCTCTCCTTTCGGAATATGAGCTAACATAGCACAATCTCCTTCTGCCTTAATCTTTGTAGCTCCCACTTGAGGATCTTGCTTCTCCTCTTTATCCTTTTTCTTAAGAGGACACTGTGTGGCATAATGTCCCATTTCCCCACACCTGAAGCACTTGATCTTGGACAGATCTTCCTTCTTCTACTTCTGTTGCCCCTTTGATGCAAGGGCTGTGTTATCTCCTTCCTCCTTCTTGACTTTTGAACCACTGTTGCCATCCTCTATATGGAGTTTGAGGAGATCTCTCCTCAACTCTTCTTGTTGCAAGGCTGCCCACATTGCTTCCCATCCTGCAAGCTTTTCTCTACCCAAAATGCTCTGGACAAAGCCCTGATAGTCTTCTGAAACAGACTTCAGAGTAAGCCTCACTAGCTCTGAGTCTTTGGGTGTTGATCTCACTACTAAAAAATGATCTCGGTTATCCTAAATTCTAGATAGGAAGGAGTCAAAACACTCTCCCTTCTTAATTCTGGTATTACGCATCTTCTCCTTCAGATACATCTTCCGTTGGTCGGAAGATCCTTGGTATAGCTTTTCTAGCCCTACCCACATTTCTCTAACAGTGTTCTTTGCTGCTAGGTGAGGTATTATGTGATCCTTCACACCATCTAGGATCAATCGCTTGCCTCTTGCCATATTCTTCTTTAATGCTCTCAGATATGTTGCATCCAAAGGTTCTGCAACTGCACTGTCTATGAGAGCCTTTAGATGATGCTCATCAAGGAGAAACTATATCCTTGATTTCCAAATAACATAGTTGGAGGCACCCTGCAATCTATCTTGGTCGCGCAATTCGTTGTTGGCCATCTCCTCAACAGTTGATATCTTGCTCTAACCCTCTACTCAGCTAGACTTACGAACTCCTTGTGGAGTAAGTCACTGCTTCTGCTATTGCATGGGAAAAAAACTGAGCTTCTTTGAGTAAGAAACTCTCCGAGGTCAAGAAATCCCCAATCTGTGTTTTTCAGAAATTTTTCTAACGCTTATGCACCAGCTCTTTACTATTGTTCAGTAACTGTGTCCTTCAGCTACACTGCCTTTTCTGCAACCAAAAAAAAACTCACCCCTCTGTCAACTCTCTCAGAGGGAGTCTTTTCTGCCCTGGATTGCCCTCCTGGCTTGGACAGCGTGATTTTTGGGAGGGTCTGCTGTTGCTTACGCAGATCCCAGTCTCTTTCAGCACTGATCTGTTGGTTCACCCTTGTTTCTCCTGCACTTCATCTTAAATAAGCTCTGATACCATGTGAAAAATCGTAGATCTAGATTCCTACTGCAACAAATCTAAATTAATTCTCCTATTATTTTTCATAATTATTTCATTATAGTGAAATATTGAAGTAATTACTGAAGCAGTCTACATAAATAATGTTGCAAAATAAATATAAGTGCTGAAACAAACTGAACAAAATACAATGAAAAACATCCACATTTGACACAATTATTTTTGGACTAAGTCCCGGAAAAACCCAACTCGGGAAAACAGGTGCAACAAATCTGAGGGTTTTGTATTATTAAGCAACAGAATCTTGAGAACAACTAGGGTACCAATATCTGGCTCACCCTTCAGAGAAATCTAGACAACAGGTGAAAATGTGAGGTATACCTCACTCTGTAAATCCCCAGCTAATCTGAACAGCGCTGGTGAAGCCCCTCTCTGCCTCTACGTGATGCCTACACTGGAAATACGTAAGCTTGCGTGGGCAAGCTCTGGAATTACGTCACCTCTACTCAACAGCTAATCTAGGCTAATCTGAATCTAGGTTTGGCCCTCCTGGCTCAGAAACCCCAGCTTCCAGCTATCTCCGGACCGAATCAAAGAGGCATTGCGTCGCTTTTGCGTGAGTTCCTTCAGGAACTGCGTCATCCCTCCAGGTGACTGCACTGTCTCTCTCTGTGTCACTGCTGCCTCTCTCTGAAATGTACTCCTGGTCCTCCTGGTCAGTTACTGCATCTGCCCCTCTCTGAAACTAATCACTAAATCAAATCACTTAGCAAACCCAGCCCTAGTGATTCGATCTTGATCAAAAAGCTATGTCTCCCTCACAAGCTCGAAAATGTCAACTGCTCAATGTGCTCAATGTAGTTTCCATAGGCCCCTCACCCTCCTTATATTCTTCCGTTGACCATTCAACAACCAAGATTAAAACATAATCAAGGGCTAAGATTAACCTGGAGGTGATCCATGACTTTATCTAGAAGATTCACACTTGGTTTAATTAATACCCTTTAATTAATCAATTTTCCCTAAGTTTAGACTTAGGAAAACATTAAAAAACGATTAATTAATTTAATTAAACTATCTCTAAGTGGAATTTTCCAAAACAATTTCTGCGTATTATGGGATACATGTGTCTTAGCCTATATACAAAGTTACAAGGCTAGAGCACATCCGATGCTACCATAAATCAACAATAACCTGAGTGAACATGGTCAAATCAATAAAATAGAACATGCTCGGACATGGAAATTGTATGTTAAAATATGTCATAATCCTTCAATATTAGCATTCATTGTTGAATAAATTCATGGGATTAGAAACAGAGAATACTATTATGACAGTGGAGATATTTCGAGAAATATGGTAACTGGCTTCATTCTATCAGCTATTTTGTCAATGATAGACTTCCATTAAAACAAACGTCTATATAGACTAGAACAATCCAAATTGCAACATAGAAAACAGGTGGATTCCATTGTACAGGAATACAAAACAGCAACATTCAGAACATCATTTCATTTCATTTTTTCTAGCCTCATACTTTTGAATCCTAATAGCATTATTCAAACTGATAGAACAGAGATATAGAATCGTGGCAATCAATCATAATAAAAGAACAAACATAAAGTAGAAACCCACTTGTATGATCCAACTGATCGGCATCTCCAACCACAACCCTGTCCAATTTCTTGTTTGCTCGGAACCTTTTCATGTTCAACCCATACCTTATAATGCAAGGAAATAATGAGTTACAATAACATGAAATGCAAATAAAGAATCAAACTGCTGGCAAGAGATATTTTATCATTTCGGTACAATAAACACTAAGCCATGTTGAACTGGAAATGTCCACACCTTTAAGATGGTTACAAAATGCTTGCATGCAAGACACAATGATCTTCTCAAGAACAGATACGATGTAATAATAAAAATATATTTCTTACAATAACAAGAACGAGGAGAAAGGTTACCTTGAAATTTCCACCATAGGAACAACTCACTGCCATATTCTTTGCTGGATGGAAAACGAGGGCAGAAATTCCAGCATCACTGTCAAGTATTACATGGTAAATTACCATCAAAATGGTTTCATAAAATCTGCCTTCAGTTACAGTCATTCAAGTTGCACAAGCCTACCACCCTTGTAATAATGAAATATGTATTTACTACAAATCAATGAAACCAAAACAGGATATTTAATTGTCAACAGGGAATGATCAAGACATCTAAAAAAATCCTAGAGATTATTACTCATTGGTAATCAATCAAGAAAATTTAACCATTTTGCAGGCTGAATAAAACATACAACTAGTATCAAAAACTTGAAAAGATGCTACGGCAGAAAGTAAAAACATAGGCACCAGGCTGTCTAGCACTATGAATGCCTCCACTTGTGTGCTTTCCAAGATGCATGCTCAAAAAATAGAAGAGCAAGTAACTGTATGCAATCTGCCACATGCAGCCCTCCTCAAGTTCTAAGTGCATGCAAGGGGACACTTCTCCTCAACTCTTAAATTGCCACATGCTCCTCGATAAATCTCCTCCATAACAACCTCCAAATAAAATAGTCTATGTGCCAAGTCAAAGAGGTGAGGGCACTCACCAACAGAGATCAACCTCAACATGTGTGCACAAAGGTTAATGTTCTTATAGTACCATAGTCCAACGTCCCAATAGTCACCAATTGATTAAAATCTGCATGAACATATGTTCCAATGATGGGGGTATGCTCAAGCAAATGTTGAAGCATGCAAACAAGTTGTTCTCCCTTTCAATAATCCCACCATGATAACAACATAATGATAAAATAAAAGCTCATCCTAGGGATATGAAATTCTATACGAAGTCTGATAAGGTTTGAACCACTCTCAAACATCCTGAGTCATTTCATGGTAATGTTAAAAAATTAAGTAAAACGATGACTTTACGAATTTAACATTACCATTAGGGAGCATCAAGGGGGCACCTTCGGATTGTTCGGGAAGCATAATTCCTCCAATAACCATTCGAAAACCCAAGTCAAGTCCAAACAAAATTAAAAAAAAAAAAAAACAAGTCCGCAGAACCGTCTGCCTTTCTCCCGAATCCACTCACAATCCATTGTCGATCTGTTTCAGAACTATGGATTGGGCCGCTAGAATCGTGGATCGGGCCGCCACGGTTCCATTTTTCCAAGAACCACGAAAAAAAGGTGAAACCAAGGATCTGATTTTCGAATCCATGGTTTCGCCTGAGGATCGGTGGAATCCGTCTGGGACGCAAATCTACCTCTAGATCCGGGGGGGGAAGGATCCTGCAACATTGAGTGAGCTTAAAGGTGATAAAGATATGGAAGAAAAATCCAATGTTGCGAACATCGGCATCGGGATAAAATCAGCAAGGGTCCGAAAAACCAAAAAATCGTAAAAATCGGAAAATATCAATAAAAAATCGGCAAACATCGGCAAAATTAAGATACCATAAAAATATCTTTAAAAATCAGGAAACATCGGCTAGGGCAAAAAATCGTGATTTCGAGATAAAATCGAGATGTTATCGAGATGTGCGCAACACTGGAAAAATCTACCAAGGACAAATTTGGAGAGGTTGCACCTATTGAAAAGAAATATGCGACATTGTTTGAAGTAAATACATGCTCCATGTTTATTGTCTTCATAATGAGAGACATCTATGCAAAGCATCAACTTCACTTTTTTCTCCTAGTTTACATTATAGTGGGTTGTTTCACGAGATGGCAAAGCTTGACAATGATGTTGGGATCAGTTATGTAGGGAACGTACAGCAAACATATGTTGGAGCATCAATTTGCAACTTCTGGATTGTATGCAGCAAGGATTCTCAAGGCTTGTTTGAGACTCAGGAATACAAGTTTGGATTGCTTGGGGCAAGCAATCTTAGAACGTGTTGAAGAATATAACTAGTGTCGGTCTTCATAATTGCATTAAATCATGAAGTAATGTATTTATCAAAAGAAAGAAAAAGAAAATTTATTTTATGAGCATGGGTTTCATGCTTCTAGGTCAAGCCTCCATTGTAGGCTTCTAGGTTTGTATCTTGAGTCAAAGTCAAAATGTATTAGACCCTTCTTGGGAAAAGAAAGTTATTTTTATGTGTCTTATACTCCTTCATCAAGTCGGCCTCCACATCCTTCAAGTCGGCCTCAAACAGTTGTCAAGTCAGCCTCTTTGAAGGGTCACATTTTCCCACAAGAAGAGTATATATATACTAGTGCTATTCGACCTATTGAGGAAGCTATCATCATCTGCCATTTGAACATCAAGAAGGAAGTGTGAAAATGTCCAAGTAGAAGTCTTTTGTCATCACTATGAAGGAATTATCATAGCAAAGGAAGGAGAGATTCTTGGAGTCAAAATTTTATCTCAAATGCAAAGGGAATAAGGAAACTGCAGGGTCGAAGGTATAGATCAAGCTTCAGAAGTTAGGAAAGATGCTTTGGAGAAACTCTAATTGACTCGTTTTGGAGAAACAAACCTCCGTTGACTTGTGAAGAAAAGTTAGGAAAGATGCTTGACTAGGTTACATGAAGGTTGACTTGGTGGATGGAAAATGTCTATGGTCCCGGTTGTCTCAATTTGATTTGAATCTACTAGTGGAAGAGTTTGACTAGGTTTTCCCCTTCAAAGGGTTTTTGCAATGTCTGAGTGCCTACATCTAGTGTTCATTGTGCATGATCTTCATGTTTTCTGGCATTTATTTGATGATGAACATTAATATAATCAACATAAGACAAATATAATATCACACATACATGTCAAGTATGTTGGAAATACTGAGAGAGGGGGTCAATCAGTATTTCTGAGCAATTAGCACTTTTTAATCCTTTTCAGAGCATTAGTTATTCTTCAGTTATTGCTAATGCTCTTCTTAAACAATTATAAACAATAATCAGCAATAGACAACACCATAAAACAATGCAAAAAGATAAAATAGTAGACACGAAGATTATTAGATGGAAAACCCCCTCCGGGTCAAAAACCACCGAACGCTTCTCTAGTAATTGTCTATTTTTCTCTTTAAAAGAAATATTGATTACATCAAGATTTCAGCTACAACTGAGGGATGCGTCAACCCCCTAATTCACAGGCCACAACCTATAGGACACTACTAAACCCTAATATCCTGTTGCAACCAGAAGGGTGCCCCGTAGATCAAGCCACAACTTGATGAGTGCCCCAACACTCTGTTTACCAACTGATGTCGGAAAGGATGCTCTGTTGCCCTGTTAGTTTATCAGTCACAACTAAATGGACGCCACAACACCTTGTGCAAGCCACAACTTTCCCTTGCACCACCCTACTGCCCTGAAGTGTTCTCGAGCCACAACCTGAAGGTGACTCCAATCCAATGTTGCAGAAAACGTCCCCCCCCCCCCCGGCTCCAACCCCCAAAACGCGGTCTATACGGAATCGTATGGGATCCGCCGCCCGAAACGCGTTTCGGAAAAAAATTGGCGCTTCCTAGTCTTTTTGGAACCGTATGGACGAATCCGTGTTTCATACGACGGATCCCTGTACGGAAGCATCGCGCTTCTTGTATGAATCGCCGAAGGTTCCATACAGTGCCGTACGGATCCGACTAGCGCAAAAAAATAAATAAATAAATTTTAAAAAACGATTTTTTTTTTTTAACATTAGTTGGGTTAGAGGGTGGGTTAGTGTTGAGTTAGGGATAGGATGAAAAAGATATAAGCTCGCTTTCACCTCGTTAGATGTTTCTTAGATGCTCCCTCATGGTAATGTTAAATTCTTAAAGTAAAAGTGACATTCCCCTTTATTTTTTAACATTACCATGAAATGACTCAGGATGTTTGAGAGTGGTTCCACCCTGATCGGACTTCATATGTAGAAAATAGAATTTCACATCCTATTCAAAATTCAGCAGACTTAACAGTTTTCAGGAATTCAGGATCAATGGTATGGTGGCATTTCATTGGATTATATCATGTATGAGGGTATGTGATTAGCATTTAATCAAGAGCACCAAGCCCTATATGTACCCTAGTGTTGGTGGTGTTAATTGTTGAACTCCTTTGTCATGTCGTTAGCAAAAAATTACATTTCCATCAACTCAAAATCATTGATCAAGCATGTTAAGTTCTTTCTACCATATTTTAAGGCTTGCATTAGGTAGTTTGATCAATTTTGGGCAATTTTGACTAATGTCCCTAGATAATCGAGGTAGAGGCAAAGGCTAGACAAGAGGAGAAGAATCTAGATTATAGATGGTTGATGCTCAAATAATTAATCATTAATGTACAATGGATGTCATATCTATCTTGATTTATGTACAAATATGCATGCTTCCATGTATTTTAGATGTTTTTTTAATCTAAATGCAAAAAAGTTAAATTAAAAAAACATATATATAGTAAACGCTTCCGAGACGCTTCGCTTCCTAGATTTTTTGGAAATGACGCTTTCGCGCCCCGCTTCCAAAAAATGTCTTCGCTTCATCCCCGCTTCATGCAACGTTGCTCCAATCGCCCAGAAGAGTCGTTAGATTATGTTTCACAATTTCCACACTAGATTCCCTGTACTCTGAATCAATGTAAAATAGTTGTAAGAAAAATGTAGAATAAATGCCAAATCCCGGTGACCGCCGATCACTGTTCGCCGATCACTGTTCCCACGAACTGATCACTGCACGATGCTACAAATCAAGCTATCATTGTTCAACCACATATCACTGTCACTAAAAATCACTACATAATTGTTGACTATCACTGCATTTCATTGCTCACGAATGAATAGTCATCAATGCACAACCACTGTCATCATCATATCAGGTTGCACTTGATACTACAACCATCTAGTATTGCTATCAAATAATAGCACAAACCAAGGTGCCTCGGGTCATCCTTATGACCGGCTACCAATACTCTCAAGCTATGTCCACGAAGAGCTACCAGCATATGTCTAAACACTATTGCTCAGCTGGTCAAACCCTACTATCCATCTTTACGTCAATATGTTGTACAACTGGATGATATTACCTTTAAAGACTTGCTCAATTGTGTCACTGTACACTCTCTAGGAGTCTAGGTCATTACTACAAGACACCTAGAATAAATCTCTAAGTGATTATGGTTTCAAGTCTATGTCAAAGTCATGTCTAACAAAGTGAGGGTGTTAACTTATTAGATCAAGTTAATATTTCACTGTGTCAATGTGTGTCAAGTCAGGTTGTTGGGATAATAGGTCATGTCTAGGTATCAAGTCTAGGTGTATGCTAAGTTATTATGTCATATCACCAAGTCCCATCAAGATCTAGAGTCCAATTCAATTTACTGTTAAAGTCACTGTACAATATGTCAAGCATCTATATGTCAGGTCTATTAGTTATGTCTAGATTTTCAATCAATTCACACTCGCATAGTTCAATACATTATAGTCCAAAGGTGTTGTTGCTTCATATATTATCACAGTCAAGGCACCAATGTCACTGTAACTGTAAGAGCAAGTTTCAGGGTCACTGTCAAGAATCTCAACGGTAGGTCATGACAAAACTACAACACACAAACTTAGCCAACCACTTCATAACCTCTTCCACACATTAAGGATTATTGTCATTATGAATCTGTGTCAACGATGTAGGTCAACAACACACAAACTTAGCCAACCACTTCATAACCTCTTCCACACATTAAGGATTATTGTCATTATGAATCTGTGTCAACGATATAGGTCAACTGTCATATCATATAAGGACTAATAGACAATGTATACAGTTAATGCATATGCCAAACTTGTCATATACAGTTTTATCATTTGCTGGTATAAGTCATAGATAGCCAACACAACTTTGGTTAATGTGTCAAGCTCAAGTATCAAATCAACTCACTGCTGCAATTAACCCATTGTAATGTGGTTATATAACTGCTTTCATATTAATACATCACTTCAACTTGTGTTGTTGTCACATTAATAGATAATCAATGCTTACTGACATGAGGTTTCTAATTGTGATAGTTTGCCACGGCCCACAACATACTCAGTAAGTCAAGAATCATGGTCATCACGAGTGCACTCCTAATTTTTACTGCTACCAAGGTCAAGATGCCATGTCAATGTACCAATGTCCAAAACACTTCCAACTCAAGTCATGGTCAATATGTTAATGTCAAAATACTTGTGAGATGTATTCATCAGAGGGTCTATCTCATAAGATGTCAAGTCTCATTTACTTAAGTCACCTATCAGATTGCTTGTCAAACATGTATGTCAAACTGCTGCTAAGAGTCCCTATCAATAAGACCACTGTTAAATCAGTTTCCAGTCAACACTTATCTCATCAATAGCACGATGTCAAGGTCATTAAAGACACATTTGCCTATTCACTGTATACAGGTCATTGTCATATCATCATTGTCTACAGGTCATGTCAATGTCACTAGTTGTCACTGCTATGTGTTAAGAATGCTGTCAAATCACTGCATACTGTGTAACTGAAGTCAATAAGTCAAGTCTCCACAATCACATCAAGGTCTTAGGTTACTGTCTATGTAGTCACTGTTGCACAGTTCAAACAATAGGTCTTGCACAAGCATGACTAGACCTAAAGACAGACCAATCCACAACTGACATGAAGAAGCTCTGTTCTAATATTCTCAGGTCTGAATGTATAGACTGAGATCACATATTTTAAGCCCTGGTCATGCTGAATCTTTAAAACAAGTTACAGGTCTGAAACAATTAAAGAAGAACCAGCCTCAACCTACTATTTATATGACTCGGCTTCAAAAGAGACTATGCACAGACTTTACCTCAAGGACTGAACTCCAAAAAAAAAATTGTTGTCTTAGAGTCAAAGCCTAGGTCCAAATTTTTAGATTGATTATACAGGTCTGAAAAGATGAGAGGGCTGAAATGGTATGCACAAATAAATAGTTACAAACTCAATTAAAGTTAATGTTACCTTAGGAATTTCACTCTCTGTGTAGTAGAAGAACCTCCAATAAGAGACCAAGAACCTAAACCTTTCTCGCTGTCCTTGTACCTTAGAAAGTTTGTATCCTTTATTTGCCTCAGGCGAGCACAGACAGGCCGAAGATTTCAGAAGTGGATATGAGTTATGTTTGTTATATTTGACTAGGTCCCTTTTTATAGATTTTTTAAAGCTTTTAGGTGAACGTTAGAGAGCCCTTTTAGGTGGATTCATAAAGATATTAAGATTAATTAATATCTTATGTGCTAAGTAAAAGAGCTGCCTCCTTTATTGTGAGAGATTTGACTTTTAGAATTAGGTGAGGAGAATAAGGTCTATTTTTAGTGTTTTGAAGGGGCTAGTAAGGGGTTCATTAGCTGAGGATTATAGGAAATTTAAAATAGTTTTTATTCTTAATAACATCAATTTAATTTAATAGTTGTTATTTACTTGTTTGTTTAAATACCAAGAAAGTGTTTACTAACCCTTTTCGGTGTGTTACACATGAGTGCAGTAAGTCAATGATTGATTTATTGTCTTTGATTCTTGAAATTATTCAACTTATATGTGGTGAGATTACGGCGAGAATCCCTGTCATATATTGACAACTGTTGGTGAATAAGGTGTCATGACTCATGTCTCTACCCCATGGGGTTGGTGAATAAGGTGTCATGACTCATGTCTCTACCCCCTGGGGTTTTAGCCCACAAAACCAGGTCTTCAGCTTTAAACTCAATTTTCTCTCAAACTAGAAGGAACCATGGGGCGTACCATATATCAACGAAAACATTTTGACGAGGAGAATCTAATTACATAGATCTCTGACCCAAACTCAATGATTTGACCTACCAAAAACCCTCGATAAAGTCGGGGTACATCCTCAGTCCAGGGAACCCAAACACTAGGACTTGGGTTTTCAACCATCCAACAATATAGCTTCTATCTTGATGTAATCTGACAATTACTAAGAAGCGTTCATTATCCATTCAATATCAATGACTGCTGTTTTTGGTCAAAGTCAAACCGAGTCAACTCCATGGGTTGACATCAATGACAACACCATCCAGCAAAGTAAGAGAAACCAAGAATAAATATTGCCCTAATGGATTTCTCAACATGGTATCAGAGCTAAGGACAGGGGTACAAAAAATGGCATCTAGAGGATCACAATAAGACTACATGCTTTAGTCCTCAAGGTCGAGTTCATAAGAGGAAAAACCGAATTGAAAAAGAGAACTTCTCTGGGCATGATTACAAGACTATTCTTCTGCAATTAGGCCACGGACCTGAACCTGAACTTGAAAGCCAGAACAGTAAGAGAAGCCAAGTAGTTTTTGAAAATCTAGGAGACTAAATCACTATCCCAATCAATGCCGAGATCCTTGAGAAAAAGGTCTAAGTCCTATACATAAACTTGAAGTCTGAAATAGTCTCAAAAGGATCTGAAGTTTTGTGCAGTAAGGTAATCGAATTATTAAGAAGATATATTTTTAAGCTTCAGCAAATATGAGACTTTAAGGTCTGCAATCTAAAAAGACTGGTACTCTCATATACTCAGAAAGACCAGAAATCAAGCTTCAAATAGTAACCTAAAAGCATATGGAGTATTATTGTTATGAGCCTGCCTGTCTTCGAAGGCCTATAATAGCCTCTCAAATATTCAACTAATGTCACCTTGAAGAAGATCATGTCCACCTTCTTTTGGAATAGGAACCAGCTGTATTATCAAACAGAAAGAAAGGTAGATTCCATGCAAAAGATATATTCTAAGAAGTTGAAAAAACAGTGGAATTATTTGGCTTGTTGAATTCTCATTAGAAGGAACACTTGATAGAAGCAGTCTATAACAAGTAAAAGGGGTTAACCTAGCATCTTGAGAGCTTCTACTACAGTAAAAAGAAAGTATCTAGTCTTGGGACCAGCTTGAAGACATCATCTAAGTCCAGTAAGTATTAATATTATTCTTTATGTTTTGTCATCTAACCATATGTTTTCAGTTTGAAAGAAAGACCAACAAGCTCAATGAAACATCAAACTAAGGTATGTAAGTTTTGAGGTATGTATAACTTGTTCATTGGTTAAAGATCTAATCTCTTAAGGTCAGTTGATTGTAGGAGTCTAGGATTGGCAGGACCTCATTAAAGATAAGAAGGGTTTGTAAACTCTAGATAGTACATATGAAAGTCTCACTCTCTTCCACTTCTTTCCTATCTCACAAATGTCTAGGGTATGTAAATAGTTAGAGATATAGGTCAATCCTTGAACAAGAATGAAATTAAATGATGTCTATCTGACTCTAGACTTTAGTCCCTACAAACTCACTCTCTTAAAAATAATGGAAACTCTAGATAATCATCACACTATTGCACTTGTATATTTTGGTTGTGTTTGTCAATAAATATTACAGGTATATATTAAGAAATTGCGACTTGGTAAATCAGGTTGGATCCTTGGGCACAAGTTGACTCATAAGGAAATGAACCATGAAGACGTTGTCATAATTCAGAGGGAGCACCTCAATAAAGAAAACTCTACAAGGTTTGTTAAAGAATAACTCAAGGTATGTTTGCTTTGTTGTAGATCTTCTTTATATAAAAAAGATATGACTATTCTTCACTTGAAATTTGCTTTGTATTACTAACTCTCTTATGTCTAGGGTTTTGAATCATAAAGTTTCTTATTAGCATGATTAATAACTAGATTGAATCTACCCTTGTCATAATATCTCTTGCCATTTTTCATTTTGGTGAAACCCTAACCTTTAGGGTTCACTATAAAACCCTAACCTTTTGATAGGTATGTTGACAATAATGATAAAACCCTAGTCTACTTAGGGTTTATCGATAAAGTTTAGAACATATAATGAAAATCCTACTATATTGATATTTAGGGTTTTGGTAATGTTATGGTAAAACCCTAGCCTTTTAGGGTTTATTAATAAAAGTCTAGAATCCTTCTCTCTTGATGATTAGGGTTTGTTGTTGTTGTAGAACCCTAACCTTTTTAGGGCTTGTTATTTATGTCTAGATTATATGATGAAACCCAAGATTTTTAGGGTTTGGTAAATTAGGGTTTATGACATAACCCTTGCGATAGTCAATCCTAGGAATGAAACACTACGAGCTTCCACATAATTCAAAGCCTAGACTGGTCAAATTGTTGGAGTTTGATGTGAGTATCTAGGGTTTATGATAAAAACCCTAATAAGAGATCGATATAAGGAAATACTAATGAGTCCCTAGATATAAATTGCTAGGATGCTAACTTTATTGATTTAATTTTACTGATGAAATATAGGGTTTGTGACAAAACCCTAGTAGAGTTTGACATGAAATTCTAAGAGCATAATATTGAAACCCTAGATTTAAAATGCTATGATTGGTTTGCTAACTTAAGTTAGTTACTGATATCTAAGGTTTTAAGTCTCGATGATGGAATCTAAGGTTTTCGACAAAACCCCAGTAAAGTTGATGAAATCTAGATTATGAAAAGATGTAACTCTTGTTGATTGTAAACCTAACTAGGTTTAGGTTTTGATATCTAAAGCTTGATTGTTTTCTTATTGCAATAACATGCTAACCCTATTGTGATAAAGTTAACTTCATGCTCCTATATATTTGTACTTGGTTGTACTTGTTATTGAAGAGTTCCAAGTACATGATCTTCAAGACGTTAATCTACCTCATAATTAAAGATGACTTGATAATAATGATGAGCATGATGGAAGGATGGGCTATAAGAATGATGATGACATTAAAGATAATTTTTTTTCGATAGAAAGAATGATGTTCCTAAAGGAATGAAGCTTTGATAAATTGAAGTTCTTCGATGAAATAATGATGCAAAAGAAAAGAGTTTGAGGCTGGAAGAATAAAATTGTTGATGTTAAGAAGAAACTTGGATAAAATTAATATCCTCCAATTGATAACTTGATATAAAGATCATAAGGATGATTAAGATCGAAGAATAGCTAAAGCATTACAGAAGGTAGTCGTGATAAATAAACAAGACTTGGATAAAGTGTTGAGGATGAATTTGGTGTTGTTGAATAAGTTGAATAAGGAAGCTTGTGTTAAAGTGAGTTTGGACATTGTGATGACCTAAGCAGCATCAAAATGAGTGAGGAGCCCAAAGGTTTGTGGTTAACACACACACACACACACACACACACATATATATATATATTGAAAGTCTATTATTAATTGGGGTTGTGATTGTGTAGAATCTCTCCATTAAAAAGGGTGAACATTATGAAGCATGCTTGGACTGGTGGATATATTTGAATGAGTTGATAAGGAGAGATGAACCATCTTGGGGCGACAAGATGCTTGGGAGGACATTCGTTTGGCCTTTGATGATGTCTAGATCCTGAAGTAGGGAGGGTATCATTGGTCTTGTGGAGCTTCGACCTTGGATATGATACCTAGATCGTTGGGTTGGTGTTAGAGCTAAAGCCTGATGGTACCTATAGTGGCTAAAGCTTGGAACACACCTTAGTCCCACCCAATTAGATACCTTGGTCAAGTATCTAATTTGTAGCATTGTGTGTGATGCTATACCTCGTAGATCATATTATTTTGAGTTCATCCTTGTATATATATATATATATATATATATATACAGTGTCCCACCCAGTTAGATACCTTGGTCAAGTATCTAATTTGTAGCATTGTGTGTGATGTGACACCTCATAGATCATATCATTTTGAATTCATCCTTGTACATATATATATATATATATATATATATATATATATACCTCCCTAGTTAAGAGGGAGTGTTGAAGAATGTAACTAGTGTTAGTTTTCATAATTGCATTAAGTCATGATGTAATTTATTTTATGAGCACGGGTTTCATGCTTCTAGGTCAAGCCTCCATCTAGGTTTGTATCTTGAGACAAAGTTAAAATGTATTAGACCCTTCTTGGGAAAATAAAGTAATTTTTATGTGTCTTATACTCCTCCATCAAGTCGGCCTCCACATCATTCAAGTCGGCCTCAAGCAATTGTCAAGTCCACCTCTTTGAAGGGTCACGTCCTCACACAAAAAGAGTATATATATACTAGTGTTATTCAACCTATTCAAGAAGCTATCATCATCTACAATTTGAACATCAAGAAGGAAGTTTGAAAGTGTCCAAGTAGAAGTCTTTTGTCATCACTATGAAGGAATTATCTGTAATATCCCAAATGGGGATTAATAGCAATAAAAGTGCAAATAGACAAGTAACTATAGCAAAAATGCAAACACCATTAAAACACACAAACTGTAGCCAAAATCATTGCTCAGCCATTTTATTAATATATTGGGAAAGAGTACAATTGAGGTGCTGCAAAGTTTGCACCTAGGCCTACTCAAGGCAAGCTTGAAGAACAACTCAAACCCAAGCAAAAATCTGGCTGAAAGTGCCTCTGCGTGGCTCGGTCTCTGCACTGCCTAGCCCAGAAATGTTGTTGCTAGCTGACTTCGGACTGTTGGTTGGGTTGCTTCCTCTGCTCAGAAAATTTCGGGCTTTTAACCCTAGACTCTGCTCACCAAACCCACAAAAACCCGTGAAGGAATTGACTAGATGTTGACCCCGAAATTTCGCCCCAATTTCCTCTAGCTCCTCTAACTGTCGGCTGCGTTAGGAACTCTATTTGACGCCTCAAACCTGCCCATAAAATTTAGCCAAATTAATCTTGGCTTCTCCTCAATAAACCCAAGAAAACAAAGAAAGGGTTCGCCCAAAGCTTGACTTCGGAATTTGGCCCTCTTGGGTTTGGCTCACTGTGTTGTTGGGTAAATCAAACCTCTGGATGAATCTGCTAGAAAATGCCTCCAGAGAGCTACCAAAATCCCTGGTAGGAGGTGGCTAACCTCCCTTTCAAATCTCCTACTGAAACTTCGCTTCTCTCCACACTCCCGGCACCCACACCGAACTGAACTGTGAATCACTGCGCAGTCTACTCTACCTCTATGCAGTCCTGAAGGGCCTACGCTCTTCCTATAGCTGTTGCTATGTAATTCTCTCACCAAAATGCAGAACTCCTCTCCTAAGCGGGCACTCAAGGTCCCCCGAGGTAGAGGTTGAGATCTCTGCTTGAAGATCTCATGTACTAAACAACACTGCAGACTTGGCTCTCCGGCTCAAGTGTGCTTCAGTCAAAATGACCAAGAGAAATATGATGAATGAATGAATGACCAAATGAGCCTTCCCTTCTTCCTTTTACCCATTGAGGCCCAACGTATGCCTTGGGTCCCACGATGGCCTGCACTGCCTCTCCTTGGCCAATCACGTGTTGCCTTCCTCTAGCCAATCCCACGTTGTCTTTTTCGTGCCTCTTCTATGCTGCCACCTAAGGCCAATTCGACCCCACCACTAGAGCCGCAATTTTCCCTTAGGGACTTTAGAAGAAGACTTTATTTGGCCTAATTATTAATTGTGGGTCCCCTACCCACTTTATTTCCGCCCAACATTAGGATTTGCTAAAATTAATCAAAATTAATATCCCAATTAGCTGACTGCTAATTTGGGGATATTAGATTATCATAACGAAGGAAGGAGAGATTCTTGGAGTCAAAATTTTGACTGAAATGCAAAGGGAATAATGAAATTGTAGGGCCAAAGGAACATATCAAGCTTCAGAGGTACGAATCAGACCAACACTCTTGTTGACTTGTTTTGGAGAAACAATCCTTTGTTGACTTGTGAAGAAAAGGAATGATGTTTGACTAGGTTACATGGAGGCTGACTTGGTGGATAGAAAATGTTTATGGTCCGGGTTGTCTCAATTTGATTTGAATCTACTAGTGGAAGAGATTGACTAGGTTTCCCCTTCATAGGTGTTTTGCACTGGCTGAGTGCCTACATCTGTTGTTCATTGTGTATCATCTTCATGTTTATTGGCATTTATTGATGGGCATTAATATAATCAACATAAGACAAATATAACATCACAAGTAGATGTCAAGTAAGAGAAATCAAGAATAAATGTTGCCCTAATGGATACTCAACAGTGAGGGAGGAATGTAATGTTCCTTTTCCAAGAACAGGAGACAGGGAATAATTAATTTAATTATTTAACGTCATCTTAAAGATGATAGTGAGTAGTTAAATTGAAAAGGGGATTATAAGTGACTTTTGATTTAACTAAGAAATCAAACTTATAAAAAATCACTTTATTATTAAAGGTGACCCATGGTATTTCGCCCATAGCACTTGGAAGAGAAAAATTATAAAAAGGAAGATGAATGTTCATTTGGTGCATGAATGAGTATTAATATTTGGTTAATAGTCCCAAAAACTTTTTATGGCTTAAGGTGGGAGGGAGAAACCCTCATTGTATTTCATGGTTTCGGCGTTGAAATACACACCCTAGCTGGTGGCAATTAGTATTGTTGTTGAAAGACACACCTTGGCCAATTATTGTGTTGCAGGTCATTAGTTATCCTTCAGAGGGCCAAATTATTCTATGTTGCACAGGGACGCATCCCCCCCAAAAAACCCCTCATTCCGTGCGTCTTTGTGTTCCAGGGACTTCAAAATGGACAGGAAATGTTCCAAAATGATATGGGACACCATCGGTGACTCAGGGACATTTAAGGCGTTCCCAATCCATCCCTCACTAAAATCGGTGACGTTTATGTTTCGTTTCTATCGTCCCTTAAAAATCGAGTACGTTTGACCCACGAAAATAAGGAATAAAAAATTAATAATAAATTTTTGGCGTCTAAACCCAACGTGATATCTCTATTTTACTCTGCAGTCGAATTTCTCACATATTTTCATATTTCCTCACCCATCTCACAACTTCTTTGTTTTACTCTATATGGTTCTTGGTTCTTTGTAAGGCTCAATCACATCTCCATTAATAATCAGATAGTTGACATTCTTACTGTTACCCACCACTTCATGGGTGATATCCCTAGGAGTCCTGGACCTTAACCGACAGCCCCTTGGAACCTCCAACTAGCTCATTGTGCCATTTCTCTGCCACCTGAGCTAGCGATGTGGTCCCTCACCCATCTGTATTGATTGTATGTTTGAAGGTGAGCCTCCCGAATTTAAAGGTATGTTTTGTCATTTGGTAATTGAGTATTGGGTTTACTTACCATGGATACTTTTGGGCATGGATTGATGGGGGGATTTGGCGAAAAGAGTGGCCTTAGCTTGTGCTCCCATCCCCTTGATCTCTTTTGGATGCTACCCTTGGATCTTAGTCTTGTGGGATATCCCTTATTGACCATTTGGTTCTAGGGTGGTACTACTTCGGAAATCCTGACTTTGGGTAATTGGTCCTGCTCCTTTATCTACATATATTACTCCCTTTCCACTCACTATACCCCCATTGATCATTTCTCCCACTTCAATCCACATTCCCTCTCTCGGTCCAAATAGGGTTAGCCTCCCTATCCCCTTGCGCTCACCTTGGATCAGGCCTAGAATGATGCCCTAGAGGTTAAGCAACTAAAAGAAAAAGTAAAAGCATAAATGGCCACATTCAACAAGAAATTGTACCACAAAATGCAAAATATGGTCGGGACAAAAATAATTAACACGTGGGCAAAAGTCAATACATGAGCTCCCACCCCATACCCATGGTCATCACCCTGGTTCCATAAGCTTTAGATGAGCCTCCTTTATTATTCAGAAACCCATGATTGTCCCAACCCTTGGAGGGAAATGAACCGCCCTACCTAAAAGGGGGTAATCACTGTTGTATCTTACACATCATGCTCTTGTCCTTTGAGCCCCGAGCAGTTAATTAAAGAAAATTCATAACAGGAAAAAAGCATATAAAGAAGGGTGGAAAAATCAAGGTCGGGACACCTCATGTACCACGATTGCTCCCTCCTACACAATATATACCCAAGTGTGGGCTTCCCCTTCTCTAGCTACAACTGAGCCCCAATATGTAGCTCAATATTGCCCCTCTCATTCTCTATTCCATTTCACTTCTTTATCACTTGCCACCCCCATTTGAGGGGTGTACCTTGGACATATTATCCCCTCTAGGGGTAGAAACCACCTAATAAGGTACTTGGCTAACCCCCTTTGGAGCTTGGAGACATTAGCACATGCCAAAGCCTACTACGGAAGGGCATGCCATTATAAAGTACCCACTTTGTTGTCTATGGTTTGAAATCTCTTTTACACGATTACTATAATGGCTTGTTGTACTAGAAGGCTAGGGTACGCATTGGATCTTATACAGGATTGCAGGTGGTGTCCATTTGGGTTTGGTCTCCCTATATGGGGTCCTAACCTCCTAGAGGGCTACATTAGCATAGTAGGGTGTGTGTAGAGAGCCACGGGTCTCCATAGCAGCAGACAGCACTCCACGGGTCCCCACCGATGTCCAGATATTTCTCGAGATCCACCTTTGGGATGAGGATGACGCACTTGGTACACTATGCCTAGCAGGGCCCACAGGAGCACCACACACTTGGCAGGTGTCCCGGGACTTGTATGATGACATGGCAGCGTTCATTCCACCATTTGAGCCCTTGCATAAGATATACAGGCATCTTCGACTCATATGGAGACCCATGGGGTCATTGGTGTTCCCCCACACCCATTAGGAGCACCACAGGTCTACTACTTGGAGAACAAGGGGCCACCCCTTGTCCATCACATTTTGAGGAGTTTATTCATCATTATGGAACTTTTGGCCATTACCAGGCCTTTTGGAAGGACCCACGACATGCACATATTACTATTTAACCTCCTGAGAGGCTTGTTATTTCAGTTATGAGCTAGTTTGGTGGGTTTGTCACCAAAAGTTAGGTTATTTGCACATTATTTTATGTTTAGGGGCTAATGTAGGGTAGTTTCAAACTCCTAAAAGGTGTTTAAACAGGAGTTAATTGGATTCATTTGTATGAGCACTTGACTTGGGATCTCTTTATCTTTAAAGAACTTCGCATTTTTCCTTGGAGAACAATTTTTGGATGATGGATAAGTTCTGATGTATGGATTTGGGCTATTTCTGTGTTGGAGCTTCTTATTTGCAAGTGTGATGCTGGTTGGATATATTCTCAAACATTGCAAGTGCAAATTTAATGTTTTTTGTCTTGTTGTTGCATACAATTGAGTTTCGCTATAATTAGGGCTAATTGTTGCATGTATGAAATGTGGAATTATCATATTATGTGTCTATTTAGCTTATTCTATGTATGGGCCATTGTTGGATGAATGAAATGTCCTAGAGATCATGTTATCTTGATAAGCTTTCACCATTTGTATGAAGTATAAATGCTTGAAAGGCACTTTTCTTCTCTTTCCTCTAACATTGGACGAAGTTGACTTTTTGGGCCTCCCTGAACACGATATTGAATCCTTCTTCATTATTATCCTTGACTCCATATCCCCAAGTGAATTAGGCATTGATCCCTCAAAAAAGGGTGATTATTTTCCCTTCTTTTTCACATTTTTCCCTTTTTGCCTAGGTCTAGCCCCATTAGGTCACCTAGGGCATCAATTTCCTAGGAATCTAGCCACAGGAAAACTTCGATCTCCTAGAGGAAACTGTGTTGGTGGGTCCCCTCACTCTCCTCTGAATTTGGGCCAATTCTGATAGTGGAATCTTCGGATACCCCAAGCCCTAGCTCTAGGATCAAGTTTTGCCTAGGTGTTCCCAAGGCTAGAACCTAGTAGGATCAATTTGACATCATTGGAAGAAATTTTCTGTTTGATCCTTTCCCCTCAGCTTAGCTAAGTTAAGAACATCATTCGGTGCCAAAATCCACCCCCTAACATGGGTTGGGTCCACTTGGCCTCGTGTGGTCCCATTCTTCATCAAAGCTGATTTATCAAGGACAACTCTGGAATCCAAGTTCCCAAAGGATTTTAGGGATTGAGAGTCTCCTTGGTAAATCTCATTCTTCTACCTCAACCCTTCAATCCTCATCCCCTCTCCCTAGAAGATCAAGTCCCTTGCTTAAAAGGCAAGAAAGTCTCATTCTTCATTCTATCCTAGGCAAAGGGTTTCTAGAGTCACTCAACACCTAATCGTTGATCTATACTTTACAAGTGACTTCCTAAACTATCGAGTCTCCTCCCATCGGTGAAAGTCTATAAAGAACAGGAAGTCTTAGTTGTGGTGACAGTGGGCTAATCTCCATCATTTCCCTTGACCTAGTTGTTTTCCTCATAGGAACCCCTCTTAGGTCTCCTACTAGTTTGAGTGGTAACACTTACCAAGCCATTAACGAAAGGAAAGAACTTGGTTTTTAGAGAGCAGCTTCGACTTATGGACAAGGCGTTTCCAAGAAGCGGTCACAACTAATTGAGAACACTAAGCTGCCTTTCCCCCCTGCCATAGCTCACAGGATTAGGGAATGATAACGAAAAGCTCTTGAGGATGAGGGACCTCTTGTGTAATGTGTGCCACAAGAGTAGGTCTTAGTATGCATATGACCCACATTCTGGGACGTGGGAAGAACCACCTATCTGGTCAATAGGTGTACTGAGACTTGTCTGTGTGACTTGTCTAGGATGTTGGTGTTCCACTACTTGACACTTGTTTGTGTTTGATTCTTGTCTATGTGACCTGTTTGAGTTTTTTCTATGTGATGTTTGTGTTCTATCACCTAATTTTTTATGCAGGAGCATCCTGCTCAATTTTCATTATTTATTTGTGTGACTTGGGGGTTGATGTTTTTTTAAATTATTTTATAAATTATGTCCATTTAAAAAAATAAATTGAGAGGAAAATCTAAGTGTGAGGTTTATTGTAAATATTCTCTTAATAAATTGAGAATATGTGTTAGAGTTGAGTTGTATAGATATTTTAGGGATTATGAACACCTTAAATGGAACTTAGTTGAGTCAAAGGAAGGATAAAGCTATTTTAGAATTTGGTTGAGTTATTTGTGGAGGAAATCATGGATTCAAATTAATCCACAATTATGTATAAATATGAGCTTTGTGTGAGGATGGAGGACAGAGAGATATACAGAGAAATGGTGTGAGAGTTTATGTAAAAGGCGAGAGCCGAGAGGCCCACAAATGTAATATTTGGCAAAGAAGGGTTTGAATTTGTAATTTTCCTGTTTTATTATAAGAAAATACTTTATTTGTTTCGGCTCTCTCTTCTTATCAAGGTTTTGAAAATCGCGATTTTTTCATGAAAACAATTTTATCGGCGATTTTTTGGGCGATTTTTTGAAGTTGAAAAAATCGCCAAAAAATTGCGATTTTTTGGAAAAAATTGCTATCCGATAGGTAATAATTGCTAGCCCTCAAAACAACGACTTTTTATATGCAATTTTGATTTTTTTTTCTTATTTATGCATTGAGAAGTTTGCTAAGAAGAGCTAAGGACTAAAGGTGAGCTAAGGAGGAGGATAAGTGATCTACAAGGGCAAGAGTGAACAAAAGTGAAGGATTTTAGCAAGCCAAGCCAACAAAATTCGAATTTGGACCAAGTTTCTTCAGCAAAACGTTTCTTCCAGGTATGGGCATCAAATTTGACCCTTTGTTTTTAGTTTTTTTCTTGTTCTTCCATGGGTTTTTATCACCCATGTATTTTTCATCATTTTTTATTGCATTTGGTTGTGTTTTTTTTTTCATTGAGAGGAGGGTTTATTTTGGTCAAAAATGCAAAAAATTGGTTGTTAAATTTATTTTTTATATTTCTTCTTGTGCTCATAGTTTCTTTCCATTATTTTTGCTTGAATTTCAACATGAATTTTTTACCATTATTTTTGCATTGAGTTGAGGGTTTTTTTTTTGGTGAAAAAATCAAAATGTTGTATGTAAAATTGTAATTTTTTTATTTAATTTTTTAACTTGCAATTTTTCTTGTGCCCTAGGTTCAAATTTCAAAGTTCAAAGTTCAAAGTTCATCTTACAGTAAAACTCAAGAGTCAAGAGTTCAACAAATTTACAAACATGCCAAGGAAATTGGATCCTTTATGGGAATTTGGTGAACTTGATCAGGGATTTGACCGATCAAACTTGAGTTGCAAGTTATGTGGTCAACACATGACAGAGGGGATATACATGTTGAAATACCACCTGGCACAAATTCCTAGACATGAAGTAGGCCCTTACACAAATATCAATCTAGAAATAATCAGAAGAGCCAGCAAATCATTGGAAGAAATAGAAACAACTAAACTCAGCAAAGCAGCTCTGAAGAGTCAAATATCAAGGTTTAGAGTTGATCGTGAGAGTGGTAGTGGTTCTTCAGCATCAGCATCCTCTATAGCCAACCCTGTAGGTGCCTCCTCATATTTTGTTCCTAGAACCACTCCCGGTGCATAGCCATCCATCTCCTCACTTATTAAAAAAAGGAGAAGGAAGAAGCTGACAGGTTATTGGGCAAACTGTTTCTTTGGAGTGATATTCCTTTCACTGTTGTCGGGAACAATCCATTTTATTAGGCTACGATTAATGTTATTGTTGTTATTGGCCCAGGATACAAAGCCCCTTCATATGATGACTTTAGAGGGCGCATTCTTCAAAATGAAAAAGCTGACTGCACCAAGAGATTGGAGGAGTTAAGGGCATCATGGGAAGTCACAAGATGCACTGTGATGTCAGATGGTTGGACTGATCAAAGGGGTAGGACACTTATTAACTTCTTGGTCAGTTGTCCCAAGGGGACAATGTTTATGAAATCTGTTGATGCATCTGCACATGTCAAAGATGCACGATTATTATGTGATTTATTGGATGTGTTCATCCTGGAGGTGGGTCCCAAAAATGTTGTCCAAATCATAACGGACAACGTTGCAAACTATGTTGCTGCTGGCAAGATGCTTATGGAGGGGCATCCGACAATATTTTGGACACTTTGTGTTCTAAATTGCCTTGATTTGATGTTGGAGGACATAGGAAAGATTGATTTTGTCAAAGATATTGTAGAGTCATCAAAGAGCATTAAAAAATGTATATATAATCATGCATTTGTGCTTCATTTGATGAGAACATTCACCAACAAGAAGGAGTTGGTGCGCCCTGCTATTACATGATTTGCCACTAGTTTCATATCTCTTCAATTCCTCTTGAATTCTATGTGGGATTTGAAGAGAATGTTTCTTTCAGAGGAGTGGCGTGCTTTGATTATCAACCGCAAACCAGAGGGAGAGACCATCTACAGGTTGGTTTCATATCAGGAAAGCTTCTGGGCGGGAGGGCAAGAGGTGTGCATCGTTACTGAACCTTTAGTAAAGGTTCTTAGATTGGTTGATGGAGAGAAGCCCGCAATGGGCTACTTGTATGAGGCCATGGACAGAGCCAAAGAAGCCATTCGCAGCTACTATGATGATAAGGGTGATGAGGGGTTTCAGAAACAACTTCTTTTATGGGAAGTGATTAATGACCGATGAAACAACACACTCCATCGTCCCATTCATACTGCAGGGGTCTTCCTAAACCCCGAATTTGCTTTCTCATGTAGTTTCCTATTTGATGCTGAGGTCATGGATGGCTTTTTCAGTTGTGTTCAGAAGACGGTGCCATCTTCATCAGAACGTGCAGAGATATCCAAAGAAATGGAGGTGTACAGAATGGTAGGTGGCACCTTGAGCTTTGACATGGTTGTCCAGGATAGGACTATTAAAATGCCAGGTAAGATTTTCATTATTTTAAAAAATTTCTTATGTTTGTAACTTTATGAGTTTATCTTATTTGTTGTAACTTGTAGATGCACGGTGGAGGAGTTACGGTGGCCAATGTTATCAAAATCGAACCGGTTCTGCAAAATCGGCCGGTCCGACCGGTTTGGAGGTAAAATCACTCTGAACCGGCCCTCCGAACCGGAAAAGACCGGTTTGGTACCGAACCGGCCGATTTCCATATGGAACCGGCCGGTTCGGTACCAAACCAGTCCAGACCGGTCCGGTGACCGATTCAACTGGTTCAGCTAGGCCCGGCCGTACGGCCAAGGCAAAAGAAAAAGAAAAAAAAAGAAAAAAAAAAAGATCGATTTTTTTCATTTTTTTTTTTTTTTACTAACCTAGTCCCCCCACTAATGTTATTTAAAGAGCCCCACCCCCTCTATTTCACTCACACTATTCATTCAAGTATTTTGCAATTCTTGAGCTGAGTTCGATGAGGAGAATTTTTGCAGGGTTGTTCTTAGAGAGTTTTTTTGCAGATTCAAAGAGCTGATTGGAGTCTTGGAGAGCTGTTGGGTTGGAAGATTTCTGAGCTACTTCAAAGTTTTTTTTTTTTTTCCTGGAGATCCTTGGGTTTTCTTCAGTGGCTTTTGTAGCTGCTGGAAGAATTTTTTTTATTTTTTTGGGGCTGCTACATAGCTGATTTTGGAGCTGATTTACTCCAAAAAATTTAAAGGGTAAATCAAGGAAATTTGTATCTTTTTTTTGGTTAAATTTTTCTACAAAAATCAGCTATTGTTTTCTCATAAAAATTAAAAACCCCAGTGTTTTTATGCGGATTTGTAGGGGCTGATCCAATGCTTATTTTGGAGCTGAGTTTCTTTGGAAAACTAAGAGGGAAATTCAAAGTATTTTTTTCAACCATAAATGTTCTATTTTTTTCAGAAATCTATTCTTTTCTTCCCTTGAAATTTTAAAACCCCAGTTTTTTTATGCAGAATTCAGAATTTCATATTTGTAATTTTTTGTTGGAAAAAAAAATTGTAGTTATTTTCTTCTATTTTTTCTCAACTATTATTGTAATTTGCAGGGTTATTTTGAGGGATTTCGTTGGAAAATTTTTTAGAGAGATTTTGGAGCTGATTGAAGAGTTTATTTTCAGATTGGTTGGAGTTTTTTCTCTTATCAAAATTTACAGATCTTCAACAGGTATTTCATTGTTTCTACTCCTCTTTTATTTTTCTCCTAGAAAACAAAAAATATGTCATAAAATTCTAAAATCCATAGGGTTTTCTTTGCAGATTTTGCATTTCTTCCTCATGGCCCCCAAAATCAAGAATGATCCAGCTTGGGTTCACTGCCATTTAAATGAACAAGGGATAAAACTCTGCAACTATTGTGGGAAAAAATTTAAGTGTGGGGGGTCCATAGAGTCAAAGAACACCTAGCACATTGGAGAGAGCAAGTTAAACTTTGTGAAAATGTTTCTGATGACCTTAAAGCAGAGATGCTAAGTTTTATTGAAGCCTACAATGAAGAAAAGGGGAGAAACAAAAGACTTAAAAAAGACATAGCCAAAAGCCAAAAAGATGATGCTATGTTTAGTGACCTTGATTTTAAGGAATATATGCCTAGTTTTGAAGATTCTTCTAGTTTTCATGGTAAAGCTAGAGAGGGTAGTTCAAATGGTTTAAACCTGAAGAAGACAGTAGCTCGTAAAGGGATTGACTCCTTCTTTGTACCCCGCACCACCCCTGGTTCTCAGCCAACCCTTGATGCTAAATGGAAGAAAATAGAGAAGGGGGCTGCATATGAATGCATTACTAGATGGTGGTATGATGCAGACATACCTTTTAATGCTACTAATTTTGCATATTATCAACCCATGATTGATGTTATAGCTTCATGTGGACCAAGCTTCAAAGGCCTTAGCTTTCATGATATTAGGGAGCCACTTTTACAAAATGAGGTCCAAAGAATAGAGGAGTACCTTACAGAGTTCAAGCAATCATGGACCAAAACTGGATGCACTATTATGTCTGATGGATGGACTGATGGTAGATCTCGCACCATACTAAATTTTTTAATTGCTTGTCCAAGAGGTACTATGTTTTTGAAATCAGTTGATGCATCTGATCAGGTGAAGGATGCACAATTGTTATTTCATCTTTTGGATGAAGTAGTTATGGAAGTAGGGGTTGAAAATGTTGTACAAGTTATAACAGATAATGCCTATAACTATGTTGCAGCGGGAAAGAAGTTGGAGGAAAAACACCCCACTATTTGGTGGTCTCCATGTGCAGCCCATTGTTTGGACCTCATGCTTGAGGATATTGGGAAAATTGAGTGGGTGAAGAAGTGTGTGGAAGATGCAAAATCCATAACCAAGTACATCTACAACCACTCATGGGTTTTGAGCCTTATGAGAAAGCACACAAGGGGTAGAGAGCTTGTTCGATCAGCCATCACACAATTTGCAACAAACTTCCTTTCGTTGCAATCCCTTGTTCAACAAAAAGCAAACTTGAGGAAGATGTTTTCATCTGATGAATGGAATTCATCTCAGTGGAGCAAAAAGGTAGAAGGGAAACAGATAGTTGACCAAGTATATGACAAAAGACTTTGGTTAAAGGCAGAGGAGATTGTGCTATTTAGTGAGCCTCTTTTCAGAGTTTTGCAGATGGTGGATAGTGATAAATCTGTTATGGGTTTTGTTTATGAGGCAATGGATCAGGCCAAGGAACAAATCAAGGCAGCATATGGGGATAAAAAAAAAAAGTACATTCCTCTATGGAAAATCATTGATGAAAGATGGAACAAACAACTCCATAGACCTTTACATGTAGCCGGCGACTACTTAAATCCAAGGTATGTAATTTTGGATTTCAATTCTCATTGAGTCATTGCTTATAAGTTATAAGTTTTAGCTTTTAGTTTTGTTGACTTGATGAATATGTTTTTGTTTTCTGAATTTTGAAGGTACGATTACACTACAAATTTTGAGGCTAATGGGGAGGTTTTAGGGGGATTGTATAAATGCATTGAGCGCATGGTCCCAAATTCCAAGACTCAAGATCAAATTCATAACAAGCTCTTGAATTTCAGTGAGAATATTGGTACCTTTGGAATTTCTATGGCTATAAGAAATAGAGCAAAGAATCCCCTAGGTAAGAACTTTTAAAATTTGCAAATTGTTGACTCTAAGTTTCAAGTTTCAAATTTATTTGCTAATACTTTTTTTCCTTCTACCCTTTTTGCAGCCTATTGGTGGCAACAATTTGGTAGTGAATGCCCTCAATTGCAAAAATTTGCAATTCGAATTTTGAGCCAGACATGTAGTGTTTCAGGGTGTGAACGGAATTGCAGTGTGTTTGAGTGCATACACACCAAGAAGAGGAACCATTTGGAGCAAAAACGGTTGAATGACATGGTTTTTGTTCAATACAACCTTAGGTTGAGGCGCAATCAATTGCTAAATAAAACACCTGAAACAAGCAACATTGTCTTGGATGACTTTGATCCAACATCAGAATGAGTTGTGGAGAGTCAAGCACCAGTATTTGACAATGAAGACCTTTCTTGGTTGGACTTGGACCCACCTCCACAGGATGCAGAGGCAAATACATCAGAAGCACTAGTAGTAGCTTCAGGACTAGGGGAATCAAGCCATAATCCCATTGCAGACTTGGATGATCATGCTACTCATTCTTCAAATGAGGATGAGGAGGATGGTTATTTTGATGATGATTGATGATTTGATCATATTTAGCTTGTAGTATTGTAGGGTATAGTATAATATTATGATCTAGCATGTTATTTTGGACTATAAAGGCCTTTTAGAGCCTGCTTCTTGATGTTTGTTACATTTTTGGTTCAGCGATGTTTTGCACTAAGTGTTATTTTGGCTATTTGCACCTATATAAATGAAAACTTTTGCATATTTGTGTTTAAATGGTTTGGATTAATATGGATGTACATGAATATATCTGGTTTTTCTTTAAAATATGAATATTTTATGTGTTTTTGGTAAACAGGTTTTTTTTCCGGTTTTTTCTGGTTCTGGTCCGGTTCCGACCGATTCCCGGTCCACAAGGTTTTCTGATTCGATAACTGGTTTGGTTCCGATAACATTGACGGTGGCAGATTACCAAAACACCAAAATCTTGCCATTAGAAAACTAAGCCAAACATGTAGCTCTTCAAGATGCGAGCGCAACTGGATTGTATTTGAAAAAATACACACCAAAAGGCGCAACAAGTTAAAAACTTAAAATATTCCAACTGATTTTTTGAATTCATTAAATAATTTTTTTTATAATTATTAATTTATTGTTTATAATATATATTTTTAATTTATTAATTTATGAGCCTTGTACAAGTTGGAGTCCCAGCACCTCAATGACATGGTTTACATCTACTACAATCTTAGATTGTGGGTGAGACAACTTGAGAGGACACCTGATATGGAGGCCATCTCTTTAAATGCGATTGACACCATTGCTGAATGGAGGGTTGAGGCTGAGAGGCATGTCATGGAGTCAGCCCCAGATTGGATAGAGCAGGAGGTAGTGGAGGGGGAGGAGGACGAGGAGGAAGAGGTGACACCACCTACCTCTGCTACCGGTAGAGGACGTGGTCTGCCTCCTTTAGCTCTTGGTGCTTCAGGTTCTCGTTCTGGTGCTTCAGGTTCTACTTCTAGAGCACAACAAAGTCCATTGCCAGCCCCACCAGCTTCTTCATCTAGAGGGAAAGTTGTTAAATTTTCTCGCAAGAGGGGCAGACGAAATCAGTAGTATAGGACCATAGGCTATATGGTGCATTGACATTCCTTGGTATATGACATTATGACTCATGATATGAGATATATTATTATATTTTTTGTTGATATTTTGAGGCTGAGTTGACTCTTGAGACTCAGGACTTAGTATTCAGGACATGATTCAGTTATATGTGTGATGTAGCACTAGACATGATATTACACATCTTATATATTAATTTTTTTTTCATATTCATGTGTCAATGCATTTATTTTATGATGTGGATGCTTTAGATATTAAAAAAAATGAAAAAAAAATGAATATTTTTGTATGTGCCAATTTTTTCTCGATTTTTACCGATTTTTTCCCGATTTTTACGATTTTTCCCCCTTGCCGATTTAATCACAATCGCAATTTTCAAAACATTGCTTCTTATATATATTTTGTATTGAATCTAGGTAGTTTTTATGAGGATTTTGGATGAGGACTTTTTGCAAAGGGAACACACACTCTACTGTGCGCAAGTATTTTGATTTTTGCAGAAAGTACTGCATCATTTTGGTATCAAAGCAGGAAGATGCCTGTCTGTTGTAGAAGTAAATTGGTTCTGAGTCTGTTGTGTGTGCTATTGTGAAGAATGCAAGCGCAAAGGGGCAACAAATGTAATATTTTGTCCACGCGAATTTGACACAGTCATGATTGTGGTAGTTACAATATCGTTCCATGTATCCACTTGTTGTTCTACGTTTTGTTTTGACTCTGCATTACATCATACATATATACGTAGACAAGTGCATTAATTTGCAGGAACAGGTGTGCAATTGGGTGAGCCGATTGGGGAAAAAGCAATCGACCCCGGAAAACCTCAGATTGTGCGTGGCAGGTGATTGGCATGGCTTCAATGTAAAAGCCAAAGCTGGAATCGGACCAATGTAGAGTGGCAACCAATTGTTGTGAACTGGAACGCAAATAGGAGTGTAGAATTGGTAAGAGATGTTGGCTTGCGTGAGAGCAGCGGTAACGCTTTGGTAAGGCGTGGTGGATAGTTGCGTCACTATGACTACCGCGTTTGGAGAGTCGATTCATCGTCGATCGATCAATGTTCTCGACCGATCGCTTTGTGGATCTACTTTATATTCTTATATCAAAAAGTCGATTTGTGTGGAGAAGTTAAGCCTTCCTCCATGCGGGGGCCGTTGCTGGATCGGGATCTAAGGCCTAGGCTCAAGGCTCGCTCTTAGGCTCGTAATCGCCACCGGTGAGCTTACGTGTCTGCTTTCCAGCTGATCGTGGAGTTATTCCATTGGATATCGTCTAATTCATCATGTGAACCACAACCGATGGAGAAATCCGAACGCCGGGGGTGGAATTTGACCGTGGTGTGTCGTCTATGAACAGACCGAGCTTTTGTGGCTTTGTTAGTGTTTGACTGCATATGTTGAATGCAAAAAAATTAGAGATCGCTTGAAATGATACGTGAAAACCGATTGGGGCAAGCAGAAATCATTTGTCGTAGACTCGAACCTGAAATAATTTCCAACCACTATCAACGTTGGAAAGAGCTCGTTGTAGAGATCATACTATGTAATCTTTGGTTTGTAATTGTATAACAGTGGTTAACAAAACCCACAATTTCACTAGCAGCGACGCAAAGGCATGCCAAGTCGGCAATGCCCAACGTTACCTGTCTGGTGAGAATTCTATAAATATTTATGTTGATATTTTTCATCAGAATGTGCATCTTCCTTGACTATGTGTTGGATTGAAATACCAACCGGCAATCAGAGATAGAGACCCTCCGAAGTACATGGGTTAAATCTTTGCAAAGGGAATTTGATTCATATCCTGATCAAACGATGAAGTATTGGGGGGGAATAGTTCTCTTATAGAAAAATATTGGTGCTGCGGTTTTAAATACCTTGTTTATTGATTGATCTGGAAGAAAACACAGTGTAACACAGTATACAAATGCAGGAACTGAGTGTAGCTTTTTATGCAGGACCATTGATTGTTCGGTGCGTTGAATATTGAGTGAAGTGGAATACAAAGAGAAGGCGCCGAGAACAAAGCTTCGGCGACCACGAATTTGGAGTGAACTAATTCTTACTTGAGACAAATTGGGGATTAATAGACCCGCATTGCCATTATTTCACCCACAAGGAGATTCCAAGGTAAGTGCTCATTGAATGAATCAATATTCATTGATTAAAGGTATTTAAAAAAAAAAAAAAAATTGGAGGATTCAATTCCCCTTGCCATACTCAAGGAGTAAATATTTGTAAATTTTATAGTGAAATCAATCCATAGTTTAAGGAATGGAATTGAAATCCATCTCAGAAACTGATGTGCAAATATGGTTCAAGCGTGGTTATGGCATATCGGTTTTGAGGTTGTGATAACTGAAATCTACATGGAGGAGCAAGCCTGGAAAGGAGAATTTATGATTTCCATGAGTTAAAGATCATGATTGATCGTTGCTTGTAGCGCATGTGAAAGTGTTCACATTGTTTTGTTCAGAAGATAATGCGGTTTGTGTTTGTTGTTGCAGAGAAATATGTTGTTGCCACCATGTTAAAATAAAGTTCTGGAAAATTCCTATGAAGGAATTGTTTTGTGCACTAAAGAGAGACGGGGTTGCATGAGAATCGTCACTGCAAAGGAGTTGCATGGAAGTGCAGGAAAACTGTCTATGCTAAGATGGTAAGCGTGTTGAGGAGGTTATGGTATGTTTTTTTGTACAATGTCGATGAAGGGCATGCGAATATTCACAGTGATAATAATGATATAGAGGCATGAAATCCAGAGAGTTGAAATTGAAAAGAAAAGGTTTATTAAATAACCTTGAAGGGAACCTACGGTATGAAAATTCATTTCCAAAAGGTATTTTAAATGTTGAAAATTAAATGGTTTATTTTATTTTCATCATAAAATAAATCTTGGCAAAAGTGGATTGCATTTCGGTTTAAAGGTTTAAGTATCATGTGAGTAAAAGGAAGTGATAATGGGAGATGATATTATTAGTGACTTATGATATTATCATAAGAATGGAGTATGAAAGAGAATTGGTAGAGTGAAGATTTTACATCATGAGAATTTATTAAGGGTGGATGTTCATTGGTATATTGTATAACTTGAATTAGAGTCAAAATATCCACTATTGTAATTATCAGGTCAAGCTTTGAAGTCAAATAAGATGTTAAGGTCAAATGAAGAAATTTGGATAGCTTGAGTCAAGTTAAACCATTGAGTTATTGTACAAAAGGGTGCATTTTTCATTCAAGATGAAAAGTTGATGTCAAGTCTGGAGTCAAAGAGCCTTAAATCAAGTCAAAAGTTTGAATGTAATTGGGTGCATGATCGGTGGAGCCCGACACCCAAAGAGATGGTCATTGTAACGCAAGAAATACTGCAGTTGTTGTTTGCAGAAAAGAGCAGCAAGAGAATTGCCCGGAGATGATTTCAAGACAGAGGTCAAGCGTAGAAAGAAAGCTTGCATTGTTGGATGGCAAGTAGGAAGGCTTGCTGAAAAAGGGGATTAAATGAAATCCATAAGTGAACAGATGAAGTTCGCAAAGGAGGAGAAGATGACTGTTGATAGTCATTTCAGAGGTTCTGAGAAATACCACAACAGAAGAAAGAAGAAGGAAGATGCCAAGGCAAACGGCATATGGAAGCAGTTGATTGATGAAGAATATGAGAGGGAGAACGCTGAGATAGCAGTTCATCTTGAGTTATTGATGAAATTGTTGCAGAAAAATACGAAAGACCAGAGACATGATTGGACCATGAGGAAGAAAGTGAAATGGCAAAGACTACAAGTAAAGAGGGATTAGCAGGTAAATATGCAGTTAACAGAAGAGTTGAGGAAGCTCGAGCAGATGATGAGTGTGCAACTGAGATGTGAAGAACTCAGAGAAGCTGAGTTGAAAATGGAAGTTTCTATTTGTAGACCAAAATAGGGTGAAATTCTGGGAGAAGAGGATAATGAGGAAAATCTCATGGACTATTGGAATAGTTCAAAACAATTTGAAGATATGTTGACAAGAGAAGCAAATGAGGCTATGAGGCCTTGCACTTTTAAATCTCATAATTTGTGTATGTTTGCAGGATGTGCAGAAGATGGTGGACAGTCTGGTGAAACTGTCACAAAGATGAATGAAACTCTTGAGGTAAGGTATGATGGAGAATGTCTTTCAGAGGAGGAAGGTACTGATTTGTTGCAGCAGAAAAAATGCATAAATGAATTCTTGTTTGGTGTAAGATAACTAGTTGAAGTTGTTATGGAGCAGAAGCATAAACAAATGAATTTGTTTAATGAAAATGATGAAAGAATTTTGCAATGTGATGATACAGAAAACAGGATAACTCAGGAGGATTGCCAAAAGAAGAATGAAACTGAGAAAGAAGGTTGTGATGAAATGCTGGAAAGATTTCACATGGAAATAGAGTTCTTGGAACGATGGCTCAAGGAATCTAAAGGAGAGATGAAACTTGCAGAACCTGATACAGAAGAGATTGCAGTTACCGTACATGATAAGGATGAAATGTTTAGTTAAGTGAATGTTTTAACTCTTCAAATAATAATGTGGTTGTAGGTACAGAAGGAAACATTAATAAATATGATGTCGAAATCAGAGAAGTTGAGCAGAAAGTCTTTGAAGATGAGATGAAAAATCAAGAGCAACAAGAAAGTTATGTCCTTAGAAACATAAAGGAAACAGAAATATTAATCCAGCAAGATAAAGATGAAAGTAACCAGCAATTCAAAAGAGGATTTACTAAAATCCAGAAGGAGTATGATGGGAGATTAGTGTTTGCAGCATCAAAAGAGGTCGAAAGGTCTTGTATTTTTAAAACTAATAATTTGTTGATGAATGCAGGTACAACACCGGATGAGAAATTTGTTACTATAGGGACAGTCAATGACTATAGTTGTGATCAAGGAGAAATTCTTGATTATTCTTCATTTCAGAAAGTTGAGTGTTCAGCGCAGTTGGAGATGGAAGCATCAAACAAAGAGGAATTACTCCGAGGAATTGGCGAAAGAAATTGTTGGAGAAGCCGATGGAATCTGGTTGATAAAATGAGTGATGTTGGTGATGCTGATTTAAAACCAGTTCGAGATTCTTTCAAAGTTTGGAGACCAAAAGAATGGGTATCAACATTTCTACGCCATTCTGTAATTTTCGAAATAAAGATGGTGTGGTATAGAAAACTGAGAGTTACATTCAATAGTGTTCTGAAAATACTATTCTAGGAGAGTTACAAAATGGAGTTGATACTTTAAAAGACCAGCGGCAAAACAGAGTTTGGAATCCTGGAGGTAGCAAGTCATTGAGACTTGTGGTTGTCTCATTATTACAGAAAAGTGACAGACCTCATAGACAGGAGTCTATGAAAACTTTTCTACATGGGGAGTCTGATGCAGGAGCATCATGCTCACTTTTCATTATTTATTTGTGTGACTTAGGGGGTGATGTTTTTTCTAATTATTTTATAAATTATGTCCATTTAAAAAAATAAACTGAGAGGAAAATCTGAGTGTGAGGTTTATTGTAAATATTCTCTTAATAAATTGGAAATATGAGTTGGAGTTGAGTTGTATAGATATTTTAGAGATTATGAACTCCTTAAATGGAACTTAGTTCAGTCAAAGGAGGGATAAAGCTATTTTAGAATTTGGTTGAGTTATTTGTGGAGAACATCATGGATTCAAATTAATCCACAATTATGTATAAATATGAGCTTTGTGTGAGGATGGAGGACAGGGAGATATAGAGAGAAATGGTGTGAGAGTTTATGTAAAGGGCGAGAGCCAAGAGAACGACAAATGTAATATTTGGCAAAGAAGGGTTTGCATTTGTAATTTTCCTATTTTAGTATAAGCAAGTACTTTATTTGTTTCGGCTCTCTCTTCTTATGTATATTTTGTATTGAATCTAAGTAGTTTTTATGAGGATTTTGGATAAGGACCTTTTGCAAAGGGAACACACACCCTACTGTGTGCAAGTATTTTGATTTTTGCAGAAATACTACATCAATTTTTTAAATGAAAATTTGTTGAGTGTAATCCTTGCGTATGTGACATGTTATAATCCTTTCGTTTCCAAATTTTTGTCAAGTGGGTGATTCTTCTTTATATTGCGACTTCAATGCAGATATTACATAATAGAGTTGAGCTGAGATGAATGAAAGACAGAGATCTTTGATTCAGAAAGAAATTCCTCCCTACCTAAGAGGGAGTGTTAAAATTTGGCAACTCGGAGATGAATTTCTCCTAGAAGAAATCATATCTCTCAGTTATGTTTGAACCCCCTATAATAAAATTTCATTTATAATAATTTTAATATGACTTTCCAAAAAATACTAAGTCACATCTCAATTTGGAAGTGACTTTGCAAAAATATAATGTCATGTCTAAATCATCAAGGATGATCTCGACATATGAAATCCACTTTAAAATCAAATCAATCATGATTATACAAGTCAAGAATTAATATTTTTATCCTTACTAGTATTATTATTATTATGACACTATTATTTATAAAATAGTCTAAAGTCGTTCACCTTTAATGGATTAATAAAAACAAATTCTCTCATGAAATAAGTAAATTAAATTGAGAATCTCTTAATTGACGAATTGAACCTCTCTTGGAATAAAATAGTAACTCCACACTTAAGAGAATGTAACTCTTCTTCACTAATTCAAAGTATGGAAAAAATGTAACTCATTAAATACACTTGTAACTCCCTCATTCAATTTGATTTGTAACTATCACCAAATATTATCTCATGTCTAAGTGCAACTCTCTCTCTCCCTAATTTGAATTGTAACTCCTCAAGACATGTGTACCTCTCTCTCCATTCTTGGGATGAGTTACACTTCTTCTCAAGTAACTCCTCCCTCATGGAATTCAATTCCCCTATTATTGGGTCAAGGCATGAATTCATTTTGTAACTCCTATCATTTCTAATCTATTTAAGCAAGAGCAAGTGAGAGTTGAGAGTAGCATGTTCATTGTGAAAAATCAGAGCTAGTGTCGAGTGTGTGAAAGAGAAGTGTGAGAGCAACTAAAGAGTAAGGGCAAGGAAAGAGTTGGAGCAAGTGTGAAGGACAAGATCTAATCAAGAGAAGGGGGAGATCTTCAAACAAAGAGCAAGAGCACTTCAACTACAAGTTGATATGACAATGGTGACTTTATTCTCTCTCTCTCTCTCTACTATGTTGAACAATAGAAGAAATCTAATAGAAGACGAATCATTTGAGTTTTCCCCTTCTGAGTTTTGCCCTAGTCATTAGACCTAACTCTCACTGTCTCATATTTGTGCTTGGTTGTCTTCATATGATCCTTAATTTTATGCTCTATCTACAATCGTTGATCTGAAAAGTTGTGAAGAAAAAATTTGCATTCTAAGTAATTGTAACAACATAGAACATTCCATTTTCTGCTAAGTACATTCAGTTTTCTGCAAAGTACATTCTGTTTCATTCAGTCTTCTGCAAAGTACATTCAATTTTCCTGTAACTGCATTCAGTTTTTTGCATAGAACTTTCAAGTTTTGCAAAGAATTTTTAAATCTCTGCATAGAATTTTTTTTATTTTAACATGGTATCAGAGCATTGGTGAAGACAAGTCCAAGTAGATCATAGATCACCTAAAGAGAACCCACTTGCTGCCAAAGTTTTCTGATTAAGATGGCTTCGTCCTATTTCAAGATAAAGGAGAAGTTGAATGATGCTTCAAACTTTGGTCGATGGAAAACGAGAGTAGATATCACTCTTGAAGAACACGAAGTTTTGGAGTATGTTGAAGACACAGTAGCTGATCCACCAGAGAATACCAGTGTCGCTGTCAAATCTAAATATAAAAAGGGTGAAATCAAAGCTAGAAAAAATATCCTTGATTCTCTTAGTAATCATCTCATTACTTATGTTTTTGGTTTAGAGAATGCTAAAAAATTGTATGACAAACCAATTGGCATGTTTGCAATCAGTAACTTCGACCATATTATTGCCTTGAAGAGTCAGTTGAAGGACATCAAGATGAACAGAGGAGAAACAATTCAAGCATACTTCTTAAAAATGACCAAAATCAAGAATCAAATTTCAATAGTTGGTGAAGTTGTACCCGACAAAAAAATGGTGTTGATTGCGCTTGGAGGTCTTTCTCTTGTTTGGGAGACTTTTATCACCACCATCAGCAATATCAACACTATCCTCACATTTGATGAGCTCCTAGGAAAGTGTATCCAAGAGGAGGGATAATTTCACATCATGAAGAAGGATAGTCTACTGCATTTTCAGCCTATGACAAGAGAAAGAAAGGTAATAAAAAAAAATCTACTTTCAAATCAAATAAAGAGAATCTAGACATGTCAAAAGTTAGATATTTTAACTGTTAAAAGCATGGTCACTTTGTTCATCACTGTAAAGAAAGAAGAAGAGCACCTATATTAAAAAACAAATATGATTATAGAAAAGACACTTTTGAAAATCAAACAAAAGGTCATCCTAAAAAACAAGAAATCCAAGGTACAAAAATAATGCATCAAAAACTCAATCAAAATATTTTCTTGTTTCTACTATTTTCAGTTCTTCTGTAAATTTATTTGATAGTTGGTTAATTGATAATGGTGCTTCCAAACATTTTACTAGTTACAAAGAAACATTTTTTAATCTAGTTGAGAGGGAGACTTATTTAAATGTTATCCTTGGAGATAATTCTACTCACCAAGTTAAAGGTTATGGTTCAGTTTCATTTCAGTTAGATGATGGAAAATCTATTTTTCTGCAAGAAGTTTTGTATGTACCAGGTTTGAAAAATAATCTTGAATCCATATCTGCTCTAGAAGATAAAGAAATGAAAATTGTTTTTATTAATGGAAAAGTTCTAGCTTGACCTTTGAACTCAAGTATGAGAGAAGTCTTCACTCTTGGATCAAGATATGAAGGGATTTTCAAAGTCAATGGTAAACCCATTCATGCACTGGTCCGTGATATCGATCTTCAATGTGAGCTATGGCACAAAAGATTTGCTCCCCTACACTACAAAATTTTACCTCACGTAAGGAAGATGGTTTCAGAAATGCATGAGATCAGAATGGATCATGAAGGAGTTTGCCCAGGATGTTCAAGTGGAAAGCATATAAAGGAACCATTCCCTGCAAGCATAACAAAAACTAGTCAGGTACTTCAGCTCATACATTCTGATTTATGTGGACCTATGTATGTTACTTCTCTTTGTGGCTACTTGTATTTCAAGATTTTTGTTGATGATTTTCTCGCAAGACATGGATATTATTTTGAAAAAAAAAAGGGGGGAAGCATTTGACATGTTCAAATATTTCAAGGCTCTAATTGAAAATCAAATTGGAAATTTGATCAAAGCTTTCAGATCTGATAATGGGGGACAGTTCACCTCCAATGATTTTAATGATCTTTGCAAAGAAATCGGAATTAAAAAAAAAAAACCATTGTGTCATACAATCCACAACAAAATGGTGTCGCTGAGAGGAAGAATAGAACCATTATGGAAGAAGTCAGAGCCATAATGCATGATCAAAAGCTACCGAAGTTTTTGTGGGCAGAAGATGCAATTACTGCATTTTATGTGCAAAACAGAACTCCTCATCAGGCCTTAAACAATAAGACTCCTGAAGAAGTCTTCACTAGCAAAAGGCCTGAGGTGAGTCATTTGAAAATCTTTTGTTTCCTTGTATACTTCCATGTGCCAAAAGAGAAAAGAAACAAACTAAAGGTTTAAGGTAAGAAAGGTATGTTTGTTGCTTATTGTGATAATTCAAAAGCTTATCGAATTTATGTATCTGGTCAAAGAAATATAGAGTTTAGCAGAGATGTAACATTTGATGAAAGATCCAACTCTTAGAAAAGCAAGAAACTCTCCACCTTCTGCCATTGCTGAAAGATAAGTTGTTAATAAAAAAGAACCGAAACTTGAAAATGAGCTTGTTCCAATGGGTTCCATGGATCCTCCACCACATGATCCTACTACCAAAAAGAGACCACTATGGCTACAAGATACCTTGCAAGATGTTGAACAACATGTTGCCCGAAGAGGAACGTTTAGAGAAAGTAAGAAGCCAAGTCGGTTTCAAGGGTATGTTGCTGCCATGAGCAACACCATTCAGGCAAAACCATGCACCTTTGAAGATGTTACAAAAGGACAAGTCTGGAAAGATGTCATAACTGAAGAATACGAGTCCGTCATCTAAAATGATGTTTGGGGAGTGGTTCCTAGACCTCAGTGGTAAATTTGTTGTCACTTCCAAATGGTTATTTAAGATTAAACATGGTGCTAATGGTAGTATTGAAAAATATAAGGCTAGATTTGTAGCCAGAGGTTTCTCTCAAAAAGAGAGCATAGATTACGATGATATTTTTGCACATGAAGCTCGATATACAACTATTTGATCTGTTGTTGCCTTAGCTGCTACCCAGGGATGGACTCTTCACCAAATGGATGTGAAAATTGCTTTCTCACACGGCTTCCTCAAGGAAGAGGTATTTGTGGAACAACCACAAGGCTTTGAAGAGCATTACAGGGAAACTCATGTATGTAGACTATAGAAAGCCTTATATGGGCTAAAGCAAGCTCCAAGAACTTGGTATGCTCGCATTGATAGCACCTAATAAAGCTTGGTTTCACAAGAAGCAGTGCAAACCCAAACCTCTACTTCAAGACAATCCAAGGTATACCTTTGATTTTTCTATTGTATGTTGATGATTTATTCTTGATAGGTGGAGAACCTCTTATTCTCCAACGAAAGAGGGAGTTAGCTTCTGAATTTGAAATGAATGACCTTGCTTTGATGCATTACTTTCTAGGTCTAGAGGTCTAGCAAAGACCTAGTGAAATTTAACTTTCTCAAGGAAAATATGATGTTAGGCTTCTTGAAAGATTTTCTATCGTAGAATGTAAGTCCATGCATACTCCTATGGAAATGAACTTTCAGACATTATGCAGCAAAGTTGCAGGACCTAATATGGAAAATCCCACAAAGTATAGACAACATATTAGTGAGTTTGATGTTCTTTGTAAACACTAGGTCTGACATATGCTTTGTTGTAAACACTTTAAGTCAATATATGATTTATCTCTTTCATGCCCACTGGATTGTTGCAAAACATGTACTCAGATACTTGCATGGAACTATCAATCTGGGACTGAAATACACTGTTTTAAATGTAAGACTTCGTGGATATATTGATGTCGATTCGGTTGGTAACTTTGTTGATAGAAAGAGCACTTCTAGGTGTTGCTTTAGCTCGGGATCTGTCATGATCTCTTAGAAGAGTAGAAAACAGAGGTTTGTTTCATTGAGTACAATTGAAGCTGAGTACATTGCTACTAGCATGGCTAGTTGTGAGACAGTTTGGCAGAGGAAGCTTTTTGGGGAACTATTTGAGCAAGTTTCAAACACAACAGTTATATATTGTGATAATAAGAGTGGGATTCCTCTTGCAAAAAATCATGTGTTTCATGACAAGTCCAAGCATATTGAAATCAAGTATCACTATATCCAGGATATGGTGCAGAGAGGAACAATGAGGCTCCATCACATCTCCACTGATGATTGGACAGTTGACATTCTTACCAAGCCTTTACCAAAAGGAAAGTTCTTCGTTTAAGAGAGTAGCTTGGACATATGGACATGACCCTTCCGGATAGCAGTCATAGCTTATCCAGAACACTGAGCTACCTTTCCCCCTTGCCAGAGCTCATAGAACTAGGGAATGATGTCGAAAAGCTCTTGAGGATGACGAACCTAGTGTGTAGTGTGTGTCATAAGCATAGGCCCTAGTATGCATCCGACTCATAGTTTGGGACGTGGGACGAGCCACCTATCTGGCCAATAGGTGTAGTGAGACTTGCTTGTGTGACTTATATAGGATACAGGTGTTCCACTACTTGATACTTGGTTGTGTTTGATTCCTGTCTGTGTGACTTGTTTGAGTTTTTTCTATGTGATGTTTGTGTTCTATTACCTAATTTTTTAGATCAAAATTGGTTGACTGTGATCCTTGTCTCTGTAACATGCGATGATCTTTTCCTTTACAAATTTGTATCAAGTGGATGATTCTTCTTTAAATTACAACTTCAATGTTACAGATATTACGGAGCATAGTTGAGTTGAGATGAATGAAAGAGATCAAAAGAAGCAGAGATCTTTAATGTAGGAAGAAATCCCTCCCTTGCTAAGAGGGAGTGTTAAAATTTGGCAGCACAGGGATGAATTTCTCCTAGAAGAAATCATATCTTTCAGTTCTATTTGAAGCTCCTATAATCAAATTTCATTTCTAAAATAATTCTAATATGACTTTCCAAAAAATAGTAAGTCACAACTCAATTTGGAAGTGATTTTCCAAAAATAGAAAGTCATGTCTAAATGATCAAGGATTATCTCGACATATGGAATCTATTTTAAAATCAAATCAATCATGATTATACAAGTCAAGAATTAATATTTTTATCCTTACTAGTATTATTATTATTATTATGATACTAATTTTTATAAAATCTAAAGTCATTCACCTTTAATGGATTAATAAAAACAAATTCTCTCAAGAAATAAGAAAATTAAATTGAGAATCTCTTACTTGGAAAATTGAACTTCTCTCTTAGAATAAAATAGTAACTCTACACTAAAGAATGTAACTCTCTCTCACTAATTCAATGTATGACAAAAGTGTAACTCCCCTTCATTAAATGCACTTGTAACTCCCTCATTCAATTCGATTTGTAACTATCACAAAATATTCTCTCATATCTAAGTCTAATTGTCTCTCTCCTTAATTCAAATTGTAACTCCTCTAGACATGTGTATCTCTCTCTATATTCTTGTGATGAATTACACTTCTCCTCGAGTAACTCCCCCCTCATGGAATTCAATTCTCTTATTATTGGCTCAAGGCATGGAACCATTTTGTAACTCCTCTCATTTCTCATCTATTTAAGCAAGAGCAAGTGAAAATTGAGAGTAGCATGCTCATTGTGAAAGAGTACTAGTATTGAGTATATGCAAGAGAAGTGTGAGAGCAACTGAAGAGTAAGAGCAAGAGAAGAGTTGGAGCAAATGTGAAAGACAAGATTTGATCAAGAGAAGGAGGAGGTCTCCTCTCTCTCTCTCTCTCTCTCTCTCTCTACATATATATATATCTACTGAACAATTGAAGAAATCTAATAGAATAAAAATCATTTGGGTTTTCCCCTTGTGGGTTTTTCCCTGGTCATTGGACCTTAACTCTCAGTGTCTCATATTTATGTTTGGTTGTCTTCATATGATCTTCAAGTTTATGTTCTATCTACAATTGCTAATCTGAAAAATTGTGAAGAAGAAATTTGCATACTAAGTAATTGTAACAACATAAAACATTCAATTTTCTACAAAGTACATTCAGTTTTCTACGAAGTACATTCAATTTTCTAGAAAGTACATTCAGTTTTTTGCAAAGTACATTCAGCTTTTTGCCAAGTACATTCAGTTCCATTCATTTTTCTACAAAGTACATTCAATTCTCTACAAGTACATTTGGTTTTCTGCATTGAACTTTCAAGTTTCTGGAAAGACTTCTTAAATTTCTCCATAGAACTTTCAGATTTTAACACTATTATGAGTTTTGGCTCGTCGACATGGGGGGATTCAAAAACAGATCAGGGAAAGAAAATAAGACAAATGATTTTGAATGATGAATGGTGGCTTGATGTGAAATACATTCTCGCTTTCATCTATCTAATAGTGGAGATAATAAGGTATGCAGATTCAAATTCCCTAACCTTGGGGAAATATATGAGTCAATTAAAAGCATGATTGGACATGTCAAGTTCATCATGCGTCAAAGGGACCCCTCTTTGGAATCTTTTAATGAAATCCAAAAGTTGATAGAAAAGAGATGGAATGGATTGAACACGCCTCTTTATATGGTCGCTTATGCACTTACCCCACAGTGTTATATGGAAAAGGAAGGTAGAGTTGCACCAATAGATGATCCTAAAGTGAAACAAGGATTTATTTACGCCATACAAAAGATGTATACAAAGGAGCAAGCAACCATAATTCGAGGACAATTTCTTGAATTTGTGATCCTCAATAGCCCTAGTTTCTCCAATGCTACAGAGAGAGATTTGATGGGTATGGCACAGAGAAGACCTAGTGGATGGTGGAGAATGTATGGGGACAAAGCTCTGAAAACACGCACTCTAGCTACGAGTTTACTATCTCAGGTTTTTAGTTCCTCAGTTGCAGAAAGGAGTTGGTCCACATATAGTTTTATCCACTCTATTAATAAGCATAGACTTACCACTAAGAGAGCAGAAAAACTAGTTTATGTGCATAGAAATATTTTCCATGTTAGAAAGCACCAGAGTATTTGCAGGGACCAGTAACACGGTGGACGTGGATCGTGAGGATCCTTCCCAGATTGATGATGAGGTTGATGATCCATCTCTCCAAGAAGGATTGCTAAATGTACCATTACATGACATGCATGGCATTGATGATGATGACAGAGAAGGAGGTGAGGCTTGCTACAACTCAAACTAGCAGGGGTCCTAGGGGGGTTCCTTTAAGAGCGACTACTAGCTCAAGGGCAACAATGGAGCAATAGCCCATTGTCACTTCGGGTAAGGCTCCCTACTCTTTATGGACTTTCACCGATTGGAGGGGACCCAATATAATAAGGATCATGATAACAAATGGATCAATGATAGGATAAGACATGATCCTAAAGGCCTATTCACAAGAGAGGATCAAATATGTGGCTTGCATGCTTAGAAAGCAAGGTGAAAAGCTCTCTAGGAAGGGCTAGGTGTAGAAGATATGACTTAAAAAGGAGATTCCCAGACCTTGAAATACTTGTGGAAACTTCGTTTCTAGATGGTCATTGAAGAATCGGCTTTGATAAGAAATGGTCCTTATTGTCGCCCGGATTGTACAGGCACCCCGATAACTGCTCAGACGAGGGTTGTCACTCTAATCCCTGCCCACTCCCTTCTAGTTGTCTCTCAACAACAAGCTATGGGGGGTAGTCCCTATGGAATGAGGTGAAGGAAAGCAAGTTGAGAACCAACATACTTAGGAGACACAGATGAGTGGCCTAACCACTTGGTTAAATTTAAGAAATATTATTGATTAGATTATATTTTCAAGTATGAGACAAGTGTTGTAAATGGAGTCACAATTCTTTCTTATGATAAATTGAAACGAAGTGACCGGACAAACACCCGCTGCTTAAATTATTGACTAACCTATATGATGTGCAAGTCCTAGTACCTATGTGAGATGCACTGATCTTGGTTAATTTTAGTTATATGCCTAATCTAAGTAGAACTTTTACCTTAATTGTCCTGAGAAACAATCCTCAAATTAAGTTGTGAAATGGAAGCCAACAAAAATCAGACAGTGGCTTGATTAACGACACCTCCCCCTCTGTTCCATTCACCCAGTGCCTCTGGTCACTGTGGCTCTAATGACTGCAAGGTCACTGTATTAACAATTAGGAAGAGTTGGATCTCTCAAGCTACTTTGAAAAGGGGTGCTTTAAGAGTCTATCAACCTACCTTATGCTAGGAGGCAAATTATTAATGCAGTCTAGAACTAGTATGCTTGTGCAAGAGATTATGAGTGAGCTTATCTTGAGTTAAGATTGTTTATGTGCTTAAGTACTTATTGTGAATTATCTTATAGCAAGAGAACTTAACAATAACGAGATGACAAGCTTAAACAAAATAAATTGCTCAGCGACACAAGTGCAAGCTTCAACAAATTTCCACAAGATGTTTAACCAATCAGATCAATTTATCCGTTTATCAATTAAGATGCCAATCACAATTATCAATGATGTAAAACAAAATTACACATGATCTTATCACTCAAAGTTAGAGAGATATTAAACTAGATTCACAAGATGTCAATGTTCCCAAGAGACTTATCACCAGATTGACTTATAATCCAAGTGCTTTTAGAGAGTGAGCTTATTAGATGTGAAGTATGAATTCTTATAGCACATAAACTCACAAGAGACACACAATGTCAGCAACTTTCACAATATAAATGCTAGAAACAAGTAACAACAAAATATTGGACTATGAAGATACTTAGGCACTTTATGTTCCAATGATATTTTGATGAGCAACAAGTGACAGTTATGAAAGAACTAAGAAAGTTATGACAGCAGTAATTAAATGTCAATTCAACAATGCTTATGCTTGCCAATGTTACAAAAAATTAATTTAACCACCAGATAACTTGAAAAATCAGATGTATTTGCTCCTTCAAGATTTATTTTCAAATATATTCTATGTTGCCAGGAAACGTGGGTTCGGGGACGAGGACAGGTACGTCATTTTTTGAAACAGGGTGCGTGGGTTCGTTAGGGGTATATTATAATTTATATATATAATATATAAAATAAATAATAATATATTTTATAGATTATAATTTATAATATATATGAATTCGTATATTTTTCAACTTTAAACAAGAAAACTAAAATATTTATGATTTAAAGTTTTAATTCCTCTCTGTAACGGTAATACAAGTACTACTCAGTAGTTATAAAAAAGTTTGATGTTGTTTATGATCCTCATAGTTGGGCTTGGGTCAAGTTTTATGGATTCTGTAAAGGGTAAATTTCTGAATTTGCTGAAAGAATTGAGGCAAGCCTTAGTGGCTTCTTTGTTCATAGGATTTTATGATTTATCATATTTCTTTGAAATTTTCTCAAGGTAATAATAAGTAGGCTTCAACGAGTGGAATTATACTTTAATTTAAATATCCAATTCAGACTCTCCATGCCCATTTTGGAGATATCTCATACTTCCTCGTTTACGATAGTAAACATCAAATTTTCGCATTTTTTAAACTATAAACATCTACCATCTAAGTGTGCAATTTATATGTTGATGTCATTTCTTAAGAAAAAATGTTTTTTTGTTGAATATAAGTTATAACAGTTCACAGAAGGGGTGAATACCTCCCTCTGTTGCCTCTATCTGCTCCCTCCCGTCCTTTGTGTGTATACCTCCCTCCCGTCCTCTATCGCCTCCCTCTACTTGTATTGCGTGAATGAATGCCTATGTCCTTCTATATTGTGTCCTATGTCCCTGTGTGAATGAATGCCTATGTCCCTGTATATTGTGTCCCATGTCCCTGCGTGAATGAATGCTTTTATTGTCGTAATACCTCCGCCTCTCATCCCTGCTTGAATCCCTCCGCCTCTCCGTCGAATGGATACCTCGGCCTCTCATTCTTGGGTCGAACGAATGAACTCAATGAATGGCTTCTCTTCCTTGCATCGAACGAATGAACTCAATGAAATGAAGTGAAGTGAGAACTTAGTTTAGGTTTAGACTTAGTATTTATGATTTACATTTTGATTTCAATAATTAAAAATTTTAATTTTTTTTAATTCAAAGTTTTAATTGTAATTTTATTAAAACTTAATATTTATTAAAATTTAATTTTAATTTTTAAATTTCAATAAATAAAAAAATAGTCAAAATCGGTGATCGAGAACCCAAAGAACCCGATTTTTGGGTTCGAAGTACCCATCCTCGGGGTTCTCTGTACCCACTAAGGTAGAAGAACCCAATTTTTCTTTTGTAGAACCTGGTTCTTCGTAGGGTTCTTCACAGAAGAACCCAATTTTTTTTTTGGAGAACTAGGTTCTTCTGGGTTCTTCCCAGAAGAACCCGTACCCGAATCCAAGGCTTGTATTCGAGAACCCCACCCCCGGGTTCGGGATCAGCAACCTTGTGATGCAAAAGAAAATGCCCACAATGTCCAAAAAATAGAAAAAAAACACCAAAACTTTAAAAATAAATTTTGAGAGTTTTTTTAGGGTATGATTCAGAAAATTTTAGATTTGATCTATTTACTATAGCAGTGAATAACTAACAAATCAGCAGGCTAATGAAGCTACAATCAATGCCCAATATTTCTAAAAATTAGGAAAATTTGTTGAAACTTGACAAAATGAAAATGTTGGCCATTTTTAAGTGTAAGCTTCAGAATTTTCAGATCTAAAATCTTCAATTATGCAGTAAATTCCAACAAGTATAAAAAAAATATTTGGGCTAGATCTAGGGTGCCCAAGGGGCCAAAATTCATGAAAATGAAAATTTTGCAATTTTAAACAATTTTAAACATGTAGCATGTGATTTTAGGGCATAATTCTTGTTGATTTAATTGTTGTAATACAACAAAGATAAAACAGAGTATTAGAGGTCAACCCTAGGCCCAAGGCCTTGAAGATCCCTTGGTCAAAATTTGTTGAAACTTTGGAATAAAGATGCCACTTGAAAAAATTAATTTTGATCCCCAAATCCTACAAAACCACGAAGTATTCAATGTTAAAAAAATCAGCAGAGGGTTTTAGGGCAGATCAGGGTAAAACAAGCCAAGAAAAGCCAAGGTTAGGCCAAGGAAGGCCAGCGTTGGAGGATAAAGGGGCTAGGATGATAGATCAGGGACTGAAATGGCAAGAGACGGTCAGGAAAGGTCAACACTGGATGAAGAGGAGGCCCTAAGGCTGGACGTTGGGGTATAGGAAGCAAATTAGGGCCAAAAAGAGGACAGCCTGTCTAAAGGGTAGTCGTTACGGCTAGAGGATAGCAGTCGTGTGACCTAGGGCCCACGAATAGGCCTTTCAAGGCCTAAGAGCCCCATCGTTGGGCTAGGAAAGGGAGGCTGAGGCCCCTTGAGGCTACGACCTTCCCTAAAGGGCCTAAAAACATGACACAGAGGCTCTGGATGTTGAAGATCCCTTGGTTAAAATTTGTTGAAACCTTGGAATCAAGATGCCACCTGAAAAAATGAATTTTTGATCCCCAAATCCTGCAAAACCACGACGTATTCAGTGTGAAAAAACTCAACGGAGGGTTTTAGGGTAGATCAGGGGAAAAGAGGCCAAGGAAAGCCAACGTTAGGCCAAGGAAGGCGAGCGTTAGAGGATAAAGGAGCTAGGATGATAGATCAGGGGCTGAAATGGCAAGAGACGGTCAGGAAAGGTCAACGTTGGACGAATAGGAGGCCCTAAGGCTGGACGTTGGGGTATAGGAAGCAAATTAGGGCCAAAAAGAGGACGGCTTGCATAAAGGGTAGTCGTTAGGGCTACAGGATAGCAGTCGTGTGACCTAGAGCCCACGACTAGGCCTTTCAAGCCTAAGAGCCCCAACGTTGGGCTAGGAAAGGGAGGCTGAGGCCCCTTGAGGATACGACCTTCCCTAAAGGGCCTAAAAAAAATGACACAAAGGCTCTGGAGGTTGAAGTAGGCCAAGGAGGGGAGATGTTGGCCCAAGGAGGGTTGGATCTAGCTTCAAGAGGCTTGAAAAAGTGAAACCCTTGTCTCAAAAAAAAACAAAAAAAAAATCATCCTTGGATCTGAATTTTGCTGCAAATTTCTTAAAGGGACCCTAAGACTAAACATAGGAAAATAAAATAATTAAAGGGAATTAATAGAATATGGGTGTGAATGTTCTAGAAAAGGCGGATCAAGTCAAAAGTTAATCTTAGCCATTGATCAGAGATCTAATCTGGGTCGTTGAAGTTTCAATGAGAAGACTATAAGAATGGCTTGAAGGGTCATTTGGAAAATACATTTGGCGGAGTAAAGATCAAGAGATCGATTTCTTTAGTGACCAGTGCTCAGAGAGAAACTTTGATCGAGAGATCTTTTGCAAAGAGGGGCAGTAATTCCGGTTGCAAGGATTCCTGAACCGGAGAGTGCATAGCAGTAGAGACAGAGAGAGCCACAGAGGCAACACAGAGCCAGTGACGTAGTGCTTACGCAGTCACTGCGCAGAGCCTGAAGGGAAGTTGTATTTTTTCTGAGTAGACAGCGTTCGACCAGTGCCAGATCCCAGAGAGATTTTCCAAAAGCCAAAAGGCCTCGATTTCCAGCCAGCAGACAGACCAGCGCAGAGACAGAGGGCAGTCGTAGTTGTGATGCAGAGACTACGTGGGTGACGTAGTCACTGTGTAGAGGCAGCGCATGGTAGCCCAATTTGGGTGTTGATCAATGTCGGGTTCTCGTGGAGGAGTGAGGTTTGTCTCACAAGATCTTTTCTGTCAGCTTCTCTACATGATTTGACAGATATGTCAATCATAGACTTGTACTCCAAAATATTTACTGCATAATATATAAACCCTCAGCAGTAACAGCAGATTGGTTTGCTCCAACAGGGACTGTGTAAATCCAACTACGCAGAGGGTGAGAGGCAGCAGATCGACAGTAGTTGGGTGAGATGACCACCAGTGGATTGTGTTACCAGGACCAGTTGGAGGGAGCCTCCAACTACGTATTCTGGAAGGCAAGGATTTCTTTCCTTCTAGATGAGCATAACCTCAAGCACTTCATCGACAGTGCTCAAGCTAAATCGGTGGATACAGCACCATTAAGGGCCTTCAAGAAAAATATGGCAAAGGCCAAAAGACCGACCCTTGACGGGTTGAAGGATCACATTGTGTCTCACATTTCCAGCAAAAGGACAGCCATGGAGATGTGTGAAGCATTGGCTACGTTGTATGAGGGATCTTCCGAGAAATGGAACATGTTTCTGGAGGAAAAAATGCGAACCACCAAGATGCAGAAGGGAGAGCACATTGATCTATTCTTGTCTAGACTTCAGGAAAACCGAGATCAGCTCAGTGTTTGATGACTATCAAGTCTTTGTCCAGAGCATCCTGTGCAGAAAGAATTTGTCGGACTGGGAGTCGATGTGGGCAGCTCTTCAACAAGAAGAGATGAGGAGGGACTTACTCAAGTGTCAACTTGAGGGCAGCAGCAGAAGTGGTTCGAAGGTCAAGAGGGTAGAGGAGAATGCAGCCCTTGCACAAAAGGGGCAGCAAGAGTAGCACTAGAGGAAGAAGGATATTTGAAAAATCAAATGCTTCCGGTGTGGCGAAATGGGACATTACGCCACACAATGTCCTCTCAAGAAGAAGGACAAGGATGAGAAGCATGATCCTCAGGTCGGAGAAGTGAAAATAGAGGAGGAGGAATTTGCTATGATTGCTGATACACCTCCAGGAGGGCAGTGGGGTGATTTGGAGTTGTAGACCCAGAGATCTAAAAGTTGGGCAGGATCCTTGAGTAGTCCACCTCTCGGATCATCACCTTGCTACAAGAGCCCAATTCAGAAGTAACAGGATGAACGGGTGTCAATTGGTGCAGAGGAGTGCAGAAGTGATAGAGTCGTAGTTAGCAGCACCAGAGTCTGAGCAGCACAGAGCAGAGTTGGCAGCAGTGCAGGAAGGCATAGTGCAGAAGCCAGTAGCAGCGCAGCAGTTTCAGAAGGATAGCGCAGAAGCTAGCAGTAGACAGATCTTCATCATCGAGATACATCATACTTATCCAATTTTTGGATGTTTTTCAGTTGCAGTAAGCAAATGTGATGCAGTGCAGTGGCAGTGGGCAGTGGCAGAGTCAACAGCAACACGAATGAAGAATTCAGAGGGAGTTGCAGTATAGTTGCAGTGTTCACAGTGGCAGGGTCAGCAACAGTACAGAGGCAGTGTTTGCCAGTGTTGGTGGGCAGCAGTGTCAGACATCAGCAGCGCAGAGGAAGATGTTACAGAGTCATAGCAGTACTCAGTGAGTGTATTGCTAGAGCACATTCCTCGCTAAGAGGGAGTGTTGATTTTGGCGTAGCATCGAATGTGCTCTAAGTCTCAAATTTGCAGAGAGGCCTAGACACATGTATTTCAGATAACCCAGAAATCGTTTGGTGAAATTCCACCCGATTGTATTCTATTAAAATAATTAATTATTTTTAAAGGTACCCTAAGTCTAAACTTAGGAAAATAAAATAATTAAAGTGAATACTTAGAATATGGGTGTGAATATTCTAGAAAAGGCGAATGAAGTCAAAAGTTAATCTTAGCCATTGATTAGAGATCTAATCTCGGCAGTTGAAGTTTCAACGAGAAGACTATAAGAATGGCTTGAAAGGTCATTTGGAAAACACATTTGGTGCAGTAAATATCAGGTGACCAATTTCGTTAATGAACAATGCTGAGTGAGAAACTTTGATCGAGGGATCTTTTGTAGAGAGGGGCATTAATTCTGGTTGGAAGGATTCCTAAGCTAGACAGTGCATAGCAGCAAAGACAGAGAGAGCCATATAGGCAGGGCAGAGCCAGTGACGCAGTGCTTACGCAGTCACCGCGCAGAGCTTGAAGGGAAGTCGTATTTTTTTTTAGGAGACAACATTGGGCCAGTGCCAAATCCCAGAGAGCTTTTCCAGAGGCCAAGGTGCCTCAATTTTTGGCCAGTAGACAGACCACGGCAAAGACAGAGTATAGTCCTAGTTGTGACGCAGAGACTGCGTGGGTGACGAAGTCACTGCGAAGAGACAACGCAGGGAAGTCCAATTTGGGTGTTGATCAGTGTCGAGTTCCCGTCGAGGAGTGAGGTTTGCCTCACAAGATCTTTTCTCTCAGTTTCTCTGCATGATTTGACGTATATGTCAATCATAGACTTGTACTCAAAAATATTTACTGCATAATATATAAACCCTTAATTGTTGCACCGATTTTCTCGCAATGGATTTTTCCGGGGACATTTGTCCAAAAATAACAGTGTCAAATGTGTGAGCGATCTATTCTTGTTCAGTTTTGTTTCCGCAATTGTATATCTTCCACAATTTATTTATGTAGGTTGCATTGTGGTGTATTCAATGTTTGTCATAGTAAACTGCAAATAGATTGTTAAGTTAAAATTAACAATTAGGTGAATATATTCCAGTTGTTGCAATAGGGTTCCAGATATTTACAGAATTTTCACAAGGTATCAGAGCTTGTTTACGCTGAGAGCAAGAGCAAAGAACAAATTCAGCAGATTCAGCATTGGTGAAGCTGGGATCAAAGAGTTGCGTAAGCAGCAGATCGATCTCCCAATTGATTGCACAGTCCAAGCTAGAAGGGCCAGGCCGGCAAGAAAAATTCCTCTCTGAGTGAGCCAACAGAGAGGTAGGATTGTTCTAGATAGTTGTTGGTCTAAGGTAGAGGGAGCAGCTCAGCAGATCTACACAGATTAGCAGTTGGAGGAACGCAATTTGCTGCGCAGCAGTGATTACTGGTGCAGAAGCGTTAGGAAGAGTAGTTGCGACACATTTTGCGGATTTCTAACCTTAGTGAGTTTCTTTGAAGTGAACAAAGTTCGTACTTCTCGTTAAACACTCTAGATGACTTGGAATATGAAAATATCCATTGAGGATACAAATATTATATTAAAATGTATGAGGAATGAATGAATGATTGATGTTACAAATGAGGCCCGCTTATATAGCTAGGCAAGTGCCTCTTCACGGAAGGTCATGTCTCATTTATACATGCCCCATCAACCTAATTACTAATTAATCATTATTTATATTATTTTATTCACTTTCTAATTTCACATTGACTGCCACTCTCTGAAAGCTCTGAGAAGTACTCACGGACTCCTGTCATATGACGTGAAGCCCCACTATCAACATACCAAATACCTGGAGATGCTCTGCTAGTGGAGGGAAATGCACACTCCCTTTCAACCTCTGTGGCAGGTGATCCTACACTAGTGGACTCACAAGCAATGAACCCAAACTCTCGGTCAAAGCTCTCTGAAAAGTCCTCTATCTCTGCTGATGTTGCCATGGTCTTGTTCTTTCCCTTCTTCTTCTTCTTCGGACACACAACTGCATAGTGTCCCATCTTCTAGCAATTCCAACACTTCACCTTGGAATAGTCCTTCTGCATGTTCACCTGCTTACCTTTGCCTTTGCCTTTGCCCCCACCACCACTTGTGGAAGCTTGCTTCTTTCCCTTGTCTTTCTTGCCCCCTACTAACAGTGTTGCATTATCATCCTCCTCAACTGGTTCGGCTACCCCAAGCTGGTTCTTTCTGATTTCATTTTGAATGCAATCATCCCACAACCTCTCCGAAGTGGGAAGGGTCTCTCGTGCAACAATGCCATCAGCAAATCAGCCATGTACTGGAAAAGCCATTCACTGTAATTCATACCAACTCAGTGGGTGGAATGACCTCTCCAACTACTGCCAATTCATCTCTCACATTAGTGATCTTTGTGAGGTATGCAGTAACACTATCAGTCTTTGCCATCTTAATGGCCTTCAGCTTCTCCCTTAGGACCATTTTTCTGTTCTCATTGGTACTATGGTAGAGATTGGTCAAGGTTCTCCACATCTCGAATGCAAATCTCTTTCCTCTCACATGAGGAATGACATGGTCCTTAATACCATCCACAATTAGTCTCTTTCCCCTGGCATTCTTCTTATTAAACTCAGCCAATTGAATAGCGTCAGTAATACTGGGTGTTGTTAGGTATGAACCATCATGCCCCAGACTTTTGCCTCCTCAAAGATGCTCTGGATTCTCTCCTTCCATGTATTGTAGTTGTTATGCCCATCCAACCTATCTTCCACCCTCAAGCCCAAAGAAATGCTTGTTGTCCTAATAAACTGAAAATTTCACTGTTGTGGTAAAGGTTCAGTGTTCTGTGTGAAATATAAGCTTGCTATAATTTTTCACTTGTTGTCTCAAACTGCACTTTTCAGCCACCCAAGCTCTGATACCCTGTAGAAATTTTAGCCACAACCCTGGTTATCAGTTTCTCCTTATTACTCTCATGTAGTTAAAAGCCCATTCCCATAACCATACATTCAACAAGCTAGAAATAATAAATATTTCTAGAAATTGCGAAGTGCTGGAAAATGCAGAAATAAAAACTCGGAAAATATATCAGCCACACACACAGAAAATGACACGCTGATTTTTTGTCAACATGACCTTGGAAAAACCCACTACAACTCTTGGGGGAAACTAGTTGGAAAGCTCTTCTTTATTTCTGGAAAATGCTTTTACAGAGAAGTGAAATATACAGAAAAATTCCAGCAAACAACATACAAACTTATCTCATTTTCCGTGCTTGCCTCCACCTCGGAAAATGTGCCAAATTAGCAAAACAGTCAAAACAGAAATTTATTACAGCAGTGAACAGCCTTGAAACTCATGCCCAATACTTAGCCGTACGAACTGTACGGAAAAGTACAACAGTACCTCCTCCTCGAAAATTGTTCCTGTTGTCTCGAAAACTGTGCCTAGCAATCTTAGAAATTGTGCCTTTAGTCTGTTGTACCTTCTCCTCAATTTATGTGTTGTCCCTCTCCTCGAAAACCATGCCTCAAGCTGTTGTACAGAAATCTGCCTCGAAATGTGTGCAGCCTCTCTCTGTTGTACGGATTTGTTGAACTGCTCCTCTCCTTCACTTTCTCAAGTCCAAAAATTTCTCCAACTCTCTTCTCCTCCTTCTCTCAATCTTCTCATGAAAGACTAAATGATCTTTCTCTTCTTTTCCTCCTTTAACCTAACCCTAAGTGACTTTTGGGGAATCCCTAAATCCAATGGCTAAGATAGCTTTAGATCTAGGGCTGAGATTAAATGTGCATTTAAATCTCACTTTCTATTTTTTAATTCGCCCCACTTTAATAAAGACCCTCTTAGTCACTTATTTCCAAAGTCATTTTTCACTTTCTAATTTCACATTGACTTTATTAAAGTTACTTTAAAATTAGACTTAGTAACTTTATCACTTAAAGTCACTTTTAAATTAAATTTGACATTACAACTTATAAAGTCACTTTAGGAGGAAAAGTTAAAAACATTTGGACACTTTTGCCTAGGCCAAAGATCAAAGCCTTAGGGAACCACTTGTCCTCTGGTACCCAAATTTTAACATCCGTGATTTCATTTGTGTCGTCTTCTTGATTCATTTGAAGTACCTGATTTCCTTTAGTTATGAAAGTTGAATGGTTAATTTCTAGATCTTCACTTGAATCTTTTGTTGCTAGCACTGCAACTTATGAGTACATATTTACTTCATCTAGTTTGTCCTCTTCTTCATTTGGGATATTGACTAGATCAGGGTTTGGATTTTTTTCTTCAACATGGACTAAAGACTTCGATGCTTCTTTCGTGATAAATTCTTCTAATTTGTTGTTCAATGATTTCTTATCATTTTTAGGTTTCTTAATTTGAGTGAGTAAATTATGATTCCTTTTGAGACGTATGAGCTCCTCATTTTCTGAGTCAACTTTACTATGGCATTCAAACTTCTTACCTTTTAAACAATTAATTTGTTCTAATAACTTTTGATTAAGGTTTTTTAAGCGCAAATTTCCTTTTTGCTTCTCTGATAGATTCTCGTTGAATTTATTCTCAACACATTAATTTTCTTCTTCTAATTTTTTCTTTCTTTCATTGGATTTCTTGACCTTTACAAGTAATTTTTGGCTATGGTCCTTTAGACGCAAAATTTCCTCATCCTTTTATGTTTATTATTGTTCCAATTTTACATGTTTTTCCTCTAGTTCTATCATTTGCATTAGTTTATTATCATGACATTCTTCTGCATAAAATTATTTTCCACGTGTTGGACAACATACTTCGCAATTTTTATGAATCCATGGATATTCAATGTATGTTTTACAAAACTGACATTTATTCCAAAATAATGATTGTTGTGTGGAACTCATTTTGACTTCTTTTAACTTATTACAGATGGTATAATTAAAGCTTCCTTTTATTAACCCCCCCTTTTTTTAATTCCCTTTCACCCTTTAATACATATATTTCCAATTCCAATTTGAATGGCTATAATAAGAATTCAATACTTCACTTTCCTCACCCTTTTACGTTAACTATTGTTCCAATTTTACAATTTTTTCCTCTAGTTCTATCATTTGCCTCAGCCTCAGTTTATTATCATGACATTCTTTTGCATAAAATTATTTTCCACATGTTGGACAACATACTTCGCAATTTTTATTCATCCATGGATATTCAATGCATGTTTTACAAAACTGACATTTATTCCAAAATAATGATTGTTGTGTGGAACTCATTTTGACTTCTTTTAACTTATTACAGATGGTATAATTAAAGCTTCCTTTTATTAACCCCCCCTTTTTTTAATTCCCTTTCACCCTTTAATACATATATTTCCAATTCCAATTTGAATGGCTATAATAAGAATTCAATACTTTACTTTCCTCATAATTTTTGTTTTGAATTCCCTTTTTTCTTTCTCATTTCCCTTTATAGAACCTTAAATGTAGCTCTTCTTCTAATACTCTTTTTTGAATTTCGCTGAAATAATATTTCAATGAAATTTCAATAAAAACCTTTTTAATATCACATTAATTTTCCACTAACCTGTTAACTCTTAATCTTAGTCCTTCCCTTTTTTATGTTAATACTGTTTTATAATCTTCCTCTTTAATAAATCCTTAACTACACTACACAAATATACAAATAGACTTTTGAGACAAGTAGCCGACACCGCCGGGAAATGTGGCGCTGTGAGTATTTCAAGTTTTTAAGAAGAGGGTTGTATTGTGAATGATATACAACAATTGGCAGCAAACAAACTAGGTCAAAGACACAAGTTGGTATAGGGAAAGGCCCACAAGAATTCCTCAGCGGCAACGGTAGGCTGCAGACTATGAATTGACTGCGCGGAATGCATTTGCGAGCTAACATCGATAGTTGCAGATAGCGCGTGTGATGATGGCAAATGTGTGGTCATGGTTGCGAATTATACGAAAGCGAAAAGATCAAAGAGAACGGTGGCTGTAACGGTGTGAAGTTGCTTCGTACGGACAAAAACAATAACATACAGTGACGTCCTGGTGTCTATGTTGTTGTAGCGACGGTTGGTTGGTCGCACGACAGGCAGCAGGGACTGACAGTATGTATCAACCCGTATAACTTTGTTTTGTTTGTTTTAATCTATATTTTTTAAAATATATTAGATTTTGACTATATATATGTATGTATTTTTTTTTCTAATATAGATCGATTTTATATATATATATATATATATATATATATATATATATATATATATACTTGATTTTATCTTCTTCTTTTTTAAATGATTTACTCTTTTTTTTCTTTTTTAAATTGCCAAGGGCCTCTGATGAACTCAGCTGCGGAGAAACTCCAAAAGTTGTAGCGAATGCTTCAGTCATGATGGCAACAAGGTTGACGAATTTTATGGCCAAAGACCTGGATCGGAGAGCATGACTCTATGCAGCGGTTAAGCGGCTGAAGGCTCGAACTGCTCTCATACCAAATGAAGTGAACAAAGTTCGTACTTCTCGTTAAATACTTCAAAAGAAATGGAATCTGAGAATATCCATTGAGGATACAAATATTATATTAAAATGTATGAGGAATGAATGAATGATTGATGTTACAAATGAGGCCTGCTTATATAGCTAGGCAGGGGCCTCTTCACGGAAGGTCATGTCTCATTTAGACATGCCCCATCAACCTAATTACTAATTAACTAATTAATCATTATTTATATTATTTTATTCATGACATTCTTGCCCAAGAAACTCAGATTTCCCATGCAGTAGCAGTAGATTTTGTGGCTTGCTCCAAGAGGGAGTGCGTGTAGCAGATCAATAGTAGTTGGGTGAGATGGCCAGCAATGGATTGACCGATTGGAGGTAGCCTCCAACTACGTAATCAGGAAGGAAAGGATTTCCTTCGGGATGAATATGACCTCAACCACTTTATCAACAGTGCTTAGGCTAAATCGGTGGATGCAGCACCATTAAAGGCCTTCAAGAAGAATATGGCAAAGGCCAAAAGACTGATCCTCGACGGGGTGAAGGATCACATTGTGTCTCACATTTCCAGCAAAGGGACAGTCAGGAAGATGTGGGAAGCGTTGGCCACGTTGTATGAGGGATCTTCCAAGCAGCGGAAGACGTTTTTGGAGGAGAAAATGTGGACCACCAGGATTCGAAAGGGAGAGCGCATTGATCCATTCCTGTCTAGACTTCAGGAAAACCGAGAACAACTGGCAATTGTGGGATTAGCTCTAAGGCCACAGAGATGGTCAGATTGGCCCTCAACTCAGTGTCCGATGACTATCAAGTCTTGTCCAGAGCATCCTAGGCAGAGATAATTTTGTCGGACTAGAAGTTGATGTGGGCAACTCTTCAGCAAGAGAAGATGAGGAGGGACTTACTCAAGTGTCAACATGAGGGCAGCAACAGCAGTGGTTCGAAGGTCAAGAAGGAAGAGGAGGAGAATGCAGCCCTTGCATCAAAGGCGCAGCCATAGCAGCGCAAGAGGAAGAAGGATCTTTCAAAGATCAAATGCTTTCGATGTGGCGAGATGGGACATTACGCCACACATTGTCCTCTCAGGAAGAAGGACAAGGATGAGAAGCATGATCCTCGGGCCAAAGAAGCGAAAATAGGAGGAGGAATTTGCTATGATTTCCTGTATACCTCAAGGAGGGAGGTGGGGTGATTTGGAGTTGTAGACCCAGAGATCTAAAAGTTGGGTAGGACACTTAAGGAGTCCACCTCTCATATCATCACCTTGCCACTGGAGCCCAAATCAGAAGTAGATGGATGGACGAGTGCTAGTTGGTGCAGAGGAGTGCAGAATGTTGAAATTTGGTTACCGAAGGACAGGTGGTTCCCTAAGGCTTTGATCTTTGGCCTAGGGAAAACTGTCCAAAAGAATTTAATTTTTCTCCTAAAGTGACTTTATAAAATTATAAAGTCAAATCTAATTTAAAAGTGACTTTAAGTGATAAAGTTACTAAAGTCTAATTTTAAAGTGACTTTAATAAAGTCAATGTGAAATTAGAAAGTGAAAAGTGACTTTGGAAATAATTGACTAAGTGGGTCTTTATTAAAGTGGGGTGAATTAAAAAATATAAAGTGAGATTTAAATTAGCATTTAATCTCAGCCCTAGATCTAAAGCTATCTCAGCCATTGGATTTAGGGATTCCGCAAAAGTCACTTAGGATTAGGTTAAAGGAGGAAAAGGAGAGAAAAGGTCAATTCATACTTTCATGAGCAGATTGAGAGAGGAGGAGAGCTAGAGACATTTCTGGTTTGAGAAAGGAAGGAGAGGAGCAGTTCAGCAAATCCGTACAGCAGGGAGAGCTTCCACGCATTTCAAGGCAGCAATCTGTACAGCAATAAATCAGCACAGTTTTCGAAGCAGATTTCCGTACAACAGCAGTGGGCACGTTTTTCGAGGTTCATACAACAGCAAGGAGGCACAGATTTCAAGGAGGAGAAGCAACAATGAGCAGCACGCTTTCCAAGGCTGAGTTAGCACGATTTTCGAGGCTGAAAGAAGCTGTTGTGATTTTCGTACAGTCCGTACAGCAGTACGGAATTTCTAGCACATTTTCAAGGAGGACATACAGCATTAAATGCTAGTATCTCCTACTGTAATAAATTTCTGTTTTTACTATTTTGCTGATTTGGCACATTTTCCAAGGCGGAGGCAAGCACAGAAAACAAGATAATTTTGTACTTTGTTTGCTGGAATTTTTCCTGTACATTTCACTTCTCTGTAAAAGCATTTTCTAGAAATAAGAAGAAGCTTTCGAACTGGTTTTCCCCAAGAGTTGTAGGGGGTTTTTCCAGGGTCAAGTTGACCAAAAATCAGCGTGTCAAAATTCTGTGTGTGGCTGATTTATTTTTCTGAGTTTTATTTCTGCATTTCAGCATTGTGAAATTTTCAAAATTAGTGTTTTCAAAAAATATTTATTTTTTCCAACTTGTTGAATTATGGCTATGGGAATGGGCATTTAACTTTATGGGAGAAATAAGGAGGAACTGAAAACCAGGGTTGGGTTATCAAATTTCTACATGGTATCGGAGCTATTTTGCTGAAAAAGGCAGTTTGGGACAGCAAGAAGAAAAATTACAGCAAGCTGATTTTTTCACACAAAAATTATAGCAAGCTGATTTTTCACACAAAAATCATTACCTTTACTACAGCAGTGTTATTTTCAGTTTATTTAGGACAGCAAGCATGTCTTTGGGCTTGAGGGTGGAGGATAGGTTGGATGGACATAGTAACTACAGTGCATGGAAGGAGAGAATGCAGAGCATCTTTGAGGAGGCAGAGGTCTGGGATATCATGGTGCATACCTTACAGAACCCTGTTAATGTGCCTACTGATGTTGTTCAGTTGGCGGGCTTTAATAAAAAGAATAACAAGGGTAAGAGACTGATTCTAGATGGAATCAAAGACCATTGCATTCCTCATGTGAGAGGAAAGAGACTTGCTCATGAGATGTGGACAACATTGACCAATCTCTACCAGAGTACCAATGAGAACAGGAAAATGGTCATAAGGGAGAAGTTGAAGACCATTAAGATGGGAAAGACTGATAGTGCAGCTGGATATCTCACAAAGATTACTAATGTGAGAGATGAGTTGGCAGCAGTTGGAGAGGTCATTCCACCCACTGAGTTGGTGCGGATTGCAGTGAATGGCCTCCCCAGTTCATGGATGAACTTTGCTGATGGGGTTTGTGCACATGAGACCCTTCCCACATGGGAGAGGTTTTGGGATGATTGCACATGTATTTAAACCGTAAAGAAATAGCCTTTTGGGGCACTAAACCAATGAGCAGATGCGGATGTAGCATCATAAGGTGAGGCAAGAAAGGCAAGGGAAAGAAGCAAGCTTCCACAAGTGTTGGTGGGGGCAAAGGCAAAGGCAAACAGGGGAACACGTAGAAGGACTATTCCAAGGTGAAGTGTTTGAATTGTCAAAAGATGGGACACTATGCAGTTGTGTGTCCAGAGAAGAAGAAGAAGGGGAAGAACTAGAGCATGGCAACATCAACAGAGATAGAGGACTTTACGTATAGCTTTTACCAGGAGTTTGGGTTCATCGCTTGTGAGTCTACTAGTGTAGGATCGCCTGCCACGGAGGTTGAGAGGGAGTGTGCATTTCCCTGCACTAGCGAAGTCTTTCACAAAAAGTATCCGGTATGTCGATGGGGTTTCACGGCCATATGACAAAGAGTCTCATACTTCTTGTGAGCCTTTTAGAGAGTAGCACTGATATAGAGGTAGTACTCGGAGATGACAGCATTGTTAGAGCAGTGGGTGTGGGGACATTGGCATTTGATAGGAAACCCAAACCTCCCTTGAAGGTGTCAGATGTCCTATATGTGCCAGGGATGAGGAAGAACCTCATATCCATCTCTGCTTTGGAGGACAGAGGATATGAGATATTGTTCAGGAGAGGATAGGTGTCGATATATCCCAGGGGTGCTCCAGCTGATTCTGCTAGAGTGATAGGTGTACGCCATGCAAAGGTGTACAAGTTTGCATTTCAACCCCTTTTGGGATTGAGTAGTAGCACAGGCAGCAGAGCTAGCAGTTCAGAGCTGTGTGAGATTTGGCACCGCAGGATGGGGCACACGTATCATGGAGCCTTGAGGACATTGCAGGAGATCACTACAGGTATGCCAGATTTCAGTACTAATCACATTGATACGTGCAGAGGATGTGCTATGGGCAAGTTTGCCAAATCCCCTTTTCCCAGCAGTGACGGCAAATCGACTGGGATACTTGATTTGATTCATTCTGATGTGAGCAGTGGGATGTCTCATGTTTCCTTGAGTGGATATGAGTATTATGTATTATTCATTGATGATCACTCCAGGAGGACCTGGATTTATTTCTTGAAGACCAAGAGTGAAGTCTTCAAGTGGTTTCAGGAGTTCAGAGCTCTTCTGGAGACTCAAACAGGTCGGAAGATCAAGTCCCTGAGGTCGGACAATGGAGGAGAGTACACCCTTGGTGAGTTTGTTGATTATTGTGTGGAGGCAAGCATTAGGAGGGAGTTCACAGTTCCTTACAAACCCCAGCAGAACGACGTTGCGGAGAGGAAGAACAAATCCATTGGAGGGGCTGCCAAAGCCATGCTACATGATCAGGGGTTACCACTGTTTTTGTGGGCAGAGGCCTGCAACACTGTTATATATTTGCAGAACAGGAATCTGCATCGTGCCTTGGGACATGTCACTCCGGAGGAGGCTTTTTCTGGGAAGAAGCCTAATATTGGTCATCTTTGTATCTTTGGGTGTATTGCATACTCCTACATACCCAAGGAGAAGAGGACCAAACTAGAGCCCACTACAGAGAAAGGCATCTTTGTTAGCTACTGGATTTATATTCCCACACAAAGGAGAGTTGTTGTCAGGCGGGATGTGAAGTTTGAGGAGGACAGGGCTTTCAGGAGGTCACAGGAGTTAGAGTATCTAGATCAGCCAGACCCTCAGGAGCAACTGAGTCAATCGCAGGGATCTAGTGGGCAGGGATAAGGAGGATCCGAAGGTACATCGATTGCGGTGTCAAGTCCATCAGTGAGCAGTGGCTCACAGAGTCAGAGGGGTGGTGCTTCAGGCAGCATGCAGAGCAGTCCGTAGAGCAGTTCACTAGGGAGTCCACTGATGGACAGTTCGCATGGTACTTCAGTGTCTACAGGTTCAGGTTCATGCAGGAGGACAGCAGACAGATAGTCGAGAGTTTAGGCTCCTGATGATGAGGACGAGGAGTTTCATTCTTCGGTGGGAGAAGTGTGCTCAGGGAAGAGGAAGCCCAAGTGGCTTCAAGATACCTTGAGAGAGGCCACATCTGTTGTTGGGCCTAAGAGGCCGGTCAGAGAGACCAGACCACCTGATAGGTTTTGTAGCTATATAGCAATGGTTGCCAACATTGTTGACTCTAAGCCTTCTAGCTATGAGGAGGCAGCTAGCCAGCAGGTCTGGAGAGAGGCCATGCAGGAGGAGTATTCTTCTATCATGAAGAATGATGTTTGGGAGGTGGTGCCAAGGCCTGAGGACAAATCCGTGGTTACTTCCAGATGGCTTTACAAGGTAAAGCATGCTGCAGATGGCAGCATTGAGAAATTCAAGGCAAGGTTTGTGGCTAGAGGGTTCTCCCAGGTAAAGTGAGTTGATTACGAGGAGACCTTCGCTCCCGTGGCTCGATATACTTCGATTCACTCCATCATATCGATAGCAGCAAAGATGGGTTGGAAGATCCACCAGATGGATGTGAAGACCGCATGTCTCAATGGCTTCATACAGGAAGAGGTGTACATTGAGCAGCCACAAGGCTTTGAGGTGCATGGGAAGGAGTCCCATGTGTGCAGACTGAAGAAGGCCCTTTATGGCCTGAAGCAAGCTCCCAGAGCTTGGTACTCCAAGATAGATACATACTTGTAGGAGATGGGTTTCACAAAGAGTGATGCATATCTGAACCTTTATTTTATTGTGATAGGTGAGGAGCCTCTCGTTCTGGTAATGTATGTGGATGACTTGGTCATTACGGGTGCAGAGAGACTCATAGAGCACTGCAAGAGAGATTTTGCGTCGGAGTTTGAGATGAAGGACAATGGCTTGATGCATTACTTTTTGGATTTGGAGGTGTGGCAGGAGGAGGGGCATTTCTTCCTGGGACAAGGGAAGTATATTGTGGACATCCTTGGTAGATTCCACATGGAGGATTGTAGACCCATGTCGACACCGATGATCACCAACTCGAAGAAGCTTCATGCTTCAGATTCCGAGTTGGTGGATCCCACATTGTATAGACAATTGATTGGTTCCTTGATGTATTTGGTCAACACCAGACCAGATATATGTTTTCCAGTCAACACGATGAGCCAGTTCATGTGTGAGCCCAGGAGGGTGCACTGAGTTGCTGCAAAACACATTTTGCAGTACTTGTAGGGGACAGTGGATTATGGTCTAGATTATAGGCAGGGAGATGGAGTGAGATTGGCAAGTTACACTGATTCTGATTGGGCAGGTTGTGCTTCTGATAGGAAGAGCACTTTAAGGTGTTGTTTTGAATTGGGTTCGGCAGTGGTGTCGTGGTTCAACTGAAAGCAGCAGTTAGTAGCATTGAGTTCAGCGGAAACAGAGTACATGGCAGCCAGTCTAGCTAGTTGTGAAGCCATATGGCTTCGCAAGATGTTGTGTGGCTTATTTGGTCAGTTGTTGAGACCTTCAGTGATATACTGTGATAATCAGAGTTGCATTAAACTCACGGAGAATCCAGTATTTCATGGCAGGTCAAAGCATATCGGCATCAGATATCATTTCATCAGAGATTATGTTCAGAAGGGAGCTATGAAGCTTGAGTATATTCCCACTGATGAGCAGGCTGCAGATATTCTTACCAAAGCCTTACCACGGGGCAAGCATGTCCACTTCAGAGACAAGATGGGTGTGGTGAGGAACACCTTCCTCGGTAAGAGGGAGTGTTGAAATTTGGTTACCGGAGGACAGGTGGTTCCCTAAGGCTTTGATCTTTGGCCTAAGGAAAAGTGTCCAAAAGAATTTAATTTTTCTCCTAAAGTGACTTTATAAAGTTATAAAGTCAAATCTAATTTAAAAGTGACTTTAAGTGATAAAGTTACTAAAGTCTAATTTTAAAGTGACTTTAATAAAGTCATTGTGAAATTAGAAAGTGAAAAATGACTTTGGAAATAAATCACTAAGTGGGTCTTTATTAAAGTGGAGTGAATTAAAAAATAGAAAGTGAGTTTTAAATGAGAGCATTTAATCTCAGCCCTAGATCTAAAGTTATCTCAGCCATTGGATTTAGGGATTCCCCAAAAGTCACTTAGGGTTAGGTTAAAGGAAGAAAAGGAGGGAAAAGGTCAATTCATTCTTTCATAAGCAAATTGAGAGAGGAGAAGAGAGAGCTAGAGACATTTTTGGTTTGAAAAAGGAAAGAGAGGAGCAGTTCAGCAAATCCGTACAACAGGGAGAGGTTGCATGCATTTCAAGGTAGCAATCTGTACATCAATAAATCAGCACAGTTTTTGAGGCAGATTTCCATACAACAACAGTGGGCACGTTTTTCGAAGTTCGTACAATAGCAAGGAGGCACAGATTTCGAGGAGGAGAAGCAATAGTGGGCAACACGCATTCTGACGCTGAGTTGGCAAGATTTTTGAGGCTGAAAGAAGCTACTGTGATTTCTGTACAGTCCGTACAGCAGTACGGAATTTCTAGCACATTTTCGAGGAGGACGTATAGCATTAAATGTTGGTATCTCCTGCTGTAATAAATTTCTGCTTTTACTGTTTTGCTGATTTGGCCTATTTTCCAAGGCGGAGGCAAGCACGGAAAACAAGATAAGTCTATACTTTGTTTGCTGGAAATTTTCCTATACATTTCACTTCTCTGTAAAAGCATTTTCTAGAAATAAGAAGAAGCTTTCGAACTGGTTTTCCCCAAGAGTTGTAGGGGGTTTTTCCAGGGTCAAGTTGACCAAAAATCAGCGTTTCAAAATTCTGTGTGTGGCTGATTTATTTTTCTGAGTTTTATTTCTGCATTTCAACATTGTGAAATTTCCAGAATTAGTGTTTTCAGAAAATATTTATTTTTTCCAACTTGTTGAATGTATGGCTATGGGAATGGGCATTTAACTTTATGGGAGAAATAAGGAGAAACTGAAAACTGGGGTTGGGTTATCAAATTTCTACACATAAGTGACAGTGCAATAGTTAGCAGTGCCAGAGTCTGAGCAACGCAGAGCAGAGTTGGCAGCAGTGCAGGAAAGCATAGTGCAGAAGCCAGTAGCAACGCAATAGTTTCAAAGGGGCAGCGCAGCAGCTAGCAGCAGTCAGATCTTCATCACCAAGAGATATCATACTTGCCCAATTTTTGGATGTTTTTCAGTTGCAGTAAGCAACTATGATGCAGTGCAGTAGCAGTTGACAATGGCAGAGTCAACAGCAGCACGGATGCAGAATTCAGAGGGAGTTCCAGTACAGATGCAGTGCTCACAGAGGCAAGGTCAGCAGCAGTAGAAATGCAGCGTTTGCGCAGTGTTGGTGGGCAGCAGTGTCAGACATCAGCAGCACAGAGGGAGATGTTACAGAGTCAGAGCAGTACTCAGTGGGTGTATTGCTAGAGCACGTTCCTCGCTAAGAGGAAGTGTTGATTTTGGGGTAGCATCAGATGTGCTCTATGTCTCAAAATTTGCACAGAGGCTTAGACACATGTATTCCAGATAACCCGGAAATCATTTGGTGAAATTCCACCCGAATTGTATTCTATTATAATAATTAATTATTTTTGAAGGGACCCTAAGTCTAAACTTGGGAAAATAAAATAATTAAAGTAAATTCATAGAATATGGGTGTGAATGTTCTAGAAAAGGCGGATCAAGTCAAAAGTTAATCTTAGCCATTGATTAGAGATCTAATCTGGGCCGTTGAAGTTTCAACGAGAAGACTATAAGAATGGCTTGAAGGGTCATTTGGAAAACACATTTGGCAGAGTAAAGATCAAGAGATCGATTTCTTTAGTGAGCAGTGCTCAGAGAGAAACTTTTATCGAGAGATCTTTTGCAAAGAGGAGCAGTAATTCTAGTTGGAAGGATTCCTGAGCCGTAGAGTGAATAGCAGCAAAGAGAAAGAGAGCCACAGCGGCAGCGCAACGCCAATGACGCAGTGCTTATGCAGTCACTGCACATAGCCTAAAGGAATTCGTGTGTTTTGTTGAGGAGACAGCGTTGGGCCAATGCCAGATCCCAGAGATATTTTTGGAGGCCAGAAGGCCTCAGTTTCCAGCCAATAGACAGACCAAAGCATAGACAAAGGACAGTCATAGTTGTATAGACTGCGTGGGTGACACAGTCACTGCGTAGAGGTAGCACAGGGCAGTCCAGTTTGGGTGTTGATCAGTGTCGAGTTCCCGTGCAGGAGTGAGGTTTGTCTCGCAAGCTCTCTTCTATCAGTTTCACTGCCTGATTGACAGACATGTCAATCATAGACTTGTACTAAAAACTATTTACTACATAATATATAAACCCTCAACTACTACACCGATTTTCCCGCATTGGGTTTTTCCAGGGAGATTGGTCCATAAATAACTGTGTCAAATGTGTGTGTGATCTATTCTTGTTCAGTTTTGTTTCCGCACTTGAATTTCTTATGTAGTTTATTTGCGTAGGTTGCAGTGTGATGTATTCAGTGTTTGTCGTAGTAAACTGCAAATAGATAGTTAAGTTAAAATTAACAATTAGGTGAATATCTACCAGTTCTTGCAATAGGGTTCCAGAGATTTACGGAATTTTTACAAAGGAAGGGTGACTTGACATCGTGAGAAAGATCTCTGCAAGGAGTGCAGAGAATTATATCTAGTGCATCATAGGTGCTGGAATGAAAGCCGAGTTCAGTCAATCAAAGAGAAGCACATCATTTAGAGACCGAGTTCTCTAGTATTGGTGCAAAACAGTGCAGAAAAGGAGATCAGCATAAGGAACCAAGAAAAGAGTAGTGACAAGGTCTTGGAGGCATACAAAAGTCAAGGGTTGTGTCATGGTCATGGTAATTGTCAACTGAAAGTCTATAAAAAGAATTACTTGCAGGTTTTCCTCTCCAAGAAGGAGAGGTTTTGGCCCTGGCTTGAAAAGCCTAAACTTTGTGTCCCTTGTGTTTTGATAATTGACTTGACGAAAGACATAATAAGCTAACAAACATAAGATCTAAATAAGAGAAGCATAACAAGTTCACAAGTAATTATCAAGAAGAGAAATTGAATTAAACGCCCTTCAATTTCTCAACATGGTATCGGAGCTAAGGTGTTGAAGACAAAGGGCTATTTGACAAGAAGACACTCAAGGATCAAAGATCAAGAATTGGTTTTTTCTAGAAAGCATCAAAGAAAAAGTCAAAGTCTACATTGGAAAGTCAATCTTCAAATCTAAGAAGATCTTCATTCATTCAAAGAAGGAGCAACTTGCAGAATTAGTGAAATCCTCAAACCATCTGAAGAAGACCAAGGGCTTCTACATCAAGGAAAAGCAAAATCAAGAAGGTAATCCTTATATTCAAAGAATCTAAAGCTATCTCAATCAGCATTGTTGGACACACATCATCAAGCTATCCTTGATCATCAAGGATCCAAGATCACCTGCCTCTTTTTAAGGAATCAATATAAGAGGGAGTTCCTACCATCATCTTCATCATCATCATCAAGAAAGTTGATAGAAGGAAGAAAGTAAACTACTCAAAAAAGGACAAACTTGAACTTAATTGAAAATGAAGTTATGGATTACATCAAAGGAACTACAACTCAACCATCCAAAGAAGGTGCTCCAGCACATGCCAAATACATGAAGGGAGAAATGAGAGCTCGAAGGATTCTCATAGAATCCATTAAGGACTCACTCATTCCCTATATATCAAAACTAGAAACAACAAAATAAATATATGAAAAGTTGGTGGAGCTATTCTCTGTAAGTACTGCAAGGGAAGTAATATCTCTGAGACAAGAACTATACAAGTTGAAATTGTCAAGAGAGGAAGAAATCACTTCATATTTTATGAAGATTTCTTAAATACGAGACCAGCTGTAGAAATTGGGAGAAGTAATGTCTAATAGTGAAATGACTATAGTGGTGTTGAATGCTTGTTAAATTTGGACAACTAGGTCCAAACTCCATGTTATGATGCTCAGATTAAGAGGCTAATATTTTTGTTGGATTCCTCTTTCGGAGAGGTGCAAAATCCATATATAATATGTCTTAATCCGATGAGCAGAACATTTATTTTGAATTTATTATTCATAATAAATTATATGTGCAGGTCGGCCTTAAGGTTTCACACCCCCAGCAGATGTGTCACACACCCCAATGATGGATATAAATACAGGCAAAGTTGGAGAGCATTTCACCACAACTCAACACACATCTTCTTCTCTCACCTGATTGAGTATGATCTTGTCTTTCTGAGTAAATTTGACGATTGTATCATGTATGGTGTATCAATGTATAATTGTAATTTGTATTATAGTATCAATGATGATGTATGACTCATGAGTATCTAATATCTATGTTTGAATCAATGAATTTTGTATGAATTTGTGCAAAAATATCTAATTTTTAATATATATATATATATATATATATATATATATATATTTTAAAATATATATATATATTTTTAATAAAATAATATATAACGTAACGTATCCCAGAAGTATCATGTTTCGGGGTCACCGTACCCGTATCCGATACTTCGAATCCCGGTATCCCCGTATCCACATGTGCTCCGGGTGACTTAGGTTATAATAAATATTCCAAGTTATATTGACCGAGTTATGCTCATATTAAATCTGGAGCAGCATTCAGAGCAGGTTTTCCCTTTGGAAACGTGCCCTCCCACCCCGATTTAGTAGGCACCTGCTTCACATTAGCAGCGTTCGGCTTGGGTTATTTGGAGACGTTCCCTCCCACCCCAAGCTATGTAGGCACCTGCTACTTCATCAACAATCAGCATCACGGTTATGGGTCAACCGCACAAAATCCATTTCATCGAAGTCCATTTGCTAGGCCGCACACTGTTAGTAACACAGTTGGTCACAAGAATTATGTTATTTATATTTTATTAATTATTAGTTAGATATAGTTATCTTAGGTTTTATTAAGTGAAAGAGCATGATCAAAGATCATGCCTCTTCACCAAGGGACACCATGAGGCTATATTTAAAGCCTCGGTGATTCCCCATTGTAATCATATCTCATATCTCATCTTTTATAAATAATAATATATACTTATTCAAGTTTACCAGAGTTTTTACACTCCATTGGTATCAGAGCCATCGCTCTTCGGGATCTGTGTGATCACCCAGAATTAAGGAATTACAAGAAAATTCCAGAATTGCAGATTTTTTTAAAAACCAAGTGCTTGTGGGCAACAACATTTGTTTTTAAAAAAGAAGAAGGAAGAAATATATATATATATATATATATATATATATATATATATATATATATAAAATAAAGAGAGAAGGAAAGTTAACACAAAGGGGGAAATAAATTAAAAGAAAAATATATATATATATTTAAAAGAAAATAGTTCCAAAAGAAAAAGAAAAAGAAAAAGTAAAAAGAGATATATATATATATATAAAGAAATACGTACATGTGAAGACAAAGTAAAATTAAAAAGGAAGAGTAATTGCTCGTGGTTTACAAGCTCGTGGTTTTTGGGCCCATGGTAATTGCCCATGGTATTAAAACCCATTTTCCCTTTTCAAAACAACGTGCCTTTTCAAAACAAAGTGACTTTTAAAAACAACGTGACTTTTCAAGGTTAACAATCTTTTTCCCCATAATTATATATATATAATTCAAATAATAAAATAATAATAATTATTATTATTATTATTATTTAAAAATATATATATAATAATAATAATAATAATAATAATATAAATTATTATTATTATTTCAAAAAAAATTTAATTTAATTAATTAATTAATTTAAAAAAAAAGAGAGGGAAAAACTGGCAGAAAAATATTCCCCACCTCATACACGTTCAATGTCTTCATCGATGTCGATGGCCAAATTCCAGAAGAAATTGGTGGATCTCGAGAAACAGATCAATAATAATTCCAAAGAATTCGAAAAAAGATTAGTCGATCTTGAAGGTACAGTTGCAGGACACTCCAAAGACATCAAAAAGGTTCATGATACGACAAATCGAATAGAAAGACAAATGTGGCTAAATCATCATGAGGCCACAGAAAAGCATAGCGAAGCAATGAACAAGATGACAGAGCATAGCGAAGCAATGAACAATATGACAGAACTCTTCAATAAGCTAAATGATAAGATAGATAAGTTAAGTCAGACACAATCCCCAATATTTCCTAACATGGAACAAAATCAACAAAACAATTACGCAGATTCAGGAAACTCAGAAGAGCATCAAGAAAAGACCGATTCCCCACATCATCAAGAAGATAGTAATGCAGATTTTCAAAATAAGCAGCTCTGGAATGCATTTGCTAATCAATATCCCCTTCTTGTTCCACCAGTAGCATATCAGCGAAGAGCCAAATCGAGCTACCCAAATTTGATGGTAATGAAAAAAATAGCGTTGCATGGCTTAATAAAGCGGAAGAATATTTTGAGATTTATGACATTACTAGTGATGATGAAAAAATTAAACATGCTTCCATGAAAATGGAAGGAGAAGCATATAATTGGTATATGTGGTGGAAAAAGACGACGCTCGCTATCAGTTGGAGGAAATTTAAGGATGCATTCTTCAAAAGGTTTCAATGCATAAAAGAAGAAAAGTTTTTTTCAACGTTTATCAAATTACGCCAAAAAGGAGATGTGGATGAGTACACTCGAGAATGGGAGACCTTGGCAACACGAGTACCAGGATTGTCGGAATCTCGTCTAATTCAGTCTTACATCTCAGGACTTAAAATCCATATACAAGAAGAGCTCGAACTGCATGAAATTACATCCATAGAAGTAGCAAGGCAAAAAGCAAAAGCTGCTGAAAAGAAATTTGAAAGGTTATCAAAACCAGAAAAAGTATATTCGAGAAAAAGATTTCCTCAATCTGAAAATGTAGATGACACAAAATATGTCCCACCCCATGTTCGTGAAGAAGAAAAATATAATGTGGAAAAACGAAGAATGAGAGAGGGCAAGTGCAAGCATTGCGGTGAAAACTGGGACCCTAAGCACAGATGTGCTAATGGAAAAGCGAAAAATCTATACAATTGTGAAGCAACTAATGACGCTAACAATAAGGATTCATATATAGAAGGATTAGAAAACAACTTAGAATTCTCTCCAGAAGTGGATGGCGAAACTTTTCTGCAAGTGTCATTATCAGCTATGACAGGCATATCACAACCTCAAACCCTAAGGTTAAGAGGACATATCAAGAACAACAACGTAATGGTTCTCGTCGACACTGGCAGTACCCACAATTTTCTAGATTCAACCATGGCAAAAAGACTTAACATATTTACCTTCCCCATGCCTAATATGAAGGTAATGTTGGCCGATGGTAAGAAGATTGAGAAAGTAGGGAAATGCCATAAGGTCAAACTACAGATAAAAAACTTTCATTTAGAATCTCCATTCTACACCGTTCCATTACGAGGAGTAGATGTGGTCTTAGGAATTCAATGGCTACAAACTTTAGGTACTTATTCTGCCAACCATCAGAAGCAGTTTATAAGTTTTAAGTGGAAAGGGCAGAAACACAGGTTGTATGGATTCCAAGTTCCAAGAAATCAAGTCGTATCTTCATCTTTGATGACGAAGATGATTCAAACAAGAGCGCCAACATCTACAGTACAATGTCATTAGTTAGAAATGTTATCTTCAAAAAGAAGCCATGAAGAGACACCAAAAGAACAAGGAATAGTTTGGAAAAACGAAAAAGTATTCCAAGATATACCCATAAAAGTGCCTCCAGATAGGAAAATCAAACATCCAATACAAGTCAAGGCAGGATCCGACCCTGTCGATATCAGATCTTTTCACTATCCACATCAACAAAATATTGAACTCGAGAATATGCTCCACGATATTTTTAAAATGTGGGAAGCAAGAGCCCGCCGCTCAAGAAACCCAGGCGTTCGTCAGCATTGTCCATCATTACGTATGCTTTGAGGACAAAGCATCTTTAAGAGAGGGGCAATGTTATGTATATTTTATTAATTATTAGTTAGATATAGTTATATTAGGTTTTATTAAGTGAAAGGGCATGATCAAAGATCATGCCTCTTCACCAAGGGACACCATGAGGCTATATTTAAAGCCTCGATGATTCCCCATTGTAATAATATCTCATATCTCATCTTTTATAAATAATAATATATACTTATTCAAGTTTACCAGAGTTTTTACACTCCACATTACATGGTATCTCTATCCTCGGATATTCGTTTGTCATGGTTTTGGTTTATCCACAAACCCACACTTCATCGAAGTCCATTTTCTAGGCCGCACACTGTCAATATCACGGTTGGTCACAAGCATTATAGGGTATCTCTATCCTCGGATCTTCGTTCATCACGATTATGGGTTAACTACACAAAACCCTTCTCTTCAGTGGCTCTTCATATTCAACAAAGGCTTCTCAAGAGGGAACTTCACGCAATGGGGACCATTGCTTCTTAGGGAGGGAGGAATGATCCAAATGGAAAATGGCATCAACCCATGGTATTCATCTACCCATGTTATCCATCCACCCATGGAATTTACCCATGGTATTGTAAATGGCATCGACCCATGGTATTCATCATCCACCCATGATATTTATTTGCCCATGGTATTGTAAATGTCCCATGGTATGTATCAACCCATGGTATTCATCCATACATGGGATTTACCCATGGTATTGTAAGTGGTATCTACTCATGGTATTGGCCCATGGTATCCACCTATGGTATTCTATCTCAAAAAAAGGCTATAAATAACAAGCCTCACTTTGTAAAAGGACAGATTGTCCACCACAATGTAGCTTCTACAATTACTCTCTATTTTAATAAAACAAGTTTCTTTGTGGTTTTAGTTAATTTGTGTTCTCTCTTTTTTTCCGGCATTCTAATTTTGCAGATCTTGTCAGATCCATTTCAACTTTTTAGATCTTGGGGGCCTCCCCCCAAGATTCGGATCAACTTTCCATTCCTTAATGGCTTTAATTTTTTTAGGGTCTACCTTAACACCTCGTGAGATACAATATGACCCAGATATTCCACCTCTTGTACTCCAAAGAAACATTTGGATGTTTTTTCATATAATTGTTTCTCCTGCAATAGTTTGAGCACCCTGTCAACATGTTGAACACGATCCTTCCAAGACCTATTGTAGTATATCATCAAAAAATACTAGCACAAATTTTCTAAGGAAGGGTTTGAAAATGGAATTCATCAACCCTTGAAATGTAGAAGGTGCATTGGTAAGGCCAAAAGGCATGACCAAAAATTCATAATTACCCTCATGAGTTCGAAATGTTGTTTTTGGAATATCTTCAGTTTTCATTCTAATTTGATGATATCCTGAACGAAGATCCAACTTGGTAAAATAAATTGCTCCATGTAATTCATCCAATAATTCATCAATCACAGGAATGGGAAATTTGTCTTTAATGGTGAGCTTATTGAGCTCCCTATAATCCGGACACATTCGCCATGATCCATCCTTCTTGTGTACCAACACTACAGGAGCAGAGAAAGAACTTTGACTGGGTTGAATTATACCTGCCTCTAACATTTCTGCAATCATACGTTCAATTTCGCTCTTTTGGAAGTAAGGATATCTATAAGGCCTGATGTTTGGAGGAACACTTCCTGGAATCAAATGAATAGCATGATCATGATCACGAATAGGTGGGAGTCCTTTGGGGGTTTCAAACACCTTGGAATGATTGTCCAAGACTTTTTGGAGATCTGCAGAAATAGATGATTTTGATGTTGGAACTTCTAGTGAGCATAATTGTGCAATTACACCTCGTTGTTCTTTCGTTAGAAGCTTTGTCATGACATTAGAGCTTATTATCTTTCCCGGCTTCCCTGCAATACCCCGTAATTCGACTTCATTTCCTTTTGAAAAAAAAATCAAGAAAAATTCTTGAAAATTAAAACCTACCGTCCCCAAAGATTGCAACCATTGTACTCCTAGTACAACATCAACACCTCCCATAGGAATGGAAATCATTGGACTTGTTGACCACTGGAGTGGCACTTGATGATAATGAGAAGACTCCATGTCCAAGGATGAACCAGAAGACATTTGTACCATCAGATATCATTAGATATCATCAGTTCAACAGAGTTTTTAAACTCTACTTCTACTTCTTATCATTTTCTCTTGTACCCAGATTCCACGCCCTACGGGGAATTGTAATAAGTGATGCTAGTAATGATGAGTTTTGAGTTAGTATTGAGTCTGTAACAGGCCTAGGTAGCCTAGGACCTTGCCAACAAGTGAATATTACTCTGGGAGGTTTTTTTTACTTGGTTAATTATCATCTCCCTACTAGGAGTTAATAATTAATTGAGTTTTTTCCTTCAATTTTACCCCAAAGCCGGAGTACGGCTTGATGGTGAGACCTTGGGTGACTCCTAGTGTCTAGAGTCAATGTATATTACCATACTAGATCACACAAAAAATTTCGTGGAATTTGGTTAGGTCTAGGTAGTGATTTTTTAATTTTTTAGATTTCCCGCAAGTCGAAAATGGCAATAAAAATTGTAAATGAATTGTAATAAGTGTTGTTTAGAGAAATTGTATGGAGTATGAGTAATCAAAATTACACCTCTCACGCTCAACTTTCTACTATGACACACTTTGAGGGGTTAAAAATGTGTTTTGAACCCTCAAAACCCACTTTTCCTAAGTTTAGTGGGAAATCTGGCAATTAATTAAGCCAGAAATTAATAAATGGAGAAAAATAAATATCCACACATGCTAAATGAGGTGGAAAATTATGGAGGAGTTAAAGTGAAGTCCCAAGGTGATATGGACTCCTAAAATCAAGGAAAATACATGTGCTCAAATAAAATTGAATTTCCGGCATTAGATGAGAGTTGCTTACTTGGAAATTCGAATTTGTGAATTTAGTGCATATTTGGGAGGATTTGAGAGAATATTTGGTGGAGATTTTTGTGGAAAATTGTCCCCACATGGGTTACCAACCATATACACATGTCATTCCATCATAAAATTCGAATTTGGCACATAAGAGAAGAAGAAAATGATGTCCACTTGCCAGAATTCGATTTTTACACTTGGCATTGGAGCTCCACTTACCAAATTCGAATTTGCCTTGAGATCTCCTCCCTCTCACCACTTGGCATATGGTTCTTCATTGGGATTTGCTCTCAACTTTCTATATAATGGAGCCATGGGCTCTCATATTGTATAATTGTTTACTAGCTATTGTGCTTGCGGAAACGTTGCTGCCTTGCACACTTTCAGAAATATCAATAAAGACTTTGGGGTTTCATTCATGGGGTGTTCCTCCTTTTGGAGTGTGATGAATTGTTGATCATTGGTATAATTCCTTTTACTCATGCTTTGATCTAATTTGTTTCCATATGCTCTTGTAGATTTGTTAATGTAGAGTTATCTTACATTGACATTTGATTTAGGAGTATGCTTTAGGTATAGAATGCTCTAGTTGGTTTCAAATAAATCTCTAGAGTTTCTTATCATTGTTTATTGCTAGATCTATATGGAACTAATTCTTGATTGAAGTTTTGTAGAGGGAACATCTTGTTGGGATCAAAGAATCAAGTGTTGGGGGAAGTCTTTGGAGAGACCAACCCACTCTTGATACATTCTCAAAGAGCTCTCATTTGTTCTTTGAACCTTCATAGTCTTATCTTACAAAGTGGTTTTGCAGGGTTTTTGAGACATAGCTTGTATACAAGCCAAATACTTCTAAATTTGAATATCTTTTAAAACATTATACTTCATTGCTTTCATTTGCTATCTAAGAGCTTGAATATAACTAAGCAAAGAGGAGAGTTTACTCGAACTCTTTGGCTTAGCCCTTTGTAAATTGTTGTGCAATATTTTGTAATTTTATCTATCTAATATTTGATTGGTTTTGTAGCCCTCTTTCGATTTTTTTCTTGTGACAACTTGAGTGGACAACTACAAGAAATTACTAACAAGTTGTTGCAGGACCTTTGAGCTGAATTTCAAATGAGGAAGATAACTGTCTCTTCTTTGGTTGTGGGCATAGAAGAGGCTTAGCTTCTCTTCTCCTATTGTAAAGTCTGAATTTATTTTGAGTTCTTAGAAATTCTCACCGAGGAAAAGTCTATGGTCTCAATTTTTATTTGTAAAGACTTTCCTTGGTTTAGAAAAGGCCTCATGGTCATTTCATTCTTGTAAAATTAATAAAATTTCTGTTTTTGTTGTGGGAGCGTGGGTTTTACCCATTGGCATCCCTATCTCTCCATTTCAAAGGAGAGAATTTGTAGATGGATTGACGTAGTGGTTTTGACATTTCCATTTTCTTTCACATCACATATGCATGCTCTAATTGAGAAGTAACACAAATCGCATAGTCCTTTAATTTCTTAATTTGCAATCTCATTTGCCATCACTTACTTATGTTTTGTGATCTATTTCTCATTTGGATAAGTTTCACAATATACTACAAGTAAAGAAGCATAACACTTTCAATTTATGGCAACTTGAGTTATTGTTTTAACTATGAAGCATATTTAATTGAATCATCTCCATCTTTTCAATAGCACTTGCAAACTCACTTTTATATCATTTAGGCATTTCACTTTTCATACTAGACTTGCATCTCTAAAATTTACCTCCAACTTAAGTTGGTTGAATAAACGTTTTAGGGACCCTCTACCTCTATGAACTCCTCACTGTGAGATCCAAATATTTGGGCGAGGGTGAGGTCTGAGGATTAGAGTTCAATTGTAACCCTGTTGTAGAACTAATTAATAAAATAAACCAAGAGCACTATCTCATCACATTTACTTGCAAAGTTCCCAAATTTTTTGCTATCTTGATGGTTTAAAGATTCACATGCAAATATTATCTCAATAAGCACTTTGGATGCAAGCATTTTAATTCCTTAAATTTTGCAACAAGTTTAATTCTATGGTACTTGGAAATTTGCTTCTACTTTTGCAACTTCATTGCATGTCGTCATTTTAATGATCATTATGCTTATGGATGATTGATATATCTTGTTTCACTAGCAAATACCTTTATTTGGTGTTGCAAATTTAATTGCATGTTGTGATATTGGTCTAACATTTGAGTTTTTCTATCATCTCATTTACATTTTCCAAAAGTAGAACACTAAATGTTTCCTTATGAGCAAGATAGTTTCTCATGCTTTGGTTCATAAATCTTTTTATCTTGAGAGCATTTCTGATATCTTGTGCTAACAGTCTTTTGTTTCCATTTCAGAATTACTGTGTTCTCATCTCTTTGAGCATTTATTTTACTTTTGAGCACGTTATTTGTAAAGGCACTGGTTAAATGGTTTGTCATTATTTCAAAGTTGCTCATAAATGCTCATGAATATTAAGAAGTAATCTATTTAACTCTAACAACTCTCATAGAAACTCACATCTTTTAACTTAGTTTTCCATTTAAGGACCACCCCCCATTGCTAACCTAGGAGATAGCTTAAACGGAGAGAGTCGGGAATAGGTGACAGCCCCTTCTCTGAGTTCCTTGCCACCAACCACACCTGGTGGGGTTGAAGGCATTTCCCACTAACTAGTAGGTAGGTGTAGGCGGCAAGCGATAACCAAACTATTCAATACATATTCCCCCATGGTTAGCTTGATATTATGGCATTTTCCAGAGCAATTTATTGTTCCTCCATTTGCAACCATCACTTGACATTCTGGTGCTGGGTATAGGAAACAATTTAATTCCTTGGCTACCTTATAATGAATAAAATTATGGGTGCTACCTGAATCAATCAACACTATTACCCTTTTTTTCTTGATATGTCCTTCTATCTTGAGAGTTTGAGGAGTGGTAATTCCTGCCAATGCATTACACGATATGGTCGGATTCATTTCTTCCTCTTCTAGGGTTGGTTCCCGGTGTATATCCTCTTCTTGTTCATTTTCTTCTTCCTCTTCACAATCTATGTAAAATAATTTCTTCTCAGCACACTTATGACCTTTAGTGTATTTGCTATCACAACTGTAGCAAAGCCCTTTTGCTCTTTTTTCTTCCAATTGTTGTGGTGTCAACCTTGTGGGTTGTGGAAATCTAGGAGTAGAAACACTTCCATCTTTATAGAAGTGAGTGGTAGGCTTCCTTGTCACCATAATTTTACATTCAATTTTTCTTGCCAACCTGAATGCCTTCTCCAATGAATCAGGTTCCAAAACGCGAACTTCATGTTGGATGTTATCCTTTAAAGTACATATGAAGAGATCAATCCTGTGTTCCTCTAGAATATCAGTTACCCTTATATTCAATTTTTGGAAGTCCTCAATGTGCTCCCCCACTAAACCCTTTTGTTTGAGATTTATCAATTGGCTAAAGAAGGTGTTGCTCTTTGTATCCTCATAATGTGCTATCATTTCCTCCATGAAAATTGACCAAGTGACAATTTTTTTACGGGAGCAAAGCCATCGATACCATACAAATGTATTTTGTTCTAAATGTAAAGTTGCAATATGTACCTTTTGTGTGTTTTGCACATTATGGAGATCAAAATATTGCTCCATCTGTAGTATCCATGTTACAGGATCCTTTCCATCAAACTTCCTCATATCCATTTTTGGAATATGGTGGTTCTTCCCGCCAACATTAGAGTTTATTAAATCACGATTAACATTTATTTTGTTCTCATCATGAGTTTCCTCTACTATCTTTTCACCATTAGGAAACATTTCTTGTATCAACTTTGTCAAACCTTCCATGTCTGCTTTTAGATCATTCTTCATCTTTTCCATCTTAGCTTCCATGTCATCCATCTTAGATTACATGCCATCTTCCGTGCCATTCATCTTAGCTTTCATGCCATTCTTCAAACCATCCATCTTTGATTCCACGCCCTTATTCAGGCACGCTCCATCTTAGTTTCCACACCTTTCTTGTAATTTTGATATGTCATGTTGCCATTCTTCATCTTCATGAGTCATAGTAGAGCTTTCTAAAGGCTTAATGGGCATTGAATTCTTTTTAGGGGCCATTTTAGAATCCAATACTGATATCTATTCTACAATATGCCCTTGGAATCAATTCAACTTGATTCTTCAAACAAGACTTATGCAATTCGGAAAAAATAAATTTTAAAAAAAAAAAAAAAAACACCTTTTACTTGCTTTTGAGGAGCGCGATATTGAAATTGACTTATCTTTATACTTGCAGATCCTCAATATCTGAAATTCGGCCCTGTAGTAGTCCTTTGAAGCTTCTTTCAAATGCCACAAGTCTAACTTGATTTGGATTCTTCAAGCCAAAGTTATGTCCAATCTCCCACAATGACCTAATTATGGACTGGTTCAGTAGAGCGCAATTGTACGACTTGCCATGTGTCACTGTTTGCTCCTTTGGCCCTGAAATTTATAGACAGGAAACTACATTCCGTGTACTTCCAGTCACTTCTTACAGAATTCCAATCTGATGCTCAGAGAGAGAGTTATGAAGATTTTCCCACGATCACCTCTTGGAGATGAAATTCGAACTGCAAAAAAAGACTAACTAGGATCTGTCTCGAAAATATTCTTGAACAAACTCTAAAATTTTGCAACGATGTTCCTCGAGTTTCGACCGCGCTCTAAAAATTTCATCCCCGAACCATAGCAGAAAAAATGTTGTCATGAAAATTTCGCATTGTTTGATTAGGTGAGAGTCGGGACCAAAAATGAACACAGAATCCTTGTCTAACTTTGAAAAAATTGTGAACAAGCTACGAAATGTTGTGATGTTTCTCGATTTCGACTTCACACTCTAAAAATTTCAATTTACGAATCTTCGTAAGCGTTATATAACGAAAATGCCAGGATGACTTTGTTTGAACAACGAAACCCTAAAATCTAAGCTGCAGTACCAAATGTTGTGAAACCAACTCCAAAAATGAAGAAAATAAAGATATCAACGCCTTAGAAATAGCCACTTCGAGGGGGCAACCTCCAATACATTACATGAATGAACAATTCTTGGATGATACAAATTACAAAACCTCCTTTCTATATATAGGAGTCCATGGGGCCACCATGTAATCCTAGTGGGGCCACAATGTAATCCTAGCTGACCTGACAATAATAATTTAAGGGCACAACAATATGGGGGTTACAGGGGTACAATAATAACAATAAGGGGGTTACACTAACAATAATAAGGGACTATACTAATAATATAGGGACCTAACATCGGCCGAGGATTTTTCTCTGTTGGGTGAGCTGGATATTGGCACCCTAGTTGTACTCAGAATACTACTGCTTAATAATACAAACCCTCAGATCTGTTGCACCAGTTTTCCCGCATTTGGTTTTTCTGAGGACAATTGTCCAAAAATAAGTGTCCTTTGTATGGTTGTCTCATTTATTTTTCAATACTTGATCTGTATATTTGTGTAGGCTGCAGCGTATTTCCATTAATATTTTCCTGAAGCATTCAGAAAATAACTTGTTAAATTAATGAAAACAAGTAGGTAATGTAAATCAGATTTCTGCAGTAGGATTTTTGTAACTTAGATTCAGAAATTTTCACACAATTGTCCAAAAATAACGGTGTTAATATTCTTGTGTGTGTGCTAGAATTTATCAGTTTCCAACATTTTATTTTTCCGCAGAATTTTTTTTGTGGCGATAATTGCAATTGTGATTTTATTCATTGTTTGTCGTAGCAAATAAATTGCATATTTAAGTTTACAGTTAAGAGAATAATTTCCGGTGGCTGCAATACATGAATTTTTCACAGCAACCACTAACGTTGGCTCCTAAGACAGCGCAAAAGGTCTCCAGCAATGTTACCAGACTCAAAATAGGTAATAAATCGGCAAGGCAAAAGTGCAAATAGTTTAACTGGATCAGGAAAAATTGGTGAATACTATAAAGATATACACATATATTGAAAAAAAAAAAACATGTTTCATTGATATTCAATAAAGCCATGTACAAACAATGCCTAATATCAATATATGTCCAAATATCATGAATGAGTATCTCATATATGTTATGATTCCAAACATGATCCAAAGTACTGAGTCCTAACTCCTAACCAGCGACTACATGGAACCAGAAGCATTTGCTTCTAAAAGTTTATAAAATACTGCATACTAATCATAAAAAATAGTAATTGATATCTCTTGATTGTTGCTGAAATGATATGATAATGGTTTGCTACTGAAATCTCTGACAGAACACACGTCGAAGCTAACGTTGGAGCACACTGCAAACTACGCCTCTATTACGCGGACGAGTAAACTGAAACTAAAACCATACCTCTATTACCTTCTCGGCATATGAGTTGTCCGGTCTGAGCAATGAGAAGTTACAGAGCGAAGTTTAATTTTTAACCTAACTAAACCACGCGGAAAACAATACGGCAACCCTAAAAGTTAAAACCCATGCTCGCCGAGTTGAGGACTGAAAATCACCTCAGTGGGCTAAATCGCAATTAATCGGAAAGTCGCGAGTCAAACTCGGTCAACGTGAGTTCGACTCGCCCAAATTTGAATCGGATCATTTGAGGCAAGAGCAGAGTTTGACTCGTGATTAGTCGCAAGTGATTGGAGATTCATGTTTCACTAGTCTCCAAACATTTCATTGTACTGTCTATTAATGTTTGAAGTAATTCTGAACAGAATGCAGAGTCACTAACAAAATGAATATTCAAGATTTCATGTCCCTGCGAAGACTGAAATCCCTTGATCTGACCCTGCATTATGACAGCCCAAGACAAATAGCCTAAAGCATCTGCAGCAATAACATAAATAAGAGGGGACAATGGGCAGTCTTGCCTAATCAAACTTTGGAGAAAAAGGGAATTAATTAACTACCCATTAACCTATAGCTCAACATAGGCTTTAGAAATTAAAACAGTGACTGCTTTGATCTTTGGGCAAAAATCAACCCACCTGAACATAACCATGATAATTAATTTCAAAGTCAAATTTTCGAAACAGGGCTTTTTGTTGAGTCTACATGGCGCAGTATATCCTTTATCCAAAAGACCCAAAAAACACCATATTCATTGGAATCCAATGGAACAAAAACTCCAAAGAAGGCATAGTTTCAGGTCATCTACAGATTTTCCAAGGTTTTGGGTGGATTCAAAAGCTTTTAAAAACCCTGTGGGTGGTTCTATGCCCCTGGAACTTTGATCCATGAAGCTATGTGATACATCCAAATTCTGTCTGTATTTAAAACCTGAAAATTCACAGGAAAGAGAGCTGTTTTGGATAAAGGATACCCTATGCCAAGTGTACATGGCTCACACAATAGCTTCCATGTTGAATGTTACCAATAAGCACATACATCCTTCCTCAACATCTAACCATGTTTCAGTAGCTAGCTATATAATTTGATTGTAGTGCATAAAACATCTCAAACTTTGCATAGCATTACTGCTCAATGGAGTTCCAACTTTAGTCAGATTGCAAAAGACAGTTCTCTTTCAACTTGTTAAAGACAACTAACGATCATAAAGCATGCCACCAAACTAATTGTGTGTAAAAAAAACACATAGAAGTTGAATATACAAAAACCTGCATATTCAGAGAATTGTAACCTCCTATATGACCAAGAAGATACCAAGACCGTATTGTCTGCATTGAAGATCAGAAAGCATGTTACATGAATTATCATATTTCCAAGGACAATTCAAAGTATAAGACACTCGAGATTCAACAATCTATCCATAAACAGAAAATTTATATGACTTACACCACTGATGAGGTCTAACTCGTCGTTTGAAGGAGAACAGCTGAACTCAATCCATATGTAGCAGGAATCAGAAAAATCAAAGCTGCAACAGTATAATAAGGTTAAATGAAGAGTCCAGACATGCACCAATTTTTTTTTAAATAAGAGTTTTAAAAGGCCTTAAAATGCCTCATTAATTAACTTGTACAAATCCATAACTAAGGTTTTAAGATACTGAACTGTCTACTGACTTCTCTACAGTCGACAAATTTCAAAACGTTGCAGAAATGTCAAAAAAATTTCTGAATACATGCACACTATCATAGATAGGATGGATAAACATTTACATCAGTCTAGATAATCCCTATTAGGTGGTTGCAACCATGGCTAGATCCAACAAAACACACCCCAAAAATCATCTCTTCTCCTGCAATGGTAAAATCTAGATGAGCAATAAGATATGTGTATGATGATGTATGAAATGACTGATCCTACCAAACATATTCGAACTAATGCTTGGTTGAATAGTTAAAAACGATAATTGATGATCAATGAATGTTGGAAGGAATGGAAGGAATTACATGTGTGTGTGTGCATGCGCGTGTGCATGTGCGTATCACAATGTTATGACAAATATTACAATAAGGGCAACAAAAAAGGTAGAATTAAGAAGGGAATCGACAAGGTGTGGACACCAGATAGTAAATGATGGAAACAATGATGACTCAGTAAAGGTTATGGATCCATTTCTTTTTTGATTCACAGTTTTTTCAGATATATTTCCTGGATATTTCTGCCAAATTACACCTTTTTAACACCCATCATCTGACCCACAATACTACAAGTCTCCAAGATCTGGGAACTTGTAATGTCCCCATTTTCAGTTTTCCTTATGATGCAGTCCGAATGTGTTGAGATTTTGGGTAGCATCGGATGTGCTCTAGCTCCGAAACTTTGTGGAGAGGCTAGAACACATGAAATCTCCAAGACCCTGAGATCGTTTGGAGAAATTCCACCCAGTGTGAAATTATTCAAATAATTAATTATTTTAATGGAGACCCCAAGTCTAACTTAGGGAAATTAAACAATTAGAGTAAATTAATTAAAACATGTGGGTGAGAATGTTCTAAGTAACATGGATCAAATATTTTCTAATCTTAGTCATTGATTAGAGATTAGATCATGGCAGTTGATTGTTCAACGAGAAAAGTATTAAAGGAAGGCTTGGGGTCAGTTAAAGAAGACACACAGAGTGGCAGCAATTGAGCTAAGTCGAAATTCTGGGGCGTGGTTTGCTGAGAATTTTCGAGTGAGCTTGCAGTGTAGCGACGGGTAGATTGGTAGTGGGATCTCAGATCCAAGGCTGAGAATACATTGGCAGAGAGGCAAATTCGTACCAGAGCAGCGCAAAGACCCAGCAAGGGTGATGAAATCCAGCCAAGCTCACGCAGTCCAGAGAGGGTGACGCTGAGGCAGCGTACGCCCAGCAGGGGTGACGCAGGCCCAGCCAGAGCAGCGCAGAGGCTCACACAGGGCTGGAGGGCTGATGCAGAGCTTGGAAAGGCAGCGCTGGGGTTCCAATGGGCCAGAAAGGGCTCGTATTTAGCAGATCCAAAAGGTGTGAAGCAACCACACTGAAGGGTGACACAGTGACTGTGTAGGCACCTGTGGGGTTCTTCATTCTCAGCTGAATCAGCCATATTTTCTATCTCCGAGAGATAGAGGTACATCTGCCGAGATTTTCTCTATTTGGGCAAACTATGTCTAGTGCCCTTGAATGTATTCATAATTCTGCATAATAATAAAACCCTCTAAGAGATGTTGCACCAGTTTTCCTGCATTGGGTTTTTCTGGGGATATTTACCCGAAAAAGCTTGTGTGTCCTTTGTCATGTGTGCTTATTTCTTCAGTACCTAATTTGTATGTATGTGTAGATCTGCGGTGTGCTTACTTCGTTGTTTTCTAAATATTTCTGAAAATAACTTGTAAATGTAAAAACACAAGTAGGAGAAGTAAACCATATTTCTGCAGTAGAAATTTCTGTTAAGTAGTTTCAGGATTTTTCACAGAATGGATTTCCAAGATGTGCAACAGCCAGGTCACAGGAGTGGGATTACATCATCAGTGGGCCTAGAGGGTTTTTGGAGGAGTTTTATGGGAACCGACGGGGTTTGCCCATTATATCTCATCATCAGGATCAATTCCACACAGTTCGTTCTTGCTTTCGTTGCATTCCAATGATTTCCGTAAAACGGGGTTATTATTAACATATTTTAATTAAATACACTTAAGGTGCCATTTGGGGAGGATTATTTGGAAAAACACCTTAGTGTAAAAGCTCATTGGAACCAGAATGAAGATATCTACAGGATGGGATGCTGAAAATTGACTTCTAGTGGCTGAAGGAAGCATTGTAATATCCCGAAGGGAAATAAACAGTAATATAAAGCATACAACAAGACCATATAGTGCTAGAAACAAACCATGAAGCTGATACACATGAAATAGAGAATGCTAAGCCATTTTATTATACTGAGAAATATAAAGAAGTACAAGAGGTGATCAGAGTGATGGAACCTCGACTTGCACCAAGAAAGTGTAGGAATACTCTCAGAAAGTCAAAGGGAATGGCCGCTCTCTGCTCTAACTCCAACTGCTGAAATACTACCATGCTGCTGCAACTGCTGGAACCAAAATGAGTATTTGGGGTTGCTTCCCTACTCGGAAAATGTTGATACTCTGGAATCGACCTCTACTCACAATACCCAGAAAAGCCCAGAGAGCGTTTCTGAAATGCTCGACCTCCGAAAATGCCTCCCTTGAGGATCTATGCTATCCTCCCAAGGGCCACGCTGGTGCTGAATGAAAACCTCCAAAATAGGGACTCCCTCTCTCCCAAATATCTCCAATAGGCAAGGGCTGGCCCCTTGCTCAATTCTCCGGCCCGAATCTTCCAAAATGACACCAATCCAGAACTCTCCCAAGATGAACTGCGTCCTCTTTCTCAAGACTGCGCAGTCCCTAGATGCTCCGCTCCACAACGAAGGCAACCACAAATCCTCCTGCAAAAATGATGGCAGAATACCTCACCCGAGCAAGCACTTGAAGTCTCCCGGGGCTGAGGGTGGAATCCCCGCACGAAGACACCCGGTGTACTAAACAGTACTGCAGACAAGCTAAACAACCAGCGTGCTCCAAGTCGAAATGACAAGCTCAAGATGCATAAACATGAATGATGAAATGAAGAGCCTCTCCTCCCTTTTATCACAATGGGCCTCTCTCAACCCTAGGCCCCACCATCTCCTACGTGCCCCTTGGCCCACACTGCCCCTCTCAACTGCGTGAGGTAGGCCCCACGCTGCCCACGTGGTCTACGTCCCTCTCTCCCTGCACTGTCCACTTGGTCACTAGGCCCCACTTCCTCAAATACGATGTGGACTTTAGGGAAATACTTTATCCTAAGTGAGTTATTTAATATTTCACTCACTTTATTCATGCTCCAACTATAATAAGGCAAAATTGGTCAAAATTAATATTTCCAATTAGCTATCGCTAATTGGGAATATTACAAGCATGGTGGTCAATTAATCATTTCCCAAGATTTAAAGTGACTTTAATTAGTCACTTAATTAAATAAAAAAATGGAAAAGTGTTGAAGTGGAGAAAAGGCTAGCAGGCGAAAAGTGACATGAATAAAATAAAATAAAAAATCACTTAATTAAGAAAAAGAGAGAAGCTTCTAGAATGCGAATAAAATAATAAAATAAAGTATTTCTAGAAGGTCGGAGAGAGATGTGTGTGTGTGCATACGTGTGTGCATGTGTGTATCACAATGTTATGACAAATATTAAAATAAGGGCAACAAAAAGGTAGAATTAAGAAGGGAATCGACAAGGTGTGGACACCATATAGTAAATGATGGAAACAATGATAACTCGGTAAAGGTTATGGATCCATTTCTTTTTTGATTCACAGTTTTTTCAGATATATTTTCTGGATATTTCTGCCAAATTAAACCTTTTTAACACCATCATCTGACCCACAATACTACAAGACTCCAAGATCTAGGAACTTGTAATATCCCCATTTTCAGTTTTCCTTACGATGCAGTCTGAATGTGTTGAGATTTTGGGTAGCATCGGATGTGCTCTAGCTCCGAAACTTTCAAGAGAGGCTAGAACACATGAGATCTCCAAGACCCAGAAATCGTTTGGAGAAATTTCCACCCGGTGTGAAATTATTCAGATAATTAATTATTTTAATGGAGACCCTAAGTCTAACATAAGGAAATTAAATAATTAGAGTGAATTAATTAAAACATGTGGGTGAGAATGTTCTAAGTAACGTGGATCAAATATTTTCTAATCTTAGCAGTTGATTAGAGATTACATCACGACAATGATTGTTCAACGAGAAAAGTATTAAAGGAAGGCTTGGGGTCAGTTAAAGAAGACACACAGAGTGGCAGCACTTGAGCTAAGTCGAAATTATGGGGCGCGGTTTGCTAAGAATTTTCGAGTGAGCTTGCAG